>CM046788.1:36778170-37365670 GCA_025617405.1 Perca schrenkii
GTCTACAGAAGCACACAGAAAGATAATACTCAGTTCCCTAACTGACTACATTAAAGGAGAAAAAGGGAAGCAAAATAAAGAACAAGAAATACTGGTTTTGAAGCTCAGGGGGCTATTTAACAAAACCTATAGTGGATTAATTAATTAGTTATCCTGGGTTACTGAAGCCTTGAATTGGTTTCACGAAAGCAGAGGCAGATAAATGACCATGGAGATTTATTATGTGCAGCTAGCCTGGTTCTGACCACAATTTATGTCGTGATAGGTAATAGAAAAAGAATGGTGAATCCGCTAAGTAAGAAGAAGCACTTAACTGCAAACTTAGCAAATTTAGCATCCGTTCCTCGTCAGCCACAGCCTGTCCCAAAAAAATTGACAGATAATACACTCTAAACACACTAACACTTACTAAAAGGATACTAAAAAGAAAATCATTTGTAATCAAAGATTTTATTATTAAGCACAATCTTGATTTTATGTTTTTAACTGAAACCTGGTTAGACCAGAATAACAGTGCTGCTGTTCTCATCGAGTCAGCTCCCCCTATCTTCAGTTTTATGAGTGAGAATAGAGTGAATAAGAGAGTGGAGTCGCCATTTTGTTTCATGACTCATTCTAATGTAAGCAAATATCTTATGGAAATTTTGCTTCTTTTGAATATCAGCTAAGGTCCTCCCCTCAACCTATATTTCTAAATATCTAGAGGCCAACTAAATACTGTGCAGCTGCTGTCTATAATCTGTATTAACTTTGACTGTGTAATTATTGCTGGTGATTTTAACACTCATGTTGACAACCCCCAGGACCGAGGGACCAAAGAACTGTGTTGTGTTTTTGAGGACTATGGACTGACTCAGCATGTGACGGAGCCAAACCACAATAAGGGACACACTCTGGACTCAATTATCTCGAAGGGTCTAAACATTTCCCAGGTTGTGGTGACTGATGTTGCTCTCTCTGATCATTCCGGTTTTCTTTAACAACACTATCTCTGTGCACAATAAGTGTCCAAACAAAAGTAATCAGAAAAAGGTACATCACTGAAAACACCATCATTCATTCATCTTTTCTCCTCCACACCCGGGGGGGAGGGGGAGGGGGGTGTCAGGGTCTCAGTCACTGAGCTTATAGATAATTTCAGTTGTAAAATTACAAAATGTTATTGATGCTATTGCTCCCACTAAGATCAAAGCTGTCTCTGGTAAGAAAAGATCTCCATGGAGAAATGTCATACTGGTAAGAACAGAAAAAAGAGAGTGTAGAAAAGCTGAACGCAGGTGGCGAAAAACTAATCTTCAGGAGCATTATAATAACTATAAAGAGAGACTTCGCATTTATAATTTGGAACTGAAGATGTCCTCTGACATTATCACCAGAAACAATAATAATTCACGTGCTTTGTTTGCTACTGTCGATTGGTTAACAAACCCTCCAGTACCAGTAGCATCTGAACATTTATCCACCAAGGCCTGCAATGAACAGATCACTGCCAACCAATCACTATTGGTCACCCTGGGTCATTATAAATGTAAACCCCAATAATCAAATTTATATTTATATATTTAATCATATTCATATGATATGCTATTGTGTTGTATATTCATGTCATTGTTATGCTATGGACTACATTATTATTACCATCAAGGACATGAATGAATTTATTGAGGAAAGGAAAATTTGCTAGGAACGTGCTGTTTATTCAAGGAAAGAGCTTTATTAGCACAAATGCACACAACACAAAACACACAAAACTATGCACAAAGCGTAGGAGATCTGCCTACACAACAAATGGGAAGCTGAAGCCCAAAATCCTACAGCACTGTGAAGTGAAAAAATCGATTTGATTTAAAAATCAAGTTGGTAGGTCAAATCGATTCATATTATCAAAAAATCGATTTTTTAGATTTTTTTTCAGTCCAAATACAGCATAAATAATTTGGATTTTTAACAATCTTTGTTGCACACTGCACAGTGACTTTTCAGTTAGAGTAAGGGTTTGCCTGTGCAATTTTGTTTGTGTTGATGCACTTTAATTAAATACAATAAATATATATTTTTAAAATATATTTACAGTTTGCATGTTATTTTGTTTTAAATGGAAGGGGGTAAAAATCGAATTGAAAATCAAGTTTTTTATAAAAAAATCGCAGATTTTTTTAGGGGAAAAAATCGCCCAGCTCTAAGAGTGGTATGAATAAAAAAAACAGAAGTCACAGTGAAATTAAACCAGGAAGGAGAAAGCAGTAAAAGTTAAAGATGCAGTAGGTAAGTCTTATAAAACTAACTTTCTGTCATATTTGCTGAAACTGACCCTATGTTCCAGTAGAACTACATGAATTATGTAAAAAAAAAAAAAAAGACCGCTCCTCTGGCACCTCCTACAGCCTGTAGTGCCATTTGCAAAATTCCACCGCTCCCGGTTGATTTTCTCCAATCAGGGCCACAGGGGGGGGGGTCTATCTGCCTGTCAATCACTGCTGAGGCACACGCATATATAGCGTTCTCCCCTCCCACCTCCCCGCGCACGAGCTGCAGAAAGGTTTTCCAAAACTCCGTGAATAAATGAGTGGCTTTTCAGAGGTGGCGTGGCTGCAGGATTTTAAAGATCTGAAGAAAGATGCAGACATAGCCACATTTCCTCTCAACAGGTAACATAATTACCATGAATGATTTATCTTTCACTTGGTTATTAGTAGTCAAAAGTCCACAAAGCTACGCTGGTGAGGATGATAGTAACGTTAGCACAGTGGTCGGTCTGATATGATGCTGAAATGGCTAACGGTAGCCTGCTAGTTAGCATCGTTTTACTGTTGGTGAGTAAAGTTAAAGTTGTGTTAGTGTTTAGTTATTGAACATGTTGTGTGACATGCCGGCCGGCAGTTCTGTCAATCTCCCTTGTGTGGGAGGGGCTTAGGAGACGGTTTGGGCTGCAGCAGAAAGGGAGGAGAGACTGAGAAGTTGTCGATGTTCAAATTTGTTGGAAAAATCCTGGCTCTTCACAATCTTACCTACTCCAGCTTTAATTACACACAATGGCGTCATTGTCAGCATCATGTAAATCTGGACTTGTTCTGAGCAAATAGGAGGTCACGGCCTCGTTATGAGGGGAGGTTAGTCTGTGAAAACAAAATGTACGGTTAAGATCGGTATATTAACGTATCTATTTCCTTATACAGGAGAATGAAAGCATATTCTTTAAATCTTACCCTTGCTCCGGTTCGTAGTGCCTACAATTTGTCTCCGAGTTGTGAAGACGGCGTACTGCTTCCTGTAAATTACAAGACCAAAAAAATACACTTTTATAAAACAACTTACACAGCCCGATTTTTAGGCAGAGCTCTGCCTAATAATAAACCGTGCTGAAAGCAACCAGGCACACAGCTGTGCTGCTCGCGTTTAAACTTGCGTGCATGGCGGGGTTTAAAACATTACTGCCAAAGTCTAAGTAGCCTGTTTAACATCCAAAGACAGTCATTGTACTTCTCAATAGTTAATAAACAGACTAGCTCGCCGTTTCGTTAATAATCATATACTTACATTGTCTTTTCCTTTTCTGTGCGCGCATCTTGAACAACTCCTGTGTGTTTCATTTTTAGGTGCGTGGTTGTGCTCCCGTGATAACTAATGGTGCTTTTCCATTACATGGTACCTACTCGCCTCGCCTCGACTCTACTCGCCTTTTTTGGTTTTCCATTACGAAAAAAAGTACCTGGTACCTGCTAACAGGTACTTTTTTTAGTACCTGCTCAGTAGAGGTACCAAGCGAGCTGAGGCGAGCCGAGAAGGTGACGTGAAACCCTGCAGGCTACAGATTGGTCGGAAAGAATCGTCACTGATCACCGCATTGCTAGCGACAGACGGCATTTTTAAATAGTTTAGCCAGCGGTGTTTTTTGCTGCCAGAGGCTCCACGCAGAGCTTTCTCCGTAGCATACAAGTGGCCTGATGTTTATACTTGTGCGCTGGTGTGTGTGTCGAGTCGCCGTGTTGGTGTGGAGGTGAATTACAGTGAGCCGTTTGAAATGGGAGACCAAAAATAAATAGGGGTCAATAGTAAAACGACATGTTGACTACAAAAATTGCCGTCGACTTGAATTATGGACCAGTTTATTCTTTTTGGTGTTTTTCATTTGAGCGTTTTAATGGAATACTGGGAAAGTTTAATAACAACAATAGGACAATGGACCTTTTTCACAGCAGACATTTTGACTTGTCATAGTAGGAAAAGCACAGCTGAAATTGATAAACTTAACAATGGCTCAATTCCATCAAGTGTCCCAGCAAGCTATTTCAGTGAGTCAACATGCACAATACCAGGGCCTCTGCTAAGTGGAATGCAGCCATCATTAATGGTTTTGAATACACTTGTGCTTGTCCTACAATGTCATGTCAACATGTCTGCCGTGAAAAAGGACTATTGAAGTCCATATTATGAGGCAAATTGAGCAAAGCCAACAGCTTCATATGCCATGGACATGTGAATATGGTGGTGAATTTGCCAGTATTTTAGGAGGACAAATGGTTGGGACTTTGTCATGCAATGACAAAGCTGATATGCTATGCACAGTGTTTTGGTGTCAGCAGAAAGACTTCTCTTAGAAAACTGTACAACGGTGCCTCTATCTCCATTCCACCAGACAACCTTTGATGAACCTGACTGACATGCAAAGTTGACAATGTACCATCAGATGTACCCTTGTGTCAATGACGTTGACTGATTTGCCATGCCATGCACATGGGTAACATATCTGAATGTAACTTACTCAATCGATGGATCTAGAGCAGAAAGATCAGCATATGTATGGGCTAAGTGATGTGGAAACACTAACAGTTTTGAGGAACCCCTCAATGACCCTCTAGCAAAAGTACGACCAGCCATTATAAAGCTGTTTATAGTTGTTAATGTAACGTAACGTAAGTGTCAAAAGGTACTGCATTCAAACATGTTATTGCGCAAGTTTTCCTGGCTTCATCCCCATCCGGACAGACATTTTTATGGAAAGCCAATAGAAATGAGTCGGGGGAAATGCAACGCTACCAAGCCACGCCCATGGCAGTCGCTATGACGACCAGCCACACTGAGGCAATACTAAAATCTGCAATGGAAAAGGGACGCACAGTGCGCCGAGTAGAGTCGAGGCGAGGCGAGTAGGTACCATGTAATGGAACGACGCCACAAGTGAAGTTTGACAAGAGTGTACAGATTAGACTCTTTTACTAGTTGGCTTGAAATACTCCCATACGTTGGAAACTTTTGGTCTAACTTTTGGAGGACTCATCTGCCTCCGCTATTTTTTAAATAAAAGTAGTGAAGGCTGGTACCGGGGGAGGGGGAAGAAAGAGGACAGCAGATTAACCAGCAGGGCGCGCACAGCGCACAGACTGGTGTGGAGGTGAATTACAGTGAGCCGTTTGAGATGGGAGACCAAAAATAAATAGGGGTCAATAGTAAAACGACATGTTGACTACAAACATTGCCGTCGACTTGGATTATGGACCAGTTTATTCTTTTTGGTGTTTTTCATTTGAGTGTTTTAATGGAATACTGGGAAAGTTTAATATCAACAATAGGACAATGGACCTTTTTTACAGCAGACATTTTGACTTGTCATAGTAGGAAAAGCACACCTGAAATTGATAACCTTAACAATGGCTCAATTCCATCAAGTGTCCCAGTAAGCTATTCCAGTGAGTCAGCATGCACAATACCAGGACCTCTGCTAAGTGGAATGCAGCCATCATTAATGGTTTTGAATACACCTGTGCTTGTCCTACTATGTCATGTCAACATGTCTGCTGTGAAAAAGGTCAATTGAAGTCCAGATTATGAGGCAAATTCAGCAAAGCCAACAGCTTCATATGCCATGGACATGTGAATATGGTGCTGAATTTGCCAGTATTTTAGGAGGACAAATGGTTGGGACTTTGTCATGCAATGACACAGCTGATATGCTTTATGTGAAGCACAGTGTTTTGGTGTCAGCAGAAAGACTTCTCTTAGAAAACTGTACAGCGGTGCCTCTATCTCCATTCCACCAGACAACCTTTGATGAGCCTGACTGACATGCAAAGTTGACAATGTACCATCAGATGTACCCTTGTGTCACTGACTGTTTTGCCATGACATGCAAATGGGTAACATATCTGAATGTAACTAACTGAAACGATGGTTCTAGAGCAGAAAGATCAGCATATGTATATGCTAAGTGATGTGGAAACACTAACAGTTTTGAGGAACCCCTCAATGACCCTCTAGCAGAACTACGACCAGCCATTATAAAGCAGTTTATAGTTGTTAATGTTGTGTCAAAAGGTACTGCATTCAAACATGTTATTGCGCAAGTTTTCCTGGCTTCATCCCCATCCAGACAGACATTTTTATGGAAAGCCAATAGAAGTTTGGAGCTTGCAGGGAACAGACGTCATACCAATAATTTCATTTCTGCCTGTTGAGCATATTGCTGGGAGATGTGTGGTTAACATCCACTGTGCATTTAAGCAAGACCAAAGGAAAGGTCACTGTAGTCATGCCACTATGTACAGTGGTTGAGCTCTAGGAGACTGTGAATGAATCATGGAATTCACATTTTACCTTTGTTGCAAAGCCTGATTAAAACTAATTGTTGAAATAAATTGTTTTGTGTATCTTTTTTACATGTAGGCCATTGCTAATGACATACACTGTAATTAATCTAGCATACTTTCATTAAAAAAAAATCAATTCAAGCTAACATTAAAGAGTTTTAGGCTATACTGAGCCTGATCTATTTATACCAGCGATGTTCTTAAAATGAAGTTAATTATTATTAATTATAATTATTATTAATTTAACATAAATATTCAGGTGACAGTCTTTGGTGCAGTTATATTGCGTTTATGAAGACTGCTGTTCATATTGTTGTTTGCAGTTTGATGAATACATTATGGCAGTTGTTGAGATAATTAGAAAAGGCCGATACAGTTGCAAATGTGTTTTAAATGAAGTCTGTGATGAAAGGGCAAGATATTAAGTGCTACACACGTGTGTTTCTATAGTGGTTCTAAGAACGTCAATACGAAGATCAATACAGCTTATTAGTTTATTTATTTATTTTTCTATCCTTTAACAATAAAGGATCATTTATGTTTCTCTTCCATGTGCATTTTATTTGGCGTTCTTAGCAAACAATTTGTTTTCTCTCCAGTAAACTGGGACTATAATATGGGGGGATTGTACAGTTATAAAATCCTATCCTAACTGTACAATCCTCCTTACTTATAGTCTTAATTCACTGGACCAGGAACTTTATAGTTGAGGCTACTGTACATACTGTGCATTCATTAAATAACAGGGAGAGGTCACCTCCATGGTTTTTGACCTTATATTTTGCTGGCAGGGAAATAACTGAGGAATAATAACATTAATAATACTGTTACAGTCATGTTTACAGTGTGTGTTGAGTTTATCACTTAATTATCTTCTTAGTTCCTAGATTTTAGAGTCCAATTAGTCAGTGTATTTCCATTTTGTGTCCATATAAGAGGAGGCAAAGCATAAATGTGAGGAAGCGAACTCGGCCGAGAAACAGAGAAATTGCGTGGCTGACAATAGCTGACTGAATGATGTCTAAATGTCTAAAAATATACATTTACAAACCACTGCTCTTAACTGAAACCATTCTGCTCACTTTTAAAGCAAGATATAACTGTTAATGTGTGCAAATGATTAGAATAGAATAGAATGCCTTTTATTGTCATTATACACATGTACAACGAGATTGAAGCAACTCATTTTCCAGTGTCAGCATGTACATAAGAGAAATGTAACAACATGGAATAAGGGGGTAAGGTGCACAGTTCTGAGACGCTACATACATATATAAAAATAGAAAGATAAATATGGTTTGCATCCAGTGTGATATTCAGTGTGAAATGATATTGCACAGTAGTGAAATTGCACAGAATTATTAGTGTTATCAGAAATATTAAATATTGCACAGTAATGAAATTGCACAGTTGATTAGAAGCTTAACTCCTTGAATGGTATGATTATGACGGTTTCAATTCAGAGCAGTGGTCAGTAAATGTATATTTTTAGGCTGCTTAGGCATTCAGTTTAGCCTGGATGCCAGCCGAACTTAGCCCCGCCCACAAAATTTTAGGTCGGGAAGGGTCTGGAGTCGCTCCATTGAGAAGTAATTATTGCCCGAACAGGATCTGTTCGGACCAATCAGATTGTCGGACAGATGATCAACAGTAACAGAATCAACCACGTCACCAAAGAACGCTTGGGTTGAATTTGTTGAGATGTGTAGATTCCACCATCGCGTCTGTTACAGAAGATATCGACAGCGCATTCATTTTAAAATCCTCAGCGGAGGAGCCTCAACAACTGCCCGAAAGCAAGAAAGAGACTGAAGAGAGAGAGCGTTATATGGTGGAGAGAGATAGAGAAAGACTGAAGAGAGAGAGCGTTATATGGTGGAGAGAGATAGAGAAAGACTGAAGAGAGAGAGAGCGTTATATGGTGGAGAGAGATAGAGAAAGACTGAAGAGAGAGAGCGTTATATGGTGGATAGACATAGAGAGTGAGTGAAGAGAGGGACCGCCGGCGCTAGAACAAAGCCGTGAATCAGAGAAATAAAACGTGTTTTCGCCGATCCATCTCTAGAAATGCGACTGTAGCGAACATGTCACTATCACTAACGTTATCCACATTTATATTTACACATCCAGCTTCAAAAAAGTCTAAAAGTCGGAAGTTAGAACGAATGCACGCAAATGCATTGTGCAAAGAGTGGTTGCTATGGAGACGATACACAGTGTTGAGTTCCGTTGCTCTGATTGGTTGTAGGTCTATCCAATGAATGCAGAGGCATTTTTTTTCCTGGTTCGGTTGGAACACGCCCCATAATCACAGCCCAATGGAGCGGTTTCAGACTCACATTCTGACTAGAATCTGAGTATGACCACGTCAGGTTACATTCAGTTGGTCCGGTTAGGCATTCAGTTGGTCCGCAGTCGTCTGCCATGCTTTCTCTGGCTGTTTCATTACCGTGGCCATGTTTGTTACAAATAATGTGTTTCACTTCTTCAAAGTTCCAAAGAAGCTGGAGCTCACTCTGTGTAAAGTATGTACAATGCGTATTCTCCATTTTAGCATCAGTAATTCTGTCATCGACCTCGTGGTCTGTTAAGGAAGCTGTGAACGCGCATCTATCTGAATTACTTCAGCCTGGCTCGACCTAGTCGCTCCTCCTCAGCCTGGCTCGGCCTTCGTGAAAGGCACCAAGCCAGGCTGCACAGATTAGACTAGGTCAAGCCTCCCTTTATCAGTTATCCTGGATTTATATATTCTGTTTATGTGAAACAGCCCCCGGTGTAGGTAATCCAGGAATTTAGAGCGGGGCGTGGCAGGCCTGAAACACAGTGAGAGAGATAGCTCTTTCAAAAGAAGAGGCCAGAGGAAAGCCAGAGGACATAAAACAAGAACAGGAAGCTGGTCCAGTTTGTACAGTGGACTACCAAGACACAGTATAAATGCCACCAGCACTGACGTTACAATTGATTGGTGACCAACTGAACTTGAAAAACCAGACAAATCTGCCAGCTCATTTCATTTGCTCTGGCAGATGACCTCCTCCCACTTCCCATTCAAACAGATGTACAGCCGTCCAAAACTTGACAGGTTAATCACAATCATTTATTGCCCATGGTTACATTTTAAAACGATGACTGACGGAGAAGAGAAGTGTCATGCTTGAGTGAAATGACGTCCAGCACACACCATGAAACTCAGATCAAACTAGAAACTATTCAAATATGAATCAAAATTCTGTTGCTGCATTGCATATTTCTTGTACCGTTTTAGCAGTAATTTGTGGACGTGTGTGACTCAGCTGCCATTTTTTTCCTGCTTCAAAACCAAGCACCGTCCCAACTTACATGTTAAGGTTAAGTAAACTTTATTATTCATGTAGGTGGCAAATCATTTTACAGCCAGCAGAGAATAAATGACAGCAGTTCATACACATAATACACATCATGTAACAAGCAGATGTACTAATATTCATACAGGAAAAATCACATCAAGCTATTAATGAGACCCATGGTGGCCGGTTCGGCCTGAAATGGACCGGCCGTTCGGGATTGTTCCCGATATTCCCGATGGCCAATCCGCCCCTGGCTGCATCACAGATTGCTAAACACACCTAACAGGAGACATTAGCTCAGACTGGAGGACTATATATAGTTGGAGTGGTTCGAGTACGAATCACGTTCTCACCACAAACAAACCGCTCCAGAGTTTGATTGAAAGTGTTCCAAGACCACCTCTTCAAGCAGGTATCGGTACGCTTGTTTGGTCAGCTTTTGGTGCGCACCCGAGTGCGAATGCTGCGTTCTCACCTGCCCTGACGAACCGCACCAGCGGGACAAACAAACTCTAGTGCAATTCATCCGAACTAAATGAGCCAGGTGTGAAAACGCCCCTAGTGTGCCACTTGCAATAAAGTGTAGATTTTATCTAAATACTCAATGGTATTAATTCTTAAAGGCTTGAATAATATTTTTGTATTTTTTCTGCTCTCTCTTTGTTAAAGGCATACTATGCAACTTTTCAACCTGATCTCACAGAATTCCGTAAAATGAACACGGGCCCTTGACTCTAAATCCGTGGCAGTTTCACGGAATTGCAACAAATTCCGTTAAATGAACACGGATCGCCAACGGATCGTCAAATTCGGTGATGGGCTCACGGAAGAATCCCGTGAAATGAACACGGATTGCCGAAAAAGAAACACGGGCTTACGTGACACGCAAGAAGAACGGAGCAGTTGGGTTCAGGAAAAGGTCGTGGGCGGGCTTACGGTTCTGTGACACACGCGGGACATGCTTATAAAAAAAAACACAACTGACAAACGCCACATGCGGGACACGAACTCCGGTCTCCTGGGTGAAAGTCCTGTGTACCACACGGAATTTTCAGACATTCTGTACCACCACCACGGAATGAACTGTTACCAGTCCGTGCCCATTTTACGGAATTCAGTGAGACCAGGCTGAACTTTTCCAGCTTCGGTCCCCCTACAGGTTGTCTCATTGGAACTGCAGCTAAGCAGCTGTTAGCTGCAGTTCCAATGAGACAACCTGTAGGGGGGCCAAAAGCTGGAAAAGTTGCATAGTATGCCTTTAAAATCAACATAAAAAGTAAAAGCATCTTCTTTAATCACTTATCTCAGGTTGAACTGTATCACAGCACCAGCTTTTTTCTTTTGTCATTAAGACACCAAAAGATGCTTAGACCATGTCAAATTGAAAATGCTTAACTGGTGTTTCAATTGGATGCATGTGAAGTGTGTTGAATGAAATAAAAATGGTTTGAAAAAGGGTTAATACCACCTAACAGGAGACATTAGCTCAGACTGGAGGAGTATATATAGTTGGAGTGGTTCGAGTACGAATCACGTTCTCACCACAAACAAACCGCTCCAGAGTTTGATTGAAAGTGTTCCAAGACCACCTCTTCAAGCAGGTATCGGTACGCTTGTTTGGTCAGCTTTTGGTGCGCACCCGAGTGTGAATGCAGTGTTATTACCTGCCCTGACAAACCGCACCAGCGGGACAAACGAACTCTAGTGCAATTCATCCGAACTAAATGAGCCAGGTGTGAAAACGCCCTTAGTGTGCCACTTGCAATAAAGTGTAGATTTTCTCTAAATACTCAATGGTATTGATTCTTAAAGGCTTGAAAAATATTTTTGTATTTTTTTCTGCTCTCTCTTTGTTAAAGGCATACTATGCAACTTTTCAAGCTTCGGTCCCCCTACAGGTTGTCTCATTGGAACTGCAGCTAAGCAGCTGTTAGCTGCAGTTCCAATGAGACAACCTGTAGGGGAGACCAAAAAGCTGGAAAAAGTTGCATAGTATGCCTTTAAAATCAACATAAAAAGTCAAAGCATCTTCTTTAATCACTTATCTCAGGTTGAACTGTATCACAGCACCAGCTTTTTTCTTTTGTCATTAAGACACCAAAAGATGCTTAGACCATGTGTAAATTGAATTGCTATTGGATGCATGTAAAGTGTGTTGAATGAAATAAAAATGGTTTGAAAAAGACAGAAAAAGAAAGGTTAATATTTGAACTTTGAGATTGACTGCGAAGAAACTTTTCTCAGAGCAGAAAGTGTTCAGGAGGAAAGCATGTATGTATCTGTGTAGATGAGGGCTGATATAATGGGTCGTTTTACAGTGCAGAAGTCAGTAAGAACATTGCAGTAAATTATACAAAGTTCATACTTTTAACTGTTCAAATAAGTCATTATTATTGTGAGTCATGTTAAGTGTATATATAAAGGCTAGCAACGAGTCGTGTCATTTGAAACCTAACATTATTAAGATATTGTAATATCTGATGTACTTATTCACAGGATATGAGCAGTGGCAAACTGTTTGAGTCATGGGGGTCATGTGATATCTAGCAGTTCTGCCACCAAATGAAGTGAACTACAATTAGTTCAAGGAAAGTCCTCTTTCTTTCATCATTCATTTCACTCTGGAATCACAACTTCATTTTTTCTTATTTTTTAGCTGTGGGCTCATTTGGTAAGAAAACATTTTACTGAACTTTATATGTGACTGATAAAGCCCAGCTCTGTGGATGTCTTTAATTGTTATTTAAAATCCAAAAAACCTGAACTGTGGATGTATGGGGCATGTTTCCAACATGAAGTTGAAATAGCGAAGTTGCTTCTAAAAGACATTGAATGCTTTGTAAAAACTATAAGTCTCAGTTAAGACAACTGAAAATGAACAGGGAGCCAGTTTCTGTCTGTGAATATACTGACCGACAACATGTTACTGACCGTCGTCTTTGTTTCAGGTGAGCTGTGTGTTACTTGAATCATTTACAATCTTCATTTAGAAAAAAAAGCAGAAAGAGGAGAGCAGATCGTTAGTTATTTTGTTCACGTTCTGACTGTAAAGCGAAATATTTCATGAGGAAATTGTTAAAGAGACAGTGAAGAAAGACCAGAATGCAACATAATGCTGCTTTGTTTATCATTAATTATTTCCTCCTACAGATTTCTTTCACATTTTGTAAATTGTGAAACTGATTTTACAGGTGCTTGGGCTACTTGTTCGAAGCCAGCTGGCCTATTCATTACTACACCAAAGAACATGGAAGCACTGGGTGGATCTTGTCTGTTAATCCCATGTCACTTTAGTGCTAAACCAGATCAGGAATTCAATAGCACAAGAACAACCATCAGAGCGTGGATTAAAAATGACTCCAGATTTGGCATCAAAAGAAATGTTATTTTCAACAGTAGTGGGACATTTACCACCTATCGAAGGTGGAGACCTGAGTCAGAAACAATGTACAACCTTGTTTTCCAGTTTAATGACAGTCAGGTTCCAAATGTTCTAATAACTGAAACCTGCTGTGAATAAATGTTCCGTATTACATAGTCTACATAAGTAAAATACAATACCTTAATTGTCATTGCAGCTTTACAACAACATTTGCTGTTCAGCTCCTGAAATGGTACTGTTACACTCGTGGTTTCGACCCAGAACACAGAGACAACCCCATGAAACTCAGATTTCGGTTCAAAAGGTGTTTTTAATGAACAGTCTGTACTTAGCAGAAGAAAGAAGGCAGAGCCAGGGTTGGATAGATACATGACATAATCGCCATTCTTTTTCTATTACCTGTCACAACATAAATTGTGTTTATGACCAGGCTAGCTGCACAGAATAAATCTCCATGGTCATTTATCTGCCTCTGCTTTCGTGAAACCAATTCAAGGCTTCACCCTTCCAGGATAACTGGGTAATATCCCGGCTTAATCCACTATCTAGGTTTTGTTAAATAGCCCCCTGAGCTTCAAAACCAGTATTTCTTGTTCTTTATTTTGCTTCCCTTTTTCTCCTTTAATGTAGTCAGTTAGGGAACTGAGTGTTATCTTTCTGTGTGCTTCTGTAGACACTTAAATGTTCTCAGCAGCCTCTTTGTTTTGGTCCCATTCTGCAAAGGGTTTGGGTTAAATTGGTTATGTTACTCCCTGAGTTCCCCTAGACATTGCACAAAGATCATAGCAGTTCTTTTTTTTTGTGAACAAGTTTTTATTATTTTGAAAGTAAACATACATATCCTTCAAAGAGCAATACAGGCAATTACTAAACAAAAGCAAAAAGAAAAGAGAAAAAGTAGAGGCGACCTCCCAACACCCTCCCACCCACTTAACCCTGGATCTCTATAAAACTCCTACAGGCCACGAGACCACGTAACAGAAAAGAAAAGAGAGATGCACCCACAGGTATTGATTATAGCAATTCCTTAATCTTATATGCCATTGTTTGCCACGCTAGAATAGTATCAACTCCAGCACTGTGCATTCTTGCCACTGATAGCTCCATATTAACTATGTCAATGTATGTGTTAATCCAGTGGGACTTAGTGATTGTATGTGGAGGCTTCCAGCGTAAAGCCAGCAACGTCTTGGCAGCAGTAATGCCTGCTAAGAGCATACGTCTCTTCCCAAATGTCAACTTTAGTGGGGAGGTATCATTTAAGAGTAGCACAGCGGGAGAACATGGTACAGTGACATCCAGAACATTAGATAAGGTAGCACAGACTTCACCCCAAAAAAGCCTCACGTCCTTGCATTCCCAACACATATGCATGAATGAGCCTATAAGTCCATCAGAGCACAGGGTGCAAACTTGAGATGTTGAACGTTTCATGAGAAAGTTCCTCCTAGGAGTGAGGTAAGTCCTGTGAAAATAATTGAAATGAGTCTGTTGATGGTCCGGGTTGTTAGATGCAAAGACAATCGAGGTCCAAATCTTTTCCCAGTCCAGTGAATCATCTCCGATGTAGTGCTCCAGATCACTAGACCACACACGTAAGATGGGGAGGGTTTTATAAGAGGCATCTCGGATAAGTGAATATATTCGAGAGACCAAACCTCTTTTTCGGCCTTTATTGTACAGAATGGAGTGCAAAGGGTGGGTAGTAAGAGGAGAACTCCCTGGTACTCCATATGCTTTCATAGATGACCGTAGTTGAAGGTACAGAAATAAAGATGTTCCAGGCAATTGGTAGGACAGCCTCAGATCATTAAAGTCACGTAGTCTGCTCTCGTTATATACATCAGCTAAAATATAAATACCCCTAGACGTCCAATCCGGGGATGAGAATGGTACCCCCCCAGTTAAAAGGTAATAGTTCTTGAAGAGTGGACTATTTAGGTGCCATTTACATGTGCTCTTAGATTACTTCTCGGCAATAGCCCATGTTGATAAGAGGAAACTCAATATGGGACCAAGCCGCAGTTTAGCTCGCTTCAAAGGGACAGCGGAGTAAATCAGATCCTCCAGTCTGTGTGGGGATGCTAGGTTCTTTTCTATAGGTTTCCAACAGGGATCAGAATTAGAGTTAAGCCAATCTGAGAGTGGTCTCAGTACAAATGACCAAAAATAATATTTAAAGTTAGGCACAGAAAGACCACCCTTTGTTTTGTGCCGTTGAAGTTTTGCTAATTTCACCCGTGGCCGTTTCCCTCCCCAAATAAATTTAGAGACCAAAGAGTGGATTCTTTTCCAGTAATCGATTCGGGGTGGTAAAGGCAACATTGAGGAAAAGAAATTTATGCGTGGTAAAATATCCATTTTAACAATCGACACACGAGCTTGTAATGAAATTGGCAAGTGAGACCATCTACTAAGATCTGCCTCAACTTTATTATAGATGCCCTGGAAATTCTTATTGGCAATACTGGGTAATGAAGGAAAAATGTCCACCCCCAAGTATTTAAAGTGTTTGACCACTGGGATGTGCTGAGGTAATGAGCTCAGGTTCAATTTAGAGTTTAAAGGGAAAAGCGCCGATTTTGTCCAGTTAATTTTATAACCAGATAGAGAGCTAAATTCGTGAAAAGTATCCAAAATATGCGGTAATGATATGGCTGCTCTGTCAAAAAATAGTAAAATATCATCAGCATACAGCGATACGGAATGAGAGGTGTTGTTAAAAGTTATGGGGGAAATAATCGGGTGTTGACGAATTTTCTGTGCGGGGGTTCTAATGATAAAATAAAAAGAAAAGGGCTTAATGGGCATCCCTGACGGCACGAGCGTGATAGAGTAAACTTGTTCGATATGATGCCATTCGTGTTTATCATTGCAGATGGGTTATTGTATAGTAGTTTAGTTAAATTAATAAAAGATTAACCCAATTTAAAGCGCTGTAAAACCATCCAAAGATAATCCCATTCTAGCCTGTCAAAGGCTTTTTCTGCATCGAGGCTCAGTACTGCACATGAAGAGGGAATATCCTTGGCAGCATGAATTACATGAAGCAGACGCCGTACATTGTCAGAGGCAAGCCGTGATTTCACAAAGCCCGTCTGGTCACTCTTAATTAGTGTGGATATGTGGGGGTCTAATTGTGAGGCCAGTATACGGGCAAAGATTTTTATCTCGGCATTGAGGATGGATAACGGTCTATAGTTCCCACATTTAGTAGTGTCCTTATTAGGTTTGGGCAATACAGCTATCAAGGCAGCATTCATGTCATTGAAAAAGGCACCAACTTCAACAGCTTTATGAACCATGGCTAAAAAGTAATGTCCCAGCACATCCCAAAAGGTGAGATAAAACTCTGGGGGAATTCCATCCCATCCCTCAACTCAGTCAGAGTGATTGGCTCACCAAGGCGCTGTGCATCTTCTGGCGTAAGCGTAGGAAGCTCTAAATCTTGTAAAAATGTGTCACAATTAGTTTTATCCAATGAAATTTCAGATGTGTATAGGTCTGCATAAAAATTTTGGAAAGCATTATTGATTTTTTTGGGAGCAGTCAGTAGCTTTTGGTCTGAGCTGATAGCTACAATGTTGGAACATTTTTCACATTTTTGCAGATTAAGAGAGAGCATGTGACTTGGCCTTGAGCCATTAAAATAATAGTTCCTTCTGGTCCTATGAATTTGGAATTCAGCTCGTAATCTCAAAATGTTATTCAGCTTCATTCTGACCGTGTTGAGTTTCTTTTTACTGTCCTCAGATGCGCCATCCCTCTGCTGAGCCTGTTCTAGCCTTTGCAATTCAACTTCAAGTGAATTAATTTTGCCCAGCCTTGTTCGATTAAGGTAGAAGCGAAGGAAATAGTTGCATTCCTCACAAATCCCTTAATTGCGCCCCCATAAGACTCGAGGGTCCTCTACTGAGCTAGCATTCTCTGAGATAAATGTTTTAAAAGTATTTCTGAAATGGTCACAGTAATCATTGTTTTTAAGTAATGTGGTGTTAAATCGCCATCTAGTGGCACTTGTTGGGCTCTTGGCAAGTGTGAGCTCTGCCACGACAACACAGTGGTCAGATAAAGAATAAGGATAAATCACAGCTGAATGAATTTCAGAGTATAAGATTGTAGAGGCCAGTAAATGATCTATCCTTGAATAGGTTTTGTGCCTGTACGAATAGAAACTATATTGTCTTGAGGAAGGGTTTACAGCTCTAAATAGATCTGTGAGACTGAAATCGTCAATTAAACCTTGGAAGGCAACTGTCGAAGGAGGAATATGTGGAGACGGTGCACTAGATCTATCGAGCAATGGGTCGAGGACAGCATTCATGTCAGCGCCGATAATAACTGAATAGTCCTGCAGGTCACATAAGGTTTTGCTAATTGTGCCAAAGAACTCTGGGCTAAAATGATTGGAGGCATATATACATAGAAATGCAATTTTTTGTCCACATATATTAGTTTTAATGTAAGCAATTCGACCATCCTCACTTCCGTAGCTTCCAATTATTGTTAAGGACAGGCTACGTCTTAACACCACCAGGGCACCGCGGCTTTTAGAATCGAAAGAAGCCGCAGCTGGAGTGTAGTAATAGCGGTTCGACAAGCGTTGTTTATCAGAGTGATTAAAATGTGACTCTTGAATGAAAGCCACGTCTATCCTGTGTCGTTTAAGCCAATCAAGACACATTGAGCGCTTAATGGGGGCGTTTAGGCCATTTATATTCCAGCTAGCTATGTGTAGCATAGTCATTATTGCAGACAAGGCCGGGCAAAGTTTTGTGTTCCTGCATATTCATTACAGTCTGAAATGTGGAGATCCAAATATTTAACCCCATGTTGCCAAGAAGTAAAAAAAAAAAAAAAACACACGAACTTGCATCTAATAATATAAACATATAACAAGGTGGCAGTAGCCACATACAAACCCCCACTATTTGGCACCTGAACTGAGAAAGCTGGCTAATACACCATTACAAAAGCCCACCCCCGGTACATAAATTTGTATAACCAGTCAAGTGTCATATAAAGAAAAACCGCAGAGATTGGTCACAGTACAAAATGAGAATTATCCATCAAAGTTAGAGTTTTTGAGAATTACCAACATCAACAACAAAAAGGGATATGAAAACCAACTACATAATTGTAATCATTCATCCATAACAGAGCCTCTTGCAAGTGTAATCACGCAGAACAAGTAGTATAATAAACAACATCCCACATTTTGTCAAGAGATACAGGTACCTTAAGTATGCCCTGAGATACGTTGTGACTGTACGTGATAATAGTACACTCATCTAGAGAATCCGTGCTAGTAGTTTGAGAACCAGACATCAGATACCTTCGTTAGTCCGCAGGCCGGGTCTGAGTGCCGAGGAAATCCTCAGCCTCTGACTGGGTCTCAAAGAGGTGCACTTCTGACCCGCGGGACAGTTTCAGTTTAGCCGGGTAAATCAGGAATGGAATGAATCCAAGTTTCCTCGCTGTCTCCATCGCTTGGGAAAATGAGCGGCGCCGTTTGATGGTGTAGTTACTGTAGTCCGCGGCGAATCGGATCTCCTTGCCGCTGACCTCTATCCGAGAGCCTCTAGCTGCCTTTAAGATGCGGTCTCGGTCTGTGTAACGTAGCATCTTGCAGATCAGGGTGCGGGATCCGGTGTTGCGCTCTGGACCAATACGATGAGCTCGCATCACCTCCATCTTCTCACCGTCGAGCAGGGAACCACTTAGTAGCGAAGATGAAACAAAGTACGCTGCGTCGCGGTTTTCAACCTTTTCTGGCAGGTTGATAATGCGAATATTATCCCTACGGGACCTGTCTTCTAACTCCGCAATACTCGCTTCGAGTTTGCAGCATGTTGTCTGGAAAGACTGCCCGGATTTAGCGAGCTGTGAGGAGAGCCCTTTGTGGTCCATTTTCAGCTTCTTAATTTCATTTGAGTTCGCCGTTACCTCAGTTTTTATGTTATCCAGCTGTTCTTCAATCTTCGCAAACTGTTTCTCAATGAAGGTTTGCTGCTCTATCATCGCGGCAGCTAGCATGGACGATACAGCTAGCTTAAATGACTCAAGCTTTTCGTCGTCTTTTCGAAGGATCAAACCCTACTTTGCTTCTCAAACCTTCAGCCATTGTGCACATGGGGCTTACGGAGACTCAGGGCAAAAAGTTGTTCGGTTAATAATGCAAGGTGGATGGATAATATGTGAAAGTTGGGGGAAGAGGGCGAGAGCAACCGCGCTACGCAGCCATCTTGTCTGCAGGTCACGTGCACTCAAGATCATAGCAGTTCTTAAAAGTTAACGAGAGACTGAATAAATGTGCATTTTAAAGCATAATTATTGACAACAATGAAATATCTGCCCTTTCTGGTGTTCCTAACAAACTTTTCATAAAATATATTTTAAATGTTCCCTCTTTGTCTAGAAACTTTTTTTATATAGCCCAATATCAAATATTTACCTCACAGGGTTTTACAATCTGTACAGCACACAACACCCACTGATCTCATATGAGGACAATCTCGCAATTAACATTCTGATAAAAGTATTCTTATAAACATGACAAATGCGTACGAGGATGTTGAGGAACTTCAGCTGTTGTCAAACAGGAAGTGTGCCTGTGTCAGACCATAAGTCTGTAGTATAGTCTAAGTATATATATATATATATACTGGTTGTTACCTTGATGATATCTAACTAGGTATTTACTGATATCATGTATGTTAATAATAGAAAGAGGAAGGAGGTGGGGGGTGAGGACTGTTAACGTCTGTGCTCTGCTTACTGAGCACAGAGGAAAGTTGTTCATCAAGACCACATCTCTCTTTCTCTCTCTCTCTCTCTTATTTATCGATGGGACCGGTTTATTTGAGCACAATATTGAATCCAGATAGACAAGAGGAGCAGCTATGAGTTTAACAGCAGCGGCCAGTGGATTTGTTGTCTTCCTTCTCTCCGTGCCAGGTACTGTACTAACTACATTTACATTGTGGATCATTCCGCACACTCATTTAAAGCATATTCCAGTGGGTTTGTATTTTTTTGAGGTGTGGTATTATGCATACCTTTTTTTTTTAAACCATACACCCATACTCATTCTGTTTCTTTAGAACTAGACATTGAGTGTCCGTTTAAATCCCAGTTGTCTGTAATGTCACATGGTTAGCACACAGTGGTTTTTAATATGGCAAAATCTGAGGTCCTCAGATTTTCACACTTGCGTCTTTTTGTATTCTTTTACCTGAACATTGTAAAACATTATATACAGTTTAAGACGTTAAAAGTAGTGGGAAGGAATGACGATCAAATCTGAGATAAACCGGGATAAACTCTACCGACAAAAATCTTGGCTTCCTACCGTACCATACCGTGAAGTTAACGTTATGGAAAAGTATCTACATCAAAGGGTAACTACTGTTTTTTTTCAACCTGGACCCTATTTTCCTATGTTTTTGTGTCTAAGTCACTGATGGGAACAACAATCTTTGACATTGGTCCAGTATTAAGCAAGAACGCTGCAGTGGCAAAACAAGCTACAATGTAAGTTAATAGGGCAATTGTCCTGCTTGTATTTACCTTCACAAAAGTGTTGTTTTGCCACTGACAGACTCAGATTATTATTCTAAGTGTCTGACAACATTATGGAAAGAATTCCATCAGAGATAGATCTTTAAAACCTCCTTGAGACCTTTCTGTTTAACCAGAAACAGCTCTGAAGTCGCTAGCTCTAAACCCACCAGACTCCATTTAAAAAAGCTATACTTTTAGCGTGTATAGAGCCAACATATTTCCACATGTATTTTAACCAAAATTAGAGTTGTGATGGTTGGAAAAGTGGAAAAAAACCTAAATGGCTTTTCATAGATTTATTTGGTTTCTGTCGACTTTGAATGACTAAAATTACTGTTTATTTTCACGGAAACTGTTTAGTTACCCTTTAAGCAAATATCAGTTTTATTTTATATTATCCTACTGTACGGCAATTTATATGGAAGAAAAATAAAAACATACCATATGGTCCAGGGGTAACTGCAGGCCTCTTCCTCCCTCTCATCTTCATCTGCCTCCTCCTGATCACTCTCTGCCTCTGTCCCTCTCTCTGAATCTGGAGCCTCCTCTTCATCCTTCACTGATTCTTCTTTTTCCTCATCTCCTTTACTTATTTCCTCTTCTCCTTCTGTGGTCTTCTCCTGCTCTGACCCTCCAAGATCTCTCCAATTTACTGCCTTCTCCTTCATTTCCCTCATTCTCTTCATCCTGTGTACTTATATTGAATTTTCTTAGCAAAAACGCTGGCAAGAGCCCCACCTTTAGCCTTCCTTTTCATGTTTAGGCTCCAGCTAATTTCTTCAGCAACTCTGGCCTGCAAAAGTCGATATGTGAAAAGCTGTGGTTATTCTTGTATTACATTACACTGTAGCTAATAAGCTTATGACAAATATAAAATCAGAAAATATGTATCACATGCACACAACAGTTATGTTTAGACTAGGCTGCTTAATCCTATTGTATTTGTTATTTCCCCAGTTGTAACCTGGTTTTATTTGTGCAGCCTTACTGCTGTGATATGTGAGAGTAAGTGGATTTTATAGGACTGCTTAGCTAATAAAAAAAAATGATCGATCTCCCAACTGGCACTCTATTGTGTGTTGTAACGTAAAGTCAGCGAAACGGCGACCATCAGTAAATGTTATGGATACAAACAATATTTTATATTTTATATTAAGCTGTTCTTGTCTTTACTAAAATCAAAACTAATCAAAATGCAGAGTGCTCTTACAAATCACAAGGGAGCGATTTGACTTTTGGCTAACGTAATAGACTCGCTGTTTTTGCTGATGCTGAATCGTCTTTAGCATACAATACATTCATTACAAATGTAACTTTAAGTTAAACATGTGTGTTTAAACTTCACCTGGGGAAACTGACTTCACCTTCAGAGGCTCTGGGGCAGCTCATTCTCTCCAGCCGGGTTGCAGGGCCCCCGCACCGCAGCAGACTCGCTGTGTGTGAGCCAGACTGAGCGAACGCTGCTGGCACGTTTAAATCAGGGACGTAGCTAAGTATTTGAGGGGCAGGGGGTTAATGATACATTTAAAATAAAAAATTAAATTGTTCACTTTTGGTAAATGTATTATTTAGTTCACTGTTTTGAGAAGCTTGTGGACATAGTAGCGGGTTGTTTTTACAAATTCAGTTTTTGGATCACCAAAGTTAGGAGGGCAGCTGGGGGGGCACGGCTCTAGAGTGGGGGGGCACCTGCCCCCCCCTTGCCCCCCTGTAGATCCGCCCCTGTCAAGGGCAACTAGAGTTTGTTAAAGGTGCAATGGAGCTTAAAGGTAACTAAAGTCACTCATTGACCTCCAATGAGACAATGATTCCTGCTATTGTAGGAATCTGTTCTGCTTTCTATGTTTTGAGCGACTGCACCGCAGTAGCAGGCTGCATTAGCACTTAGCAGTACCCTACGGTAACAGTGAGTGTGTGGGCAGTATGACCAGTGGGAAAAGTCAGGGATTCATGAGCACTCTGTACCTTTAACAGGCTGACCGAACCTGAAAGATTTTTTTATTTATTTTTGCCGATCACTAGCATTTTGAAAAACTTTATTTCTATGGCAGTTTCAAGTATAGACATGTTTGCACAATGTTGCTGTGTTGAAAGTGCAGAACTGAAGAAGTCTCTCGGATAAGAGACAAAACGTCTTTAAAGAACCTTTAAACCAAGTCCAGTCTATCCTTTCTTTGATAACTGACCTGAATAACTGAGAACCTTTGACATCTTAATATTATTAATGTGTTAATGTATGCTCTATTCAACTCACTTTCCATCTGAATGTAGCACATATTTTACAACAAAGTTCCATAAAACAGGCAAAAGAGAATGCAAATGAATGTGTGTTTCTATCCACTACTGCTTTGCAAATGTTAGCACTGGGTTCAAGTGTTCAGACTTTTTTAGGCATTTTTTAGAGAGTGTGAAAGCTCTGTCATGCAAAGATGTTAAAAAAGACAATACAGCAGTCATGTCAAATTACACATTATGTTTCCGCTCATACTGGGGGAAAACAACTATGTTGATGTTGATGCCGAACAGAGAATTTGAGTGTCAAATCAAAGGAAGGGCCCATTCTTATCTGTTGTGTGATATAGTGTGATATTTCTATTGTTATGGTGAGTCAACAGTAATTTGCCTTTTTATTATCTGCATAATAACTATGCATACACCTCACTGTTGTTCTTCCTCTGACACTCATTCGCAGCCTGACCACAACGTAAACACATTGGACACAAACCAAACAAGCACAAACTCTCTAATATCTCTCTCTTATCTATTCAGTTTTCAGTTCAGGTCCAGTACATTCCTGTTCTTTCACCACATTTTCAGACTTGATTAACTGTAAAAAGCATGTGTACATTTCCCATTACTCCTTTGTACTGTACATTCAAACAATGGTTGACTAAGCAAACACTTAGGCTTAGTAACACATTTGCTTAATGTAAAATAACAACATAAGGAATGGAAATTGATTTATTTGAAACAGGGACAATGCACAAATAAACATTAAACTTGTTAAACAAGAGAATATGTTTTGGGCCAGTTTATAGCAACAATTGCTAATTTCCACCTGTAGTCCATGGGCAGGTATGACAAATTTAACAAAAACAATTAACATAAGAGTCCTAACAATTTTTGTATTGCCCTTTTCAACAGAAGTTGAAAAAAGGAAGTAAACTTGCAAATAAACACAATGCAGAACAAGTCTGTTTTTGCCGCTGCATTTATTTAGATTTTTCTTTCATCTATAATGCCAATTGTGAGTCTGACACTGTTATAGAAGTGCAAAGCAGTACTCTTTTAAGCTACAAGTTTTACAAATAGAGTGTAGTGCCTCTACCAATTATAAGAACACAGCATTAAAACTTTCTGTCTCTCCTAAATAAAAATGTGTCTGAGCAAAAGGACTTTAACTAAGCAACAATGTACTGTACTGAGATGCAAGCGAGCAAAATGCTGCTTTTCACACTGAGAATATATCTCATGTTATTATGCTCCAATTATTACTAGTTAAGTTAAACACTAAAGGACAAATGTTTAGCCTCTCAACCATTTCTTTACTTAAAGGTGCCCTGCCACACATATTTCATTACTTTGTGGTAATATCTGAAGTTCTACCATGGACTCTGTAACATTTTTTGTGGAAAAAATAAGATAAGATAGACTTTATTAATCCCACACTGGGGAAATCCCTGCCTTGGTTACCTTGTTTCAAGCCATTCTACCGTGGTTTAGAAAGCCTGCAGGAAGACTCAGCTCGATTTGTGCCAGTTCTCATTAATATTCAATGAGCTAGTCTCCTTTACTCTGACTGGCTAACAGCTAAAAATACAAGTAAAAACGGTTTTGTGTAGCAGGGCACCTTTAAAACTAGTTAAAAAAAAGACAGTTTTGCACCTCCATTCTGGTTGCTGGTGCAGGACAAAAAAAATGTAATAGTCAAATAAGGTAGAAGTTATATGCCCAAAAGAAATATTATTTAATCGTGAAGAATCAGGCACACAATGTTTTTACTTAAAACTGACACACAAATATCCAAACTGCTAGTGATGGGCAAAAATAAGCGAACTAATATTTTTGAACGAGTCTTTTTAGTGTCCAGTATGTACCGGGTCAGCCAGTTGAACATATAGAGTGCTCAAGAATCCCTGACGTTTCCTACTCCTATTGCCCACAAACTTGCTGTTAACCATGCTCAAGCTTCCTTAGGCTGCATTTAAGGTGTTTTTCCATTACATGGTACCTGCTCAACTCGCCTTGACTCGCCTTGACGCACTGTGCGTCCGTTTTCCATTGCAGATTTTAGTACCGCCTCAGTGTGGCTGGTCATAGCGGCGCCGCCGCAAACTGATGTGACCTAACGCGACACACACACAGAACATCGAAGATGTGATGTTGCCACAGCCAGATTTTGTTTCAAATGAAGCTGGAGGCAGCACAAAAAACACAGCTGGCTGAACTATTTAAAAATGGTGGGTTTGTTCAGGACACCCTCTCTGTCGCTTTCACATCACCTTTTGGTATCGCCTCAGCTCGCTTGGAACCTCGACTGAGGTGGTACTAAAAAAAGTACCTGTTAGGGACTGTTCGTTAATTGTTTAAGGGGCCACCGGAGGGGTTTTGGGATCTTTAAGACCTGACACCATGGCTGGGCGTATCGATCTAAATATCGATAGGGGGGGAGGACCCCAAGCCAGACCCCCAACACAGAGACAGAGGTCTCTGGCAGAGGCTTTTCAGCCAAGAAATCAGAGTATCCAGGTAATCTCCAGCATTAAGCAATGTTGTTCACAGTGATCAGAGAGGCCATTTTAGCAGACTGATAGAACTACTATGATAAATTCAGCCAGTTGAAAAAAATCTTAATTGTTTCACTGGAACTCAAAAATATACACTTATATTATTTTATTATTTTTATACTGTTACATTGTTCTAGTTAGTAAATAAAAACATTTAAATTTGCCTAAAATCTTTGTCCTGTGTTTTATCATAATCATAATCAACTAACTAAAGGCAAAATCACAAATTGATTCAAAGATGGTGACGTTACAAGTAAAAAGTATCATTATCGGCGATACTAGTCCTATATTTACTTGATATCGGATCAATACCAATTCACAGTATCGCCCACCCCTATCTGACACTCCCTTCTTCAGCAATACATCTTGGATGACCATCCAAAATGATTAGGAAAAAAGGGATGACCCTCTACAACAATTTATTGAACCCTTCTGTACTAGTTTTCGCTTGGCAAAGATGTACAGAAGCACATTGTTTGTTTTTTTTACATCCATGACATATGTGACTAAACCTCTGCATTCTCATCTTACGCATCACACTCCTCTGTTATGGTGTGGTGGCCATTTCAGTAGAATGGCCACACTTCCTGTATTACTGCATTACTTCAAATTAGGGCTGTCAATTGATTAAAAAAAATTAACTAATTAATTGCACAATTTGCTGTAATTAATCGCAATTAATCGCTTTTTTAAATTGAGACTGAAGCTTGTAATCAGGGCCGTACTGGGACTGAAATTCAGCCTGGGACTTTAAGATGGAGAGGCCTTTTACGCGAGTGCACTTGGTGCACGAGCAGAAGGATTTTTTGCAGTTATTTTAATTCTAATAGTGTTTTTATGGTATAAAGAGAATCAGATTACGCTGAAGACCTTCAAGAAACTTTAGGATGACACCTGCCTCCTCAGGTTGTATAAGCAAGTCACCACTGCACTGAGCACAACAAGGTCAGCAAAACCTAATCTCCAACACATAAGTCACAGTATACTGCTAACTACCAGCATGTCATGTGCACAGTCAGTTGGAGTGATAAAATAGTTACAAATACTCACACTCATATACTCAAAAACTACAGTGCAGTCCCATAAAATAGAGATTTGTGTGTGTGTGTCTCCTTACTTTCTCAGCTTGGCTCCCTGGCTCAGCTTCCCTTGTGATGGACCCTGCCTCTGCTTACTGATTGTGCAGCTACATATGCATGAGAAGAACATCAGTTATATATATATATATATATATATATATATATATATATATATATATATATATATATATATATATAGATATTTTTTTTTTTTTTTCTAATTCAATCTGTGCTTCAGTCAAGCATTTTATCCTATATGTAAATATCTGATTGATTGATATGCCTAATATGATTGCCTACCCAGCCCTGCACACTGCCCCTCTACCTGTCTGTTTCCTGCTCTTCCTCTCTCCTCCTCCTCCTCCTTTCTTCTCCTCCTCCTGCTGCTCCTCCTCCTCCTCCTCCTCCTCCTGATGAGAGTGTATGTGTGCAACAATAGAAAATAAAAACAATTAGCTTATCAAAGCAAAAATTTGGAGACAGAAGCAACTCAGGTATACAGGCCTAAAACGGTCCTACCTCACATCACCAAATCCAAACCTGACTGAAAGTAAACTCATATTTCGGCGCCTTAAATTTGAGCCAATCGGATGTCAGGAAAAACGAGGATCAGTCCAAGTTAGGAGGGGCCGCTCGTATCCCCCCTCAAGATTGAAATTATTGGTTTGGCCCGGTCTGAAACACACACATACAGACATAGACACAGTGCTCCGCTGCAGCAGAACCCAGAACGGCCAGGCAGGCCGGTCGCGTATGAAAGAAAAAAAACAAAAAACTTACTGACCACTGGCCGGTTCGGCCGAAAAATGGACCGGCCGTTCGGGATTGTTCCTGGTATTCCCGATGGCCAATCCGTCCATGCTTTTAATAATGGATATTTAAATGCTAAATCACTTAACTTTGCAAATATGAAGAAAAAAACAAAAAAGGAAAGGTTCTGCTAAGTTCAGAATGTTTAATATCTTTCAGAACAACAGCAGCAACAATTTGGCTTATTTAGTCCTGCTGAAGGCTGCTGGAAACGGCTAGAAACTGTCTGACTTGAGAGCAAATTTTTGTCACCGCCCCCGGCTGCTGTCGCCTGCTCTCGTCTACTTTACAGGCGAGGCGCAGTTCATCTCCAACGAGCCTATGTTCAGTCGGCGGCAGGGCAGTGGCTATATATATGTCAATGGGCGGGACTCACCCGGAAATGGGGAGCGGAATGAGGTGACTAGTCTCTCAAAATCTGACGAAAATCTTCTAAACTGACCTTTGTTGAGCTGAAATGAAGACAGATTCAGCAACTGCACGGCCTATTTCTCGCTTAAAATGTTTTCAGAAACACGTTTCAGTGAACTATTTTAGTACAATATGAGATCGTATTCTGAACGGCCGCCATGACAGTCTGGCTTTGGATTTCCGGAGAA
This sequence comes from Perca schrenkii, assembly GCA_025617405.1. NCBI lineage: Eukaryota > Metazoa > Chordata > Actinopteri > Perciformes > Percidae > Perca > Perca schrenkii. The sequence continues at coordinate 36,806,301 of CM046788.1, forward strand.
AACAAACCCATCTGATGCTTTCGTCCAATCAGCTGCCGGTTTTCATTACTTGGGCAACAATACAGAGTAGCGCCGCCTGCTGTTATGGAGACGTATTAAGTTTCTCAGCCACCACATGAAGTAAACAAACACAGCTGCGTTAATTTCGTTAAAAAACGAGTTAAATATTAAAAAATTGACGCAAAAATTAACGCGTTAATTTTGACAGCCCTACTTCAAAATACTAAGTTACTCCTCTAGTAAACTAGTATCCACATGAAATAAAACAATAAAACATTGAGACCATTCAGCAAAGCACACTGGGTAACATTCAACACTGGTTGCTATGGACTCGTCACTAGGCTTCCTCAGTCATTGTATATTTTAGCATAGGTAAAGCTGCCAAAGCTGAACATTATCCAAAACTCCATTTCTCAGACGAACATCAATTTGGGAGCTACCACTCCTTCCTTCTCAAATCCCTTGAAAAGGCTGTCGTTTGCAAAATTTGAGTCGGGTATGGCTGCAGCCTGGAGACCCTCTATCTCATGCCCTCCCAGCTTGGTGCTGTCCACAGCGTGAGCTTAGATTTTTCAAAATAAAAGCTTGCGTCTGTTCCGCTATGTTTTCGTATGGTGTTTTGCATGTTTTTGAACTAAACAGTATGGCAATCGTGCTAATGAATAAAATTATTTTTTCAGCAGCAACCTTAGTTACAACACGATGGAGCTCGCAAAGCAGTTTTATGTTTATATGTGCGAGCGGGATTGATTCAGTTTGGGAAATCCCACGGTCTCTAAAGCTACAGCTCAAATTGTCTAAACAGGGAGGGACCCATCTGCTAGCGATAGGGGCTGAGACTGAGAGAGCTACATGGAGATACATGGATAAATATGCACCCAACAAGCCACTTTGAAATTTTGCTGTTGCTCATGAATACAAAATTTGGGTGACATTCCCCCCTAGACTATAAAAAATGGATGACCCTCCCATCAACACAGAATAAAAAGACATGACCCTCCCCTATTTTCCTCCGGTGGTCCATTCCATAAATACTGAACGGTCCCTTAGCAGGTACCAGGATCTTTTTTTTTGTAATGGAAAACCAAAAAAGGCGAGTAGAGTTGAGGTGAGTCGAGCAGGTACCATGTAATGGAAAAGCGCTATAACTGCATTTAGGCTGTGGCTGGGGTGCCGCAGGGGGGACACTAAAAAAAACGACTCAACTTTTGGAGAAACGCAAGATTGGCCCCCGCAGTGTAACTTGGGAACGTTACACTGCGGGGGCCAATCTTATAACCATAAATCAGACTTGTCAGTGTGTTTTGAGCTATGGTTTGAGATGGTGTGAGAGTCCCGTACAATAGTGATGGTCAAATGAAGCTTGGCGAACCAGTGTCTTTACTTTCTGAGCTCACTAGATGGCGCTCTCTGTTCAACAAAGGGTTTGAAAACCCATTGAACAGAGAGCGCCATCTAGTGAGCTCAGAAAGTAAAGACATTGGTTCGCGAAGCTTCATTTGACCATCACTACCGTACCGGAAACATCCCTGTCTCTATCGCTGCCACAAGAACATTTTAAAACACTGAACTGGCGGGGGTTCGTGTAACAGCTGAATGTTTCCTAGAACAAAAAAGCACTCGCTGTGTCTCGCTTGTCTCTTTTCTTTCTCTCTCTCCTGTGAAATAAAGCTGCCTTCAAACATACGTCCTGAACCGAATGTCAATAAATGAAAAAAAAAATAAAATAAAAACTAATGGCGATGATGGTGTTTTAAAACGATCCGATCACGATTGTTTTGTGGTTTGTATCCTATCATGTACTGGCTTGTCCTCTGGGATTCTGAAAGCAGCTACGAGCGCTCGGAGAACAAAGTAACATGAAGCAGGGAACAGTTCACATTGTTCTAAAGGTTTAATTTCTATAAAGTATTAGGTACAAGAACATATACCTTTTCTAACAATCGCCATTCACTTAGGTGAAGTAAGAGCAGATGGATAAGTAAGCTGTTCCATAGGAAAGGAGAGTTGGTTCAAGCTAGTTTTACGCAGATAAAGCTTCAAGAAGAAAAACGGTAACAATTTATGATACAAATTATAACAGATGAGCGAGGCCTTGTTCAGAGTTTTTACTGAATGGAATATAACATATTCACAACATACAGGCTTGCTTTTTACATTGATGATGTCTGAGGTGCTCTACTGCTCCAACCCTGAGAAAAATGTGAGGGATGAAGCTTACGTCATTTTGGGAAATGTAGTTCAGTTCTCCAGCAGGTTTAGATAATGAAGCACTTTTACAAAAAATCAGCTTTTCTCTGTTATGTTTCTGATTGTGTTTCCTGATGTTCTCTGTGTTACAGTGATACAGGGTCAGGATGACTGGGGAGTGACTTACACCTCTACTCAGATCTGTGCTGTAAAAGGATCAACAGTGGACATACCCTGCACCTACACATACCCATCCACTGTAACAACAGTTACACAAACGTTCTGGCATCTTGTAGATGGTAGGGATCTACTAACAGTCTCGGAGTACACAGACCGTGTGCAGTATTACTGTGGGAACAACAAAAACTGCACTCTGAGAATCTCAGACCTGAGAGACAGCGACTCAGTTGAGTACAGGTTCAGGTTCATAACAAACCTACCAGGTGGAACGTATTCTGGTAAACCTGGAGTCACACCATCTGTCACAGGTAACATGATGGTTTATTGATTTTGTATTAAATGTTGAGCATGTTAGAAACACCATAGCATATTGTGTATATTAGCTTACTTGTACTTTGACCTTTCACTCTGAAGCGATTCAGCTCAGTATCACTGGAGTAGCTTACCTGGTACTACTCTGACCGTCACAGGTCCTGATTAAGTTAAAATGACATTCAAACGACACAGTGTATTAACAGTTTACAGCCATAGTAGCAGCTCTGTCAGGCTGTACATAGGTACATTAAAGCCTAAGTCTATGCTCACAATGAAAAATTTTGTTGATTTAAGACGGTATATTGTTTACTGTGTTTGCCATCTTAGTTTAGTGTGTTAGCTTCATACAGTAGGTGTTGTATACACAGGGGATGCTGGGGACATGTCCCATCACTTTTTAATATCAAATTGTTGAAAATGTTCTGAAAAACAGAACCCAGAAAACGGACATGTGGAATATGTTTAGAATTTGCAGAAGGTTTTGAACAAGAGCAGAAATCTTGCTGAAACAGATTTTAATAAAGTCCAGGGGAATATATTTTAATATACCGTTGATTGTGATTATATCATCTGGATTGTGAATTTATGATCTTAAATACTTTTATAATTAAAAGTGTAATTAAAGCATTTTTTTTGTTACTAGACTTTTGATGTGTGTTTTCTAGTAACCATCACTTTGTGTGCTTTTTTGACATATTCAGCTCTCCAGATGGGGGTGAACAAAGTAACAGTCAATCCGTCTGGTACCGAGGCAGAGCTGAGTTGTTTTAGCAGCTGCAGCAAACCTTCTTATGTCTGGATCAAGAATGGACAGAAAGTTCCTGAAGAAGCTTCTTCTTATACAGCCTATTTGAATCCTGGAGACAGCATCGCCTGCGCTTTGAAGGGACAAGAGAAATACCACACTCCTTTACTGTGTGAGTTCATTTCACTGTGTCATCAACCAAACTTTTACCCAATGTCAATCAATTTTGGGAATTCAAACTGTATGCAGAAATTAGTCATTTATGTTTGAACATCCACTGTTAAACTTGTCCTGATCTTTTAAACACGGATGTGTGTTTTTTCGATTCCAGATGCTCCAAAGCTTCCCTCTGTGTCAGTGAGTCCCTCTGAGATAGTGGAGGGCAGTTCAGTGAATCTGACCTGTAGCAGTGATGCTAACCCAGCAGCTATCTACACCTGGTACAAGGAGATTCCCAATCAAAACGAAAAACCTCTCAGTGAAGGACCACTGCTCAACTTCAGCTCCATCCGGTCCTCTGACTCTGGACAGTATTACTGTACAGCTAAGAACGAGTTGGGGAGGAGGACATCTGAATACTTCCTTATTAATGCGAAATGTGAGTAAAACAGCTTAGTGAAAAGTGAAATTTTAAAAAAGTTAATTTTTTTTAAGCAGTCTCTAGTAGATGTTTAAGGGGCAGTTTTAGTCGCTATCTGTCACTGTTGTCACACAAGTTCGGTCATAATTATATACCGTATTTCCTCAAATAAAAACCGGGAGTCAATTAAAAGCCTCTGATAGTGGCCGGGGGCGTGGTCAACACGGACAAATAAAGGCCGGCCTCAAATTAAGGCCGGGGAAAAAATAGTGTGGATAATCTCCTAAATGCCTTACATATAATATATTATATATTTTTTTATTATTGATATTTGATATTGTATTGTCATTATTGTTATTATTACTATTTTGCTTAATATTGGCTTAGCAACTTTAAATTTAATTTGAACTATTGTAAGATTCATATTTTGTCGCTTTGGACAAAAGTGTCAGCTAAATACAATAACCATAACCATAACCCTTCCCAAAAGCTACAATAAAGCTGAGAGTAGCCTAGTCTATGCCCTGGAAAAAAGCACCAATACAATAGAAGCTAATTAAGCCGTTCAAGGAACACTGATGCTTGTATCAACACTGATCACAGACTTTTCAGCTACCCAACAGGCTAACCGCTAGCATTTTCAATGTAAACTTAAACAGTTAGGTTACTTGACAGCCACTAACTTTAATGTTACAGACAAACTGCTTGTTGTCGTTATGACGTGACACGCGCGCGCACACGCACGCACACGCACACACACACACACACACACACACACACACACACACACACACACACACACACACACACACACACACAGCCTCCCTCCCTTCCTGAGAGTCCCTGTTAATTTGCCTACTCCTTACCACATAGTCCTCTACTCTTCCATATTTTCCTCACTCGCTCCCGTGGCCCTGTCGCCTCCTCCTCGCGGCTTCTTCCCTGTCATGAAGCTGTTTCTGCTTCTCTGTATAGCCAGCCACCTCTCCTCCTCCTTGGCTTCAGGTAATTCTGATGTTGAAGCAGCTGCTACAGCCCCAAACATGTCCGAAATCTTTGAGGAATCCGCCTGTAGATTCTTAATCTTTTTCTCCTGTAATTTCTCTGCACCTCCCTTGCACTTTAGTGGTCGTTTGTACATTATAACGGTGGATGCTAAACTTCCATCATAACTAGCTTGTGTCTCAGGGTCGGGAGGCGTGGCCATAGTGGGATTCGTAAATTTGCGGCCCGGAGTGCGGAAGGGGGGTCCCTGGATTTGATTGGTTCCGGCCAGTGCCAATAAAGAAAATTAACCAATGGGCCGCTGTGAATTCTTTATGGGCCGGCCCGGCCAAAAAATTAAAAAAGGCCTATTTATATCGGCTATTCGGCCCAAAAGTGCGTCGGCCCACCGGGAAAATGCCCGGTATGCCAGATTGCCAGTCCAGCCCTGGGTGAGAGGAGGAAACACGTTACCCTGGAGTTAGAAACAAAGCTACCGGTAGCTAGCTACCGTCTGTAACTCAGATATGGTGTCACTACTGTATGCTCTTATTGTAATCTACCAGTAATACTGTAGTACCTATAGGCTATTTGAAATAAATACCCGGTACATTTACAGGGTTCAAACTGACACAATGGTGGCGTTTGATTAATTCTTACCCAAATTGCTTTGTCGCCCTTCTGGCTGTTGATGTAAATGGTGATATTTTTGCAAATGTGAACGCTATGGTTTTTCATTTAAAACAGTTTATTTAAAATAATTATACTTATCAAACAGATGGAATTAGAAATAAAGGCCTGCCTCTAATAAAAGCCTGCTTCAAATACAAGCCTGGTCCCTTCTGCAGTTCAGGTAAATAAAGGCTCCGGCTTTTATTTGAGGAAATACGGTAAATATATATGGCGCCAAATCAACACCTTCTCTTCATAGTTAATTTATGTTACCACATCTCCTCCAGATGGTCCAAAGCTTCCCTCTGTGTCAGTGAGTCCCTCTGCTGAGATAGTGGAGGGCAGTTCAGTGACTCTGACCTGTAGCAGTGATGCTAATCCAGCAGCTAACTACACCTGGTACAAGGAGAACCAAATACTTGCTCAAGGGCCAGGAGGTATTCATCATTTCATGTCCATCAGCTCTGAGGACAGAGGCAACTACTACTGCAAGTCTGAGAATCAATATGGACGGATCAACTCTACATCTCTATTTATAGATGTCCTGTGTAAGTAGTGCAGTGTAAATCCAACAGCTTTAGTCAACAAGTTACTTTAATGAACATAATCTATGTGGTGGTCTCCTTTTTAGAGATGTGCTCTCCTTTTAGAGATTCTCTGTCTGTAAGCTTTCAGGACATTTCAGGAGTTAAAGGGCAGCAGGTTGGATTCAAACCCTGCGCCGCTGCAGGACTCAGCCAACATGGGGCGAACGCTCTTACTGGGTGAGCTAGAGGCCACCCCCGCTGTTACCTCACTTTTTGCCATAACAGACAGCGATCATGATAAAAACCTTTACAGACAATAGCAAACATCCTGAGGTCACAATAACAAGAAATACAAAGATTTAACAGAGTTTATCCCAAAGATACTACTAAGTGAATTTATTTTAATACATCTCTTTCAAAGCTTCCCTCTGGTGGGAGAGTGGAGGGAGTTCAGTCAATCTGACCTGTAGCTGGCGAATCCAAAATCTTCCTTTCAAAATGAATCTGTAATGAGTTCACATTTCAGCTGAAGCCTGCAATCTGGTCAGAAAATAGGTTCTTAAAGGACATGAGGAAATCTCATTCACAGTGGGTTTACTCGGTGTCACTAAAAGTGTCCAACATTTGCTTGAGGTAAATTTACATCATATCACACATTACACATTAAAATGAACTTAAGCTGAAATATCCTGTGAATAAAGGAAGAAAGGTCAAGACAGCAGAGGAGAGAAAGACTCTGTGTTTCATGTAAGACTTAATTCATTTTGTTTTATGAAGACGACAGCAGGTGGCAATACAACTGATCTTTTCTTATCATTCCATGTGTCAAATCTTCCAGACTCTGTCAGTAACAGTTCAGTGATCATCAGTCCCACTGATCCAGTGTCAGTCGGCAGCGTGGTGAACCTGACTTGCTCCTGTAGAGGAAACCCTCCTGTTGTCAACTTTGTCTGGTTCGTAATCAGCGATGGCAGACTGGAACTGATCAAAGCCGATACACAGGTTTATCGCTTTAATGTGACCAACGGTGATCGAGGCAGATTGTACTTTTGTGGATGCAGAAATGGGCTGGACATTCAACTATCAACAGGATGTCAGTTGATATTTGAAGGTAACCGCAGGAATTATGGTTTGAGACGTTTTATAAAATGTCCCATTAAAGTAGAAGGTGACCATGCTGTTGTGTTGCAGGTGAACAGGTTGATGTCGAAGTTATATTGAAGATCCTGGCAGTCATAATGCTTGTCGGTACATTGGTCATCTTTGAGTGGTGAGACACACTTTTCTGTAATATGATCATTTGCAGGTACACACTAATTGGTCTAAATTAAATGTGGTTTGGCTGTATAAGACAGATCTTTATTATTACAGCATAAACAAAAACATTCTTCTTTTTTCTCACAGCTGGTTCAGATTAAGACGCTCCACAGAACCAGTGAAGGTAAGCCACTTGTCATATAAGGCAGTAGTTAGCAGGTTTGGACCCAAAATGCAGGAGGACAAACAAAAAACTTACAATCTAAGTAAGCAGGTGATTGTCAAAACATCTAATAGCAGGGAAAAAACACAAACAAATAAAGTACTATAGGCACAGGCTGAACTTCTTCTTGACATACGAGCTGCCACCAGACAAAGTGAGCACACAGACCAAATACCCCAAATTCACAAGGCAACACGAGAGACAGGTGGCATGAGGCAGATGAACAGATGAAACACAGGGACTAATCCGAGACAACAGGAAAAAAGCTAGACAGAGACACATGTAACAGAACACTATAAAATAACACAGGAAGTAAAGCGTGCAAACGTGCACATGGATGTATCTAGGAGAACAAAACAGAGGCGGGGGCAAAACATAACCATGAGCAGTAACTGAATTAACAAATTAATTAACAAAATAAAATAGTAAATATCACAACTGAAAACCACAAAAATGCTTCGTTATTGATCAACTTATCTGTCTGCCGGTCTCAGAAGTAGGAGAAACCTTTAAAGAGTCTCCACCTACAGCAGTAACACCATACCACAATGCAATGCAGCACATCTGACTTTTTCTTGATAACTCATAAATGAATGCAGGGAATGTTCACTATTGATTTTGAAAGATAACAAAGAGAAGGGAATGAAAACAAAGAAAAAAGCTAATTATGACACTTGACTGACTGGGGGAGTTAGCAGTGAGCAAACGTAGCATTTATCAGCTAAAAGAAAAGCTAATATTGTCCTGGCAGACCATCAGACCACATAGGTAGTGTAGGCTAAAAGTACCCCTGATATGTGAAATAAAAAAATATATATATAATTTAAAAAATATCAGTCATGCATAATTCCTAAACTAATTATACTATAACAATGAATTAATTTAGATTAAATTCTACACATTTGAAATGTACAATTCAAGTGTTTTTCAGTTAAGGTTGTTGGCACAGGTCTGTATTGTACCTCTTTATACAGGCTTTTTTTCCTACTAAAAATGTTTTGCACTGGTCAGGGGTACTTGGAGGAAACAATATTTCAAAGGGGGTACATTCAAATTGAGAACCACTGCTCTAAAATGGTTTTAAAAACCTTGTTAACGTTGTGAAAGAGTCACAGTTTAGTTAAGATAAGATTGTGATTTTGGTTAAAATCCCTACATTTGTGACATTACTTCGCTTTAATATGTTGTACGGACATGACAGAATTATGGGAATGCATTATGTCAATGAGGGAAAAAAAGTACAGGGCTGTGTGTGTGTGTGTGTGTGTGTGTTTAAAGATCTAATTTAAGTGAACAAGGTGTATAAAAATGACATTTTGCAAATGTTTATCTTTACATTAACTGAGACTGAGCTGCAGTGAATCCACTGCAGAGCACTACCACCACTGTCTCTCTGTCGTTTCCTTTCCACAGGACACAGGAGAAGCAGTTTATGTCAACAGTGCAGTTGAGTTACATCCATCATGAGCCAGAAAGAGATGAAGAAGCTGTTATGTTCAACATACTGTATTGTCGATGCTGCATTTATTAGTCTTAGGGCGTTTTCACACCTGTAGTTTGTTTGCTTTGGTCCGAATCAGTTGGTGAGTTTGTAAACTTGGAGCATATTGCCCTCGGTTTGGTTTGGTTTGGTTTCACACCTGGAAAAATCCAAGCATACCAAAATGTGCCATTACAAATCACGCAAGAACATCCACTCCTCTTATTGGTCGGATGTGTCTGGGGGCGGGAGCTATAAAGTAAATACAGGAAGAAGGTCCTGTGTTCTGGACTAGCGCATACTGTATTTCTTCAATCTCCATGGTCAAACCAGCTGATTTCATTGAAATGATCAGACATTTTTTCGCGAGAGATGTTACTATGTCTGCTCTGGTCACCGAGAATTTTAGCGGCAGCTGGTTTGACCGTGGAGGTGCGAGTGAAGGACGGCAAGCTTGACCCCTGTCTATTTCTGTGAGAAAAACACTGCAAGCTGCTACAGTTTGCTGCTCTGCTGCATCACAGATTGCTAAACACACCTAACAGGAGACATTAGCTCAGACTGGAGGAGTATATATAGTTGGAGTGGTTCGAGTACGAATCACGTTCTCACCACAAACAAACCGCTCCAGAGTTTGATTGAAATTGTTCCAAGACCACCTCTTCAAGCAGGTATCGGTACGCTTGTTTGGTCAGCTTTTGGTGCGCACCCGAGTGCGAATGCTGCGTTCTCACCTGCCCTGACGAACCGCACCAGCGGGACAAACAAACTCTAGTGCAATTCATCCGAACTAAATGAGCCAGGTGTGAAAACGCCCTTAGTGTGCCACTTGCAATAAAGTGTAGATTTTCTCTAAATACTCAATGGTATTGATTCTTAAAGGCTTGAAAAATATTTTTGTATTTTTTTCTGCTCTCTCTTTGTTAAAGGCATACTATGCAACTTTTCAAGCTTCGGTCCCCCTACAGGTTGTCTCATTGGAACTGCAGCTAAGCAGCTGTTAGCTGCAGTTCCAATGAGACAACCTGTAGGGGGACCGAAAGCTGGAAAAGTTGCATAGTATGCCTTTAAAATCAACATAAAAAGTCAAAGCATCTTCTTTAATCACTTATCTCAGGTTGAACTGTATCACAGCACCAGCTTTTTTCTTTTGTCATTAAGACACCAAAAGATGCTTAGACCATGTGTAAATTGAATTGCTATTGGATGCATGTAAAGTGTGTTGAATGAAATAAAAATGGTTTGAAAAAGACAGAAAAAGAAAGGTTAATATTTGAACTTTGAGATTGACTGCGAAGAAGCTTTTCTCAGAGCAGAAAGTGTTCAGGAGGAAAGCATGTATGTATCTGTGTAGATGAGGGCTGATATAATGGGTCGTTTTACAGTGCAGAAGTCAGTAAGAACATTGCAGTAAATTATACAAAGTTCATACTTTCAACTGTTCAAATAAGTCATTATTATTGTGAGTCATGTTAAGTATATACAAAGGCTAGCAACGAGTCGTGTCATTTGAAACCTAACATTTTTAAGATGTTGTAATATCTGATTTTTACTCACAGGATATGAGCATGTTTTAGTCACGGGGGTCATGTGATATCTAGCAGTTCTGCCACCAAATGAAGTGAACTGCAATTCTTTCAAGGAAAGTCCTCTTTCTTTCATCATTCATTTCACTCTGAAATCACATTTTTGGTAAGAAAACATTTTACTGAACATTATATGTGACTCATAAAGCCCAGCTCTGTGGATGTCTTTAATTGTTACTTATAGTAAAAATAAAAAATAAAAACTGAACTGTGGATGTATGGGGCACGTTTCCGGTGTTATGTGCCTTCTGGTTTTTCCACCTACTGGTTTCCGAGCCTGTCCAGATGCCGTGTAAACCTATCAACCTACCCACGTCAACAGATTCGCTACATATTCATAAACATTTTACTGGCCTTTGAATGTCGCAACTCAAATAAAAACTATACTGAACTGAACTGAATATCTGAGCCATACATTACTACATTGTACAGTGGGGAAAAAAATGTGTTGTAAAACTAATTAGGATGATCTGTGTCACGCTGGATTCGTACCTTCCTCAGCAAAAATAAAAACACACATGTTTGCTCCGCAGTCCACCACACTATCACATCAATCACACTAAAACTTGGACACTTTGTTATTTCTTGTCAGTAGGCCACGGAACACTTTATCTGAATAATCCGAAACAACAGGTTACCTTGATTTAAGCTTAAAAACATAACTATATCATGCACAGTAACCTTCTGCTACACCTCTGCGCTACCCGTGTGCAAGGATTTGTCATAAATTATAGCAGGCAGCACACGGATTCTGAAACAATGTGTCTAAAACAACTGGTTACCCTGGGCTGGTGACTACAAAGGACATACAAAGTAACCAGTTGTTTTAGACCCATTGTTTCACAATCCGTGTGCCGCCTGGTAGAATTTATAACAAATCCTTGCACATAGATAGCGCAGATGGTTAGAGTGCACGGTATCGTTACGTTTTTAAGCCTAAATCAAGGTAACCAGTTGTTTACGATTATTCAGATAAACAGTGATGTATGGCCTGCTGAGAAAAAAAGTCATGTTCAGAAACAATTCGTGATTGATGTGATAGTGTGGTGGACAGTGCAGTAGTCTGGAATGTTGTTGATTTTGCTGAGGAAGGTTCGAATCCAGCGTGACATGGATCATCCTAATTACTTTTAAAACACATTTTCCCGCTATATGATGTAGTAGTGTCGTAAACATGACGTTGTAGGCTACTGTAAACGTAGATGTAGGTATTTAAGCCATGTCAATAGAAATATCCCTGATCTTTACATAAATCCAAGGAACTTGTTATTGTAGCTGTTTGAGAGCCACGAGATCATACGTTACCAGCCCAGGGTAACCAGTTGTTTTAGACACATAGTTTCATAATCCGTGTGCTGCCTGCTATAATTTATGACAAATCCTTGCACACGGGTAGCGCAGAGGTGTAGCAGAAGGTTACTGTGCATGATATAGTTATGTTTTTAAGCTTAAATCAAGGTAACCTGTTGTTTCGGATTATTCAGATAAAGTGTTCCGTGGCCTACTGACAAAAAATAACAAAGTGTCCAAGTTTTAGTGTGATTGATGTGATAGTGTGGTGGACTGCGAAGCAAATGTGTGTTTTTATTTTTGCTGAGGAAGGTACGAATCCAGCGTGACACAGATCATCCTAATTAGTTTTACAACACATTTTTTTCCCCACTGTACAATGTAGTAATGTATGGCTCAGATATTCAGTTCAGTTCAGTATAGTTTTTATTTGAGTTGCGACATTCAAAGGCCAGTAAAATGTTTATGAATATGTAGCGAATCTGTTGACGTGGGTAGGTTGATAGGTTTACACGGCATCTGGACAGGCTCGGAAACCAGTAGGTGGAAAAACCAGAAGGCACATAACACCGGCATGAAGTTGAAATAGGGAAGATGCTTTAAAGACATTGAAGGCTTTGTAAAAACTGAATAAATATATGATTAAGACAACTGAAAATGAACAGTGTTATGTGTTTGCAAATCCGGGGAGCCAGTTTCTGTCTGTGAATATGCTGACCGACAACATGTTACTGACCTTCTTCTTTGTTCAGGTGAGCTGTGTGTTACTTTAATCATTTACAATCTTCATTTAGAAAAAAAAAGCAGTAGTGGGACATTTACCACCTATTGAAGGAGTATTACTGGAGACTGGAGTCAGAAACAATGCACCACCTTTTTTTCCAGTTTAATCACAAGTTACACTGACACACTTCTTCAGAATTGAAAACGGGCCATTCACGGCAACAGCTTCTTGTAATTCTCTTTCAAAAAACAGTTTGAGGTAAGCTTTGGTTGTATTACTTTTAAGTTTATTTGAATAGGGACAACTATGTTACATAAACTCATGTTACATACCACAACATTTTAGCCAAAGCTAATTCTCAATGTCCGTCCCTAGTGGGCCTTTACATAAAATTCAACAATACATAGTAAAAATAAACATTAAAACAGTGTAACACAATAACAAGGAAGCATATAGTCAGTGGTCACATGCTTGAACTCTGATTAAAAAGTCTTTAAGTTTCTGTTTGAAAAGGACCCAGTTTGACTCTCCTTTCAGTTCAGGGGGTAAAATATTCCAAGCTTTTGTGCCTTGTACAGAGAAAGCGGATTGTCCAAATGAAGTACTACATTTCGGGATCTGGCAGTTCCCGTTCTGAGCTCCTCTAGTAGGTTTATAATGCTGTTGCAGCTGTTGCTTAGACAGCAAACACCATGACCCATATCTTTATTGTGAAATGTAACAGAAACCAGCCTGTGATCAGTCAGGATGTTCCAAATGGTCTAATAACTGAAACCTGCTGCGAAAGAAATGTTCCATATACAATCTATATAAGTCATATTTTTGGCATTGCTATTTAAAAGACTGCATCTTCATTTCAACAGACTTCAAAAAGGGAAGTCTCTTGGTATAAAATTACAATGCCTTAATTGTCATTGCAGCTTTACAACAACATTTGCTGTTCAGCTCCTGAAATGGTACTGTTACGCTCGTGGTTTCGACCCAGAACACAGAGACAACCCCACGGAACTCAGATTTCAGTTCAAAAGGTGTTTTTAATGAACAGTCTGTACTTAGCAGAAGAAAGATGGCAGAGCCAGTGCTGGATAGATACAGGACAGAACCGATAGGTAGAGGAGAGTCCACTCTGACTCACGGAGGAATCCAATAGTGGAAGACAGGGACAGAGCGGCGAGGAGCTGGCAGCACAGCAGGGAACAGAAGAGAAATCAGCACAGCAGGTCCCAGGAGAGAAAGGAGCAGGTCCGGAGCGGAATCTGGACACAGCAACAAAATGTTAACAGGAAAACTAGAAACACAGATTACTAGTAACAAGCTAATGATACTGAGCCAAGATACCACACGGGTAGTTGTAACGATCTGGCACCGATGAGGTGATCAGCCCGGTTCTATGTAGGCCTACTGCTGAGGTGAATCATGGAATGCGCTGCAGCTGTGCAGGGAACTGTGCAGGAATGAACGGCCACGCCCCTTGACCTACTTCCTCCTAGTCATGTACTGCTGAGGTGAATCATGGACAGCTGACCACGCCCCTTGACCTACTTCCATGTAGTCACACCTCTTGCCACAGGTGGAGACAAAACAAAACAGACAGAAACACAGGGAAAAGGGGAGAGAACACACACACAGGACGGGGAAGAATAGCTGACCCATCACAGGTAGGCTACATTAACATTTTCACACATGCATGTGCACATTTCCTCATTTGTATGGAAATACTGTGGGGTGTAGTGTTGGGATGATGTTAGGGTAGTAATGGGAGGGGGGAGGGGGGTGGTCACTCCTTCACATTTATAAGTGGATTAAAAAATCTACATGGGCGTCCCATGATGAGGTTTTTCCATAAGGAGGATCTCTGACTGAATTGTCATTACAGATTTTTACAATAAAAGGGTCACATTTGCAGATGTAAGTCACTGGTACAAACTAATATTCTGTATTCTTTAGTGTTAAACGTGTGATTTAAAACCCCAGATTCTTCTCCGAGGCCCAGAATTGAGATCCCAGGTGATCTGAAGGAGAAGGTGTCTGTCACTATAAGCTGCTCAGCTTCCACTCCCTGTCCACACTCCTGTCCTAAACTCACCTGGAATCTCCGACAAGACCCTCACAAAACAGATCGGACCTTTACAACTAAAATCCAGAAGACCTGCACTCTGTCAGACACACATGATGGATTCAACATCAGCTGTTCTGCCACATATCCTGTGAATGAAGGAAGAGAAGTCAAGACAGCAGAGGAGAGAGAGACTCAGTGTTTCATGTAAGGTAACAAGTGTTTGTTATTGAATCCTGTCAGCACATCATGTGCTGATTTTAATGAATGAAGTTAATCTCACATTTTCCTCAGATGCTCCCAGTAACACCTCATTGTCCATCAGTCCATCAGGTTTGGTGTCAGCAGGTAGCTGGGTGAACCTGACCTGCTCCAGCAGAGCCAAGCCTCCCATCAGCTTCAGCTGGTCCAAGAACAGCAAAGATGGAGCCGTCCATGTAGCTGAAGGAGACTTTTACAGCTTCAATGTCACCGATGTCACTGATAGATTTAATATTTTATCAATGTCATATTACACTTTTGATTCATATTAAGGCTGTGAAATGATGAAAATGACGATGCCCTATCAATTTTGTCTGTGAAGCTTTCACAACCAACCACCAGGCCTTTGCCAGTTCCACAATAGTAAACGCAAATATGAAAGACAAGGAAAAACTGCACTCTGATGGAAGACGGACAGAAAGTGCAAGCTAGGATTTTTTGGTTAAACTTATGGTTAAATTTGGTGAATTATTTAGCCCCCTTCCCTGTTTGTTAGCACGTTTAGAGTGGTACCAATGCATGCCTGATGTTTTCCCGTTTAATTCAATACCATAGTCTTCATCATAGCAGCAAAAGTGAGCTCACTACAATCTCTCATATACAGCGAAGTGAAATCGTGGTCAACCCGCGATTAATTTCTAACGCGTTTAATGTTTCAAATTAACCTAACAGAAATTATTAAACATGTTAAGTTTGACAGCACTAAATGGCACGATCATTTTCATAATCATGATGCACACCCATGTTGATAGCTAACTATGCAATTCGCTATATATTTGATAGGGATAAAGGCAGCCTATTATAATGTGTCCTGCTCCTGGCACTTACAGTACCTCTTGCTGATGATGTTTTCTTTGAATTGTTCCCATCCACCTTTCTCCTTAGGTTTTCTACTAGCCATTGTCACGTCTAATGATGTAGGCCTATAGACTGGGTAAACCCAGCCTGATATGCCAGTATAATGTTCAATCCTTAGGATTGAGCTTGGTCTGATGATAGCCAGAGTAGTAGGACTACTCTTCTTCCTCGTTTTATTTTACACGTAGCATATAAGTGATCGTATTAGCCCCCCCCTGCTGTTGGCTGTTAATATCGCTTTATTAGACTTTTTTGTGCCCACGGCCATCGGTTGGACGGCCGTTCTGGACTTTTCCCCAACGCACAGATTGTCAGTCCGTCCCTGATTAGGTTATTCAATTCTAATTCTTTAACACAAAGCAACACATATTATATCACCAATAATAGCTAATAACCTATCTTTAAAATCATCTGTTTATTCAGGTTAATTAATAAACACAACCCCAATTATCATCATTAGTTTTGAGATGTTACTTGCTGTGAATACCTTGTCTGATAGGCTACAGTATTGTGGCATGGTATCAGGACATCCTGGCTAGTGTCTGTCGTGTACGGCTAGGGGCGAATGGCCGGATGATGGGCCTATTTGGGAGAAAGTCCAGGGCTGTTTTTTAGCCCCAGTCCGTCCCTGTACCCATGTAAAATAAATAATGAATCTAGCCACTCACCTCTACTTCTCTCACTTGCACACAGCTCCTCGTTGTAGTTCTGGTTAAAAAAGATAAATAAAAAAATTATCTGTTCTCTGATGTTATGAATCTGATTTTGTTTTCTTCTTCTTACAGTGATACAGAGTCAGAATGACTGGGGAGTGACTTACACCTCTACTCAGATCTGTGCCTTAAAGGGATCAACAGTGGAAATATGCTGCAGCTACAGATACCCATCCACCATTGGTGATGGAGTTAAGGAAAAATTCTGGTTTACAAAAGAGAGTAATAATGTTTATGTGGATCTGACAACGGACCCAGAGTATTCAGGTCATGTGCAGTATGACTGTAAAAACCAAAGACTGTACTCTGAGAATCTCAGACCTGAGAGAGAGAGACTCAGCTGTGTTCAAGTTCAGGTTCACAACAAACCAAGATGGGAACTATGTTGGTTATCCTGGAGTCACTCTGTCGGTCACAGGTAATGTTTCATCTGAATATTTAATCATTTACTTCCAAGTGTTCAAAATTTTATGAAGGTTATTTGCATCTGTGTGTATGTATTTGTGTCTGTTGACAGTTCAGTCTAAAATGAAGACTTCTGTTAATTACTCACATATTCAGGTCTCCAGGTGCAGGTTAGTGGATTCTACACGTCCTCTAACTGGGCAGAGCTGAAGTGTCAGAGCAGTTGTCCTCTACCTGGTCATCCTTCCTACATCTGGTACAAGAATGGACAGAACATTGAGGGACAAACATCTGATTCTTATTCAGCCTCCTTTTATCCTGCAGACAGCTTTTCCTGTGCTGTAAGAGGACATGAGGACTCCCCCTCTCCTTCAGTGTGTGAGTTTACTTACAGTCTTTCACCAGTAGACCTCCACCTGGTGGATCCTTTTAGCTAGTGTACTGTACCAAAACTACACTTGGGTGACAACACTTGGCTTGTATTTTTTGGCTAACCAGACAGGTTGTGTGCTTGTGTGTGTAGTCTGCTTCATAAATAACTTTTAAGTTGAACACATTTTGAAAAGTCTGACTCTGAGGAGGAGATCCAGTTCTCCAGCAGGTTTACACACTGAAGTACTTCCACAAAGTGTTCAACTCTGTCCTCAGATGTTATGAATGTGATTGTGGTTTCTGATGTGCTCTGTATTACAGCGATGCAGGGTGAAAGAGGCTGGGGAGTGACTTACACCTCTACTAACATGTGTGCCTTAAATGGATCAACAGTCAACATACGCTGCAGCTACAGATACCCATCCACAATAAATGGCCTTGTTACCAAAGTCATGAAAACATTAAGGCTTTACTGAATTAAATAATGGTGAACCTGTGGATCTAACAACAACGTCAGTGTATTCAGGTCATGTGCAGTATCACTGTGAAAACAACGACTGCACTCTGAGAATCAGAAACCTGAGAGAGAGAGACTCAGCTGTGTACTATTTCAGGTTCCTAACAAACCTTCCAGAAGGGAAATATATTGGTTATCCTGGAGTCACTTTGTCGATAGCAGGTAACATTTTCACTGAAAGTCAGTTTGCTTTAAATGTTTAATATAAAAGAAACATTGTTTATGCATATGTTGACACTTGATTCTAAAATAACATTTGTGTTGGTTAATCACAGATCCACAGCTCCAGGTACATGTGAGGAGATCAACAGTCAGATCCTACCAACAGCCTACCTGGACAGAACTGACATGTCATAACAAGTGTCAGCTGCCTGATCATTATTCCTACATCTGGTACAAGAACGGACAGAAATTTGGAGATGAAAAAGTTTACTTTCATCTAGACCTATTTAATCCTGCAGACAACTATTCTTGTGCTGTATCAGGATACGAGATGTTCCCCTCTCCTTCAGTGTGTGAGTTTACTTCTCTTTGTTTCACTGTAATCATTTGGCCGAAGATTTTACCTAAATAGTCGAGAACGAGTCAAATTCATCTTTTACCTCTCCCACATTTTAGTTCCTCTTCAGAAACATTTATTCTGACCAAACTGTGATGTCAATCATTAAGCTTCATTCACTTTCCAAGCCTTTTTGTTTTCATTTTAAAACACTAACATTAAAGCACTCACACCACACAAATATTAATGTATAAAATAAAAACAGTAAAAAGTTATGAAAAGAAAACTATAAAAGGAAAAATTGAATATTATTTTACCATACTGCTATAAAGAGTTTTAATGGAGTAAAGTGCAGAAAACAACACACATAATGCAGAGTGTTATAAATCATGACCAGTTAAGTTTAAGCTCCAGTATCAGCGCTCTGGACAGCTGCAATAATCAAACATTGAAATTATTTAGAAAATATTCCATTTTACTTTCCTTAATTTCTTCCTGGTTGAATGATTGTTTTGAAAATATTAATTACTACAAAATAAAATGGATATTTTATAACATTCTTATTTTTCAGATGCTCCAAAGCTTCCCTCTGTTTCAGTGACTCCTTCTGGTGATTTAATGGAGGGAAGTTCAGTAAATGTGACTTGTAGCAGTGATGCTAACCCAGCAGCTAACTTTACCTGGTACAAGAAAAATCTAGTTCCCAATCAAGTTCTTGAACACCTCAGTGAAGGA
This sequence comes from Perca schrenkii, assembly GCA_025617405.1. NCBI lineage: Eukaryota > Metazoa > Chordata > Actinopteri > Perciformes > Percidae > Perca > Perca schrenkii. The sequence goes on from CM046788.1 coordinate 36,825,470, forward strand.
CCACAGCTCGTCTTCAGCTCCATCCAGTCCTCTGACTCTGGACAGTATGACTGTACAGCTGAGAACATGCTGGAGGGGGACATCTGCAAACATCTCTATTAATGTCAAATGTGAGTAAAATACATCTGTCACATCCTTTGCTCTTTATTAAAGGGGCAGACTACTGATTACACATGAAGTATAGTTTAGGAAGACATTTTTAACAAGAAGCCTGCGTTACAAGTTGAGCTGTAGGGTTCGAAGGAGTGGGTTTTTAAGAGGTAAGGGTGTCTAAATAAAGAAGCTATTGATCAATTTATAATCTATTTTCATATGCAGATGCTCCAAAGCTTCCCTCTGAGTCAGTGAGCCCCTCTGCTGAGATAGTGGAGGGCAGTTCAGTGACTCTGACCTGTAGCAGTGATGCTAACCCAGCAGCTAACTACACCTGGTACAAGGAGAACAGAACAGTGCTTCAAGGACCAGAAAGAAATTACTATTTCAGCTCCATCAGCTCTGAGGACAGAGGGAACTACTACTGCAAGTCTGAGAATCAACATGGACTGATTAACTCCTCATCTCTATCTATAGATGTCCAGTGTAAGTCACTTTTTTAATGATGCAAAAGTCCTACCTAATTATGCATGATAATATTAATGGAATATTATTATTGTTAATTTTTTTTTCGGCCATCTGTAACCCACAACAGTCAATGCACTGATAACAAGCAACAAACAAAACATAACATTGTTGCTTTTACCTCCATAAACAAAACAAAAAATGAACAGACAAGAAAACAAACATACAAAAAACAACAACAATACTAATAAAATATATGCAGTGTATGTATATATATATGCAAGAAACAAACACGACCGAAAAGGTGTAGTCTGAAGCCTGAGATTATTACACCTACCCTTTTTATATGAATTATATTCGTTTAAACAAAGATGAAAGTTACAGAAACTAAGTATACACTATATAACCCAGTACAACACAAAAAGTCCCATACGTTTTGTGTACCTTCTGGTATTCACACTTGTGTTTTATATTTGTTAATCACCTTATGTTTAAATCATTTTTTTTAATCGGTCGATTGTTTAACACATTTTCATGTTAATTTCTAATTAGTTCCACAGTTTGACTCCATACACCGAAACACAAATTAGTTTTGCATTTGTTCTGCTATTTAGTTTAGTGCAAATCCAGCTTCCCCTCAGTTCATATTGACATTGTCTTATGTGAAACGACCTATGGATACAGTCTGGCAACATGCTATTCTATACTTTGTACATTAACAATACTATTGTAATGTCTACAAGTTCATTAAATTTAAGTACCTGTAAGTTTATAAATAACTGATTTGTCGGTTCACGACAAATAGCCCCATTTATGATTCTGATTGCTCTCTTTTGAAGTAAGAAATTTGGATTCATGATCGTTTTATATGTTTTCCCCCAAACTTCCACATATGTCAGTATGAGAGATTGATATAACAAATGTAATGAATTTGAGATTTAATATGATTAACATGTGGTTTCCAGCATATTTTGTGTTCTATGACAACTCCCAGATATCTGTTTTCATATACTCTTTCTATTTCAATATTATATGTCTAAAATTCTTGATATTCCGTTGTCCAAATATTATGCATTTAGTTTTATTTATGTTCAGTGACAACTTGTTAAGATTAAACCATATGTTGACATACATATTGTTTACTTGCTTACCAGATGTTCCAAAGCTTCCCTCTGTGTCAGTGAGTCCCTCTGCTGAGATAGCGGAGGGCAGTTCAGTGAATCTGACCTGTAGCAGTGATGCTAACCCAGCAGCTAACTACACCTGGTACAAGGAGAATGAAGACTCACCAAAAGCATCAGGACAGATCTTCACCATCACTGACTTCAGAGCTGAACACAGTGGGAATTATTACTGTGAAGCCCAGAACAGAAGAGGACGTCAGAACTCCACCTTACATCTGACTGTTGTAGCAGGTAAGTTTCTCCATGACACTAATTGGCTCACTAACAGACAGTATCACCTGGCAAACTGATTTATGAATCAAATCCCCCCAATAAGGTCCAGTACTGTTTATCTAATGACTGTCTATCTCCATTTCTAGATAAATCAACAATAACACTCATAACAAACAGCATCAGGTTGACTCTGGTGGGGGTTGTGGGGCTGATTCCTCTGCTTCTTTATTGTCGGTGGATGAGGTGAAACTATAAAAATGAATCATCACTGATTTTTTTACTATTACTTTCAACTCATAATCATTGTTTTGCAGTTTCTCATTAAACCTTTTATTTGTTTGTTTTTGGATTAAATTCAGGAAGAAGAAAGCTCTGAGCTCCACCACTGAACCAAATGAACCCATAGAGACTGTGGAGGTGATAGAGAGAGATTTGGGACAGAACTTACTCTACCAAAGGGTCATCATTTGTTGTTTATGACTTCATAAAGACAATTCACATATAACTTGATTAGTTCAATCTTTCTTCATAGAAACCACAGACGTGTCTTTACGTCACACATTTTCCAACCCCATTTCTTACAGAAGTCCTTTTTAACCAAAGAGCAATTTAAGGAAACAGTCTTTCTTTTGTTATAAAATCTAATTGACTTTCATCTTAATGTCTCTCCCCATCAGTTAGACTCTTGTCCTGAGTATGAGGACATCTCAGAGACTGCAGCATAGACAGAAGACCCAGAGGAGCAGGAAGACCTGGTGTGAAGGTCAGACAGCTCTGAGTCTGCTGCATGAGGGCGGACAAAATCAAACTATTTCTGAGAAATAACTCACCAAAACTTTATGTGGTTTTCTTCACATGCAGTCAAACCAGAGGGAGACTCACATGGAGGAAAACAAAAAGAAGTCTTTAACTCCAAACGTTTTCATTCTCAGTTTTTTAGAAGCAGCAGGTAGCAGAAGATCAGAGAAGAATGCAGCTTTATTTGTACCTGTGCAGGTACATAACATAACTGAACTCAGTTCAGGATTTGACTTGGTAAGCCAATAAAGTCCAACTATTCCACAGCATGTACAGTAGATCTTATATGGTATTTTTTTACACATTGAAAAACATGAGCTCAGCTCTGTCAAACTTTGCTAGTTGTTCATTTGTATTGAATGAATTGTATTGTATTGCATGTATTATAGTTTGAACATCATGCCAGTTCCCTCTCACTGCTGCAGAGGGCGATAGTGTTCAGGTGCAAGCTTTTGATTTCAGCTTTAAACAAACTCTTTTTGTGTTCATTCTTCAGAATGACGTTTTTATTAATCAGTAATGAGTGCAAATAAAATTTAAATCAATTGGTATGATCTGACGTATTTCTCACTTGCCCAATGTTGTCCATCTGTAAAACTTGTCACAGTGTAATAAACGTTTACTCTGGTGAACAACCTAAAACAGCAACTGCCTGATGGAATCAAACTGACTCTGTCCAGATCCCATCTACGGAGACCCGGTTCACTCCCTATTAAGCCCCATTGTACCGAATTTGATTGCAGTTCCACCGGGGGCGAACGCGGGCGAGTGCAAAACGAATGGGACTCTACGGAGCTAGGTGGCTAAATTTGTCTCTTTCGCCTCATTGTCGTTGAAAAATCTCAGATTTGATTGTAGTTTTTGCAAGTTCAACATTGATTATAGGTCGAAAGTTAAATCAACAAGTACTTAGGGACTGTTCGTTATTTATTTCAGGGGCCACCAGAAGAGTTTTGTGACCTTTAGCCAAAACAGACATGACCCTCCACTCGCCAGTAACAATTTTTCTATGACCATCCAAAATGTTTTGAAAGAAAGGCATTACCCTCCCCCAACAATTTATTGATACCTTCTGTACTGGTTTATACTCGGCAGAGATATACATATTCCCATTGTTTTATTACAGCAATGACAAATCTTATTTAACCTGCATTTTGATCTGATGCATCCCACTCCTCTTTTATGGTGTGGTGGCCATTTCAGTAGATTTACTCACTAACGTTGTGGAAACACAATAAGCATGGAAACTAAATGCAGACTGCCTGCATTACTGCATTACTTCAAATACTAAGTTACTCCTCTAGTAAACTAATATTCACATGAAATAAAACAATAAAATATTGAGACCATTCAGCAAAGCACTCTGGGTAACAAATTCAACACACAAACTGGTTGCTATAGACTCGTCACTAGGCTTCCTCCACTTCGCCGTTAAAACAAAGTGGAATAAATGTATAAAAGTCCATATCTACACAAAACCCGCTATCAAATAGTAAGATGATATCAAATGTGGCATTTAGGAAACCTTTATTGCAATCTTGGCACAGCAAGGTGTCCAGATTTCTCATCACAAATCATTTTTGTTTATTGCGTCCTGATGCTCCCATCGTCAGCCAGGAAATATTTTTTTTACTAAAGCAGTAGCCTACCTATATGAAATCAGATGTATTACCTACCACTATTTAGTTGTTTTGTGTTATTTACGATATTTATAAAATATCTGGTCATGCCAGACGTAATTATTCCACTCATTTTTTAAACAATGCAATTAACTGTTTCAGCCACCAGGGGGGGCAATGCTCCCCCTGTCCCACAGCAAACTCATGGGTCAGACCCATCTGGTAGCGGAGGAGGGCCGAGACTAAGAGCTACATGGAAAAATATGCACCAAACAAGCCACTTTGAAATTTTGCTTGTTTCTATGAATAAAAAAGTTGGGTGACCCCCCCGGACTAAAACATTTTGGATGACCCTCCCCTCAACAATAATAAAAAGACATGACCATCCCCTATTTTCCTCCGGTGGTCCATTCAATAAATACCGAACGGTCTCTTATGTCCTTTTGATTTCTTACAGGTTGAGTCGTTGTTGCCCATAACACACTAACATTCTGTAAATGAATGCTGATTGGTCAGTGATTACGACCAGAGATCCCGCTTGATGGCATCCGAAGCGGAGCCAGAATGTTAGAGCACGTCTACATCCGTCTGTGAATATTTCGGCGTGGTCTTTAAAACATTAGCAAAACTCTTTCTAGCACGTGTATTGACAGGGAGAGCCTTACCTGTTACCTGTGTTGTCGATGCCTCGAGAGAAAAAAGGAAGTGACCAGAGTTTGCTGTAAAGCAGTATCTCTGGCCGTATATGTGTATGACGTCATTGACATTTTAAAAGGCTTTTTAAAACAGAAAAGCCACTTAGTTCTCCCCTTATTAGACATTCTCTGCTCTGTCCTTCCACTGCAACTCAACACTACAAGGAAAGAGCTTATTACATTCTAGATGTCCACTTGATTTGTCTAACTTGAACAGCTAAAGTCTCATATTACTTCATTAATGGCTAGTATGAACAGGTGATATTTCAACAAAAAATATCAAACCTCAAAATATAGGCTACACAGTATTATTTTAGTTCATATGTTTAGGCCTATGTTATATTATATCCCTATATTTTAACTTGTGCACTGTATGTCTTGTATTTTTATTTCTTTACTTGCGTGACTTTCTTTTCATAGAATATTTTTAATGAGCTTTGTTGGAAGGAGCCTGAGATTTTCATTATCAACAACTGCGTTATTTTTGTTCATATGACAATAAACAACGTGAATCTTAAATATGGTAAAAAAATAAAAATAAACAGCCGCATGAAACACAAATGTTGACTGTACTTTAATTGTTTTGTTTTTTTCTTAAAATATACATACAGTATGCGCTGTGGCATGCTGATACAAGTATGTGTCAGTTAAAGGCTTGCTTCACCCAAATTACAAAACAAAGGAAAAACCCTAGTGGTATTATATGCAGGTGGACAACATAGACTGTTAAAGGTCCAATGGCATGGTGCTCTTTGGATGCTTTTATATAGGCCTTAGTGGTCCCCTAATACTGTATCTGAAGTCTCTTTTATATAGACCTTAGTGGTCCCCAATACTGTATCTGAAGTCTCTTTTATATAGACCTTAGTGGTCCCCTAATACTGTATCTGAAGTCTCTTTTATATAGGCCTTTGTGGTCCCCTAATACTGTATCTGAAGTCTCTTTTATATAGGCCTTTGTGGTCCCCTAATACTGTATCTGAAGTCTCTTTTATATAGGCCTTTGTGGTCCCCTAATACTGTATCTGAAGTCTCTTTTATATAGACCTTAGTGGTCCCCTAATACTGTATCTGAAGTCTCTTTTATATAGACCTTAGTGGTGGGTGGGTGTGTGGCCTTGACCAACTCCGACTTTACTCGTTTGAAAGCCATGACGTCTCTCTCTCATGGTTAGGCCAAATTCTCTGGGCGGGCAAAGCAGAGAAAGGGGAGGTAACCTTGCTCCTTATGACCTCATAAGGAGAAGATTCCAGATTGGCCCATCTGAGCTTTCATTTTCTCAAAGGCAGAGCAGGATACCCAGGGCTCAGTTTACACCTATCGCCATTTCTAGCCACTGGGGGACCATAGGCAGGCTGGGGGAATGCATATTTGTTAAAAAACCTCATAAAGTGAAGTTTTCATGCCATGGGACCTTTAATATTAATGGACAGAGCAAGTGTGACGTCCCCCATTGGTTTGTGGAGATCTGCAATGAGTCGTTGTGTCGACCGAACTCCTTTTGCAATTGCATGTGTCGCCCTCTGCTGGAATTCAGATAGAATGCAGGTTTAAGGCACTTCGGCATTTGCAGCACTTTGCCGAACCAGATGCTTTGTCAATTAATATTAACAGTCTATGTGATTAGATACCAGGGGTAAGTGAGAAAATGTCTGTTTTTGTAATTTGGGTTAACCAACCCTTAAAAGAACAATGAGCAAATAAACCAATTTTTACACAACCCACATATGTTTTTCTATAGCCTTATGCTGCACTTGGCCATGTCTGTCCTGAGGAATGCACAATATTTCTAACCATGACTACCTGCTTAAACAAAGTGCATAGAAAAATAAATAACAGACCACAGATCAATGTTGAGTTTTGTTGACCGTGCTGTACAGTGCAAATACATCCTCCCCATCGTCTTGACGTCTTGTTCTGTGAAGGGAGAAGTAAAACATTCATAATGACAGTTTTTAACCCAATGTTTTTTGTTTTTTTATTGAATAGTGATTAACATTTTGACGTGAGAGGAGCTGCTCACCCTGGGGTGCTACTGGCATTCTCAGTTTTGACAGTGGTGTAATCAACACCATCGTCCTGCTCCTCTGTTTGCCTGCGGGGCCGAGGTGGCCTGATGTTGGAGTAGAGAGCTTCTTCCTGGTTCTGAGGGAAGCTGATGACGGAGTAGTTAAGGTCATCTTCCTCACAGATGCATGTATTCCGCTTCAAGGGATCACATAGAAATTAATATAAAACCTTTCTCGAGATTTAGCTGCCCTATTTGGCCTATATGGATACCTTGCAACTCATATAGCAGATCTAATCTGAATCAGGGGCGATTCTAGAATCAGACCTTTATTTATTTTATTTATTTGTAGTTTATTTAAATAGGGACAGATACAAAAAAAACATAGATTATTACAGAAATGACAATCCGATGCCTGTATCACAGTGTTTGTAGCCATGGCTAATTCGCAACACCTGTCCCTAGGAGGGCTTTTAACAGTTCAAATAATAGAAGAAGTCAAATTTTTACAATAGGACTCAGCCCCTAATGCACACCTTTCAAACTCAAGGGCCGCGGGCCAAATCCGGCCCCTTGCAGATTATGATCCGGCCCACATATCAATTTAGGTTCACAATAGATTTTGGCCCACCTAGTTGTGCGCCAAAACCAAAAACAAGGTAAAAAGTGTTTTTTTTAAACTGCAGTTACGCGACACTGAAAGCAGAATTTGGCAGATTTGCCGACTCTGAGACTCAGAAATTCCATATTTAGGCAGAAAGACTGTTGTAAAAACATAGTTGTTTGCTTGATTTGCTAAAATCTATGATGGCTAAGGAACATTTTTGCTGACTTATGTAGGGCTTTATGTCGACAAAAATGCAACAAAAAGCATGAAAAAAATGTCAGAAAAGGCAACAATTTAAATAAAAAGGTGAAAAAAACGCCTGAGAAAGCCATAAAGAAGTCTGGGGGGGGAATAAAATGAGTACAGCGCTACAGCAATGTCAAAAAAAGTGACGTGCAGTAATACAGTCAAACATATTTGACATTTTCAATGAAACAAAAGAAAGTCAATAAACTCTCCATGTCTGGCCCTTGAAGTGAATAGGCTCGTTCGAGATGAGCCAGATCTGCGCAGAATCGATCACCGGCGATTGGCGCCCAATGCATGCCGGTTAGATTTGTGTCCGACTTGATCCCGCTTGATCCCGACTTGCTCTGACGTCATGCACACGTGGGCAACAATAATCTCACGAGACCAAGGCGGCCGCAGTTCTGAGACGCAGGTAGCGCAGTTGCTTTTCACCAACTGCAAGAGCCAGGCGGACGCAGGTGGACCCAGGGCATGCTGGGAAACGCCGGCCTCTCAGCTGATCGAACAGCTGATTGGTTCAGAATCGACTCAACATGATGACGTTTTATATAAACTTTTTATTGATTTTGAATTGGAGGGATTTTAACTGCTATTTGTCTCATTTAAAGGCTTATTCTGTACAGAACACCTGTTGTGAGGCTGATAGTGACGTTTAGAAGTCAGAGAGACTAAATCTGTTCAGATTACGGATCATCTACAGTCTGTTGGTAATTAACATCAGTAACAGATCGCATGTAGAGAATTTTGACAGCTACTTTGTCACAATAAAAACAACTAGAGACTGTGTAGGAGCTGATATATGGGTCTGATAACATTTTATTAAATCAGAATCGGACCCGAACGGACCACAGTGTTTGTGTCACTTCCTGTTGAGCCTGAAGGCTGCTGGAAACGGATGGAAAACTGTCCGACTTGAGAGTGGACTTTTGTCACCGCCCCCCGCTGCTGCCGCCTGCTCTCGTCTACTTTACAGGCGAGGCGCAGTTCATCTCGAACGAGCCTATTCTCTTTTTCCAGTGTGGCCCTCTGGGAAAATGAGTTTGACACCCCTGCCCTAATGAGAATGTGACACGGATACAGTGCCTTGCAAAAACGGGCATCTCCCCCCCTGAAGAAATTAGTAATTTCACTGGATTACATTGAATATATGTACTTATTATTATAACAGAGGATAAATGCAAAATATTGAACATATGAAAAAATGACAAAAGCTCCTTTATATACTACAGAATCAAATGAAATGATAATGAGGTGTAAACAATAAATATATAAAAAATAAAACTTTCCTTGACTTGGTTACAGGTGCATAGCATTGACGACAGCGACACAGGATATTAAACCTGTTTCTTTGAACCTGTAATGTTTGCCCTTTGTCACTTGTCACTTGCTTGAGCCCCCCTAAAAAAGTTCTAAAATCGCCACGATCTGAATTGATATGCCGGTCGTCATTGCCCTAACCAAGAATTATGGATTTGATCAACTGGTCTCTTGGCGCAATTGACATCATCTTCTTGACGAGAAGCTCGGGTTCGGGGGAACCTGACTGCCCTGCCGGAACGTTCGCAGCTGGCTACACCAGTGGTTTTCAACCTTTTTTGAGCCACGGCACAGTTTTTACATTAAAAAAATCCCGCGGCACACCACCAACGCAAAAATGACATACTGTAGCCTAATAATCAGAATCTGCATTTTTCTTTTTTTTATATGTATCCATCGCTTTTGCAGGCTTACATCGATGATCTCGGCCCTACCGCTTACATCCTGTCACTGCGGGATGCACGCGAAAGGTGGCAGCAGGGCTCCAGACTAACTTTTTTTCATTAGGAGCATAGTGGCCCCCAACTGAACATTTTAGTGACACAACCAAAAGGTGCTGTAGAAATAAAGTTGCCTTGCCTTACACCCTCAGCCTTTCAGTCAGCCTCCAGGGCACAGAAACCACTGCTGTGCCTGCTCGGCTCCGAGGAAGTGTAACGTCAACTGCACCGCGACCGCTTTCGGCTCGCCATTGATATCATATCACAGCAAACGCTGTCTGCTTGAAGTTTTGAAAAACTGTAACCACACTTGAAACCACTTTATCTGCATTTCCGTGACTCACTGTGACTTCCACAAAATTGCAGAGCTGACGTAGTTTGCATCGTCTGCAGCTCTGCGTGTGTGTGAGTGTGTCAGAGCTCTGCTCTCTGTCTCTGTGTTTCAGAGAGGACAGATAAGCTTACGCTTACGCGCTCTCAGGTACCGAAATGTCAACGTTTAGCGTGTAAAACAAAAGGGGGCAAATTCACTGGTCGCACATGTGTGACTGGATGTAAAATTCAGTCGCACACTCAAATTTTGGTCACAAAATTACTGCCCTGCTGGCAGTAATTCTATTGTCTTAAATCAACAAGGTCATTATTGCGCTATACTGCCACCTACTGACACAGAATAGTATTTAATTTCTCTGCCAGTCATATTGAGGCACAAATGCGCAACAATGGAAAATTATTTGCAGTAACTCAATAAAAAAAGTTGTTGGACCAATTAAGTTAAATCGGATAATTTCCTACGGCACACAGGACGATCTCTCACGGCACACTAGTGTGCCGCGGCACAGTGGTTGAAAATTACTGGGCTACACGATGCACGCGTCGGAGAGGTGGTGGGTCGTGTGTCTGGCGGTTCTTTCCATGGAGGATATTGAGGATATCTACCTATTCGGAACCATGATAACAGGTCTTTTGCTGATTTGTTCGGGCATTGCCCTGGTTTATCAAGAAATTAAGAAGAAGGACGGGAGACGAGCAAAATACAAGGCTGCCCGTCATGGTTGAAGCCATGGGCAGAGCTGTTGGAACTCAGATTGAGACTATGAACACCATGAGCCACAAATTGGATACCATCTTGGAGAAACCAACAGCTCTGGACAAGCTGGACAACATCATTTGAGAAACTCATGGCTTTGGCAAGGAAATTTGATCTATACAGAGACCAGAGGGGACATTTCGGAGGAGACGTGAGAGACTAACTGCGGCTCCTCGCCCCAAGACAAAACAAATTCCTATCCTATCTTTTCGGCTCCCTGAACCAGCGCTGGCCTTGGCCGAGGCCGGTGTTGAATAATCACTCCCCCTGGTAGCACTACAGCGAGGCACACTCTTGCATTCCTTACCCGATTCCCACAGACACCTGCTGATTGTTGACTCGGACTGGGTCCTGTTCAAGGTTCACTCCATGGCAACCGGCTATGTATCGCTATGACAATCATGTGGACTGAGACAACGAGATTGCAGGGCCCGATGTAGCTTGACTACTCAGGCCTACACACACACGAACCCTTACATATATACAGATGTGCACTCACCCACCACACCCCATATCTCGCCTTCGCCGCTTTGTACCCCCAGTCAGGCGGGGGGGCTGTGACCAGCGCCTTGCATGGCTGCAGGACCAGATGGCTGCTTGCCTGTGCTGGACTACCTCCACCCCAACACTCCCCTCCCCCATTGCATGTCCTGTGTGCTCTTGTATTGGTTATGTGCTTATGTTGCTGATGTGTTTTTTTCCTGTTCCCACACGTACCCCTTTCAGGGGCATAGTCTGGGAGTTGCCTTTTTCTCCTCCCCTATCCTCATGTCATGCTGTATTTATTTTCATAATACCCTGTCTTCCTGACCTGTCTACCCCATTGTCACATTGTATGTTTGTATATGCATGGTCAGGGTGATGTGTTTGTACCTTGTAAAGCGCTTTGTGATTTGTATCTGTGAAATGCGCTCTATAAATAAATTTTACTTACTTACTTACTTTTTTTCCTGTAAAACAAATAAATAATCACCTACTCCTTTTGAGTAGGGTCTAACCTAGTTTGTAGTGATGGTTACATGAAGCTTCGCGAACCAGTGTCTTTACTTTCTGAGCTCACTAGATGGCACTCTCTGTTCAACAAAGGGTTTGAAAACCCATTGAATTGCCATTCATTTAACCTTTTTCTTTGAACAGAGAGCGCCATCTAGTGAGCTCAGAAAGTAAAGACACTGGTTCGCGAAGCTTCATTTGACCATCACCGGCTGACACTCGGCTCCGCTCGGCTAGCATCGGCCAGTGACAGTCCCACCCACTATGGGTGGGTTGAAAACATGCGGAACTACCTGGCTATAGTTCAAAAATGCCTCTGATGATGCTAAATGAATTTTTGCGTCATCAGAGGCTTTTTTCCAGACGCATAAGAAGTCTCGTCTCAGGGGGACATGAGGGAGGGAAGCACAGCCATTCAAAAATACTACCTGCTTTCTACTGATACAAAGCTTAATGCGAAGTATCCTTTTAATTCTAAAAAGACACCTTATTTTCATCATACTGTCTGTTTGAATATATTGTATTTGTATCACCTGAAACGCTCCGTTTTAGTACCTGTCTCTTTAAGCCCCTCCTGAAAAAGCCTTGTCTGCTCTGATTGGTCAGCGTTTCCGGATCTTCTGCATCTGCTCTCTCTGTGTCTCTGCACCATCATAGCAGCCAGAAAATGACTGTAACGGCACTGTAGCGGCACTTTGTACCTACAGTATATATAGTACAGCTGTGACATCAGAACCATAGTGGAGTCCTAACAGCTCATTTGAATGCACAGTTTCTGAATAAGGAATGTGTGTGCGTTTCTCTGTGGATTGAGCATTTTGATGCATTTACAGTATTTATATAGAACCTCAACCTGCTTTAAAATAAAAAAGACATGACTAAATGTGGGACCTGTAAGTATTATTTGTATTGGCCTGTAAAACAAAATCCTCGTATTGTAAAGCATCTGCAGGGTTAAAGGTGAGGAGCTTGTTCTGTAATTCCAGTGAATTGACAAATACTTCACCAGGTGCTACAAATTCCTGGTTTCAACATTTATTTCATGTTCTCTGTTTGGGATCAAGTCTTGTTTTCAAAGCCAAACAGTGAACCACAGGTTTGAGGTCACTTCTGTTTTTGTCATTGTAATGCCTACTGATCACCAGCAGAGGGAAATATAACTCAAGGATTGCCTAAATCCTCTTTATTTACAAACCCTATCATGTCTGTGTAGATGGAGAGATTTATATTATTTTATACAGTATCCCTCTCTCAGCACCTTATAATTTAGCAGATGACATGAAGCATTATTCAAATGTTTCCAGGTGAGAGAGGACTCTGACTGAACTCTTCTTCTGACCTGAGCTTGGTTGTCTGGTCTCTCTCCAGGCTCGCTGGTTCGTTTTGAGGATCTCTTTCTTCTGGAAAGGAGAATGAATGAACAATCAAATGAATCATCAAAATACAATTCGAAACGACTAAATTAATTAAGGATGCATTACTGAATGTAATTACAGTAAAACTGAACTGCTCACCTAACAAATAGGAAGGCACAGAGGAATATGATAGCCAGGAAAATAGCAGTGATGGATCCAGCAGCTACTGATTTCATTGAACCTGGGAAACAGTGATGAAACCAGACGATTCATTATGGAATCACAAGTTGTTTGGGTCCTTTAGCAACTGATAATTAGACATAAGATTATAGATCCTCAGACAGATGCATTCCACATAATGACTCATATGTACTGTAGTTTTGTTTGTGGTTCTTGCTTAACGTCCTATAATGTAAAAATGATCTTTCCAACAATGTGTGTTTATGTGAGTTTTATATATGTCAAACCTCTGGATTAGTAATTAGTGTTTTGTGCAAATATGTCGTTGCAAATGTATTCACGTTGACATCTATTTATCATCAGATAGGTAGATAAAGAACTGGAAGGTTAAGATCATGTGGAAGTATGATTACCTGCTACAACAATCAGATGTAAGGTGGAGTTCTGACGTCCTCTTCTGTTCTGGGCTTCACAGTAATAATTCCCACTGTGTTCAGCTCTGAAGTCAGTGATGGTGAAGATCTGTCCTGATGCTTTTGGTGAGTCTTCATTCTCCTTGTACCAGGTGTAGTTAGCTGCTGGGTTAGCATCACTGCTACAGGTCAGAGTCACTGAACTGCCCTCCACTATCTCAGCAGAGGGCCTCACTGACACAGAGGGAAGCTTTGGACCATCTGGAGGAGATGTTTTAACAGAGATTACTCTAGGTTAAGGTGACTCACTGCAGGAAAACACATGGTATTTCAATTTTTAACTCTGTGTAGCTGTGTCTATCAGCATTATAGACCTTGAAGGTGGTCTGACTACATTGACGTGTGATGGTTTGAGTCCTAAAACTGCACAAAAGCCCTACAATCTTCTGGAGCTGCTCAGTGGGAAGCAAGAGCTAGAGCTGAAGAAAGTAGTTATGGTCAGTACAAATATTTTCCTGTAAAGACTGGACAGATTTAAGCTCATTAATTTTAAATAAACTGTTTCACTCACATTTCACATCAATAGAGATGGATCTAGATGTCCTCCTCCCCAGCTCATTCTCAGCTGTACAGTAATACTCTCCAGAGTCAGAGGACTGGATGGAGCTGAAGACAAACTGTGTTTTTTTATTGAGAGGTTTACCATTCTTGTACCAGGTGTATTTAGCTGCTGGATAAGCATTGCTTTGACAGGTCAGAGTCACTGAACTGCCCTTCTCGATTTCACCAGAGGGACTCACTGACGTAGAGGGAAGATTTGGACCATCTGGAGGAGAAAACATAGATAGGCAATAAGTGGTAACAGTCGGATCTATAGCCTAGTATCTTTTATACTAATATAGTGTTTGAAAATAACCAAAGTTACATTATTTTGTGTAGTAAGCATTAGCCTCTGTTGGAGATAAAAAAAGTTAAAACCATGCTTATGTTTTAGTACAATATACTTTTAGGTAAAAAATGTAACTTAAAAATGTAAACTGTTGTGAGACTGATTGACACTGAAGCTGAGTCGAAAAGGATTGTTTTCAATACTGATTAAGCCTAATCAGCATTTGACTGCCTCACCCCAAACCTAGTTTCTAAAGAATTAATGAACTCATATCTGTCATTTAGCATACTGGAGAAAGCTCCTTGTCCCCACACACGGAGACCTATTGTTTCTGCCTTTCGGGGAGTGAGTCAATGAGCACTACCATGATAAACAACCTTTGTCTGTGACCTGGAGTAAGGCTGAATCCCATTCCTCCCCTTATCCCTAACCCTTCCCCTTAACCCTTGTTGTGCGCGTTCACGTGAGAGCTAGTGCTGTCCCAATACTCGTCTTGATCGAGGGATAGGGCCTAGTGGAAGGGCCAGAGGTCCCTTCCGACCAAGTAAGGACGCGAGCTCACTTGGCCAGCAGGGGTATCCAGAGATGTTGCGCAACAAGGAACATGGCTGCCTGGTCAACCAGAGAGACCCATAAATGTAAGTATTTTCGGCTTAAAGATTTAAAAATTACGAAGGTCTTGTTTTGTGCTCTCCACAGTCCTGTACATACATATTGGCAACTATATTTGTAATTGAAACATTTTTAAAAATCGCTAGCTTGCTATGCTAATGCTAACGGTAACAGTAACGTTAACGCTACATTGCGTATTTCCACAACAGTCCTGCATTTTTCTGCCTTGAAAGGAATCCATGCATGTCTACAGTGTTAACTAAACTCCATTAGCAGCAAATTTCGTTTGATATCAGTGCATAACACTATTTGCTTTGGAGACATCGCTACGTGCTTTACATATACCGTCCTGTATCACACACAGGGAGCAGGAGGAAACCCAGCAGCTGATCCACTTTCAGGCTGAAAACGAGCAGAAGTTTCTAAAATCAAAATATGCTGCAAAGCAACTATGGGAGCGAGTCATGCGTTCATGTTGTAGCCATTCATTATTGTATTGGTGGTACTGTATTATTGTAATCATTTGTAATGCATACCTGTTCATGCAACCCGGTCTCACGCCAGGTCGTGTAATAGTTACGTTATTGTAATCTATTAAGTCGTGGACAGGTTACGATTTTGACGTTTTTTTCGTGTATATGCAACGACTTTTGAACGTGTACAGGTCACGCTTTTCGAACCTGCTCTGGGGGACGCGACTACTGGGAAATGAGGCGCCACACGCCGGCCAAAACAACGGCGCGGGCCGCAACTCGCGATCGGGGAAATGCTGCCGCGACTACGGGGAAATGAGGCACCACACGCTGGCCAAAACAACGGCACGGGCCGCCACTCGCGATCGGGGAAATGCTGCCGCAACTACGGGGAAATGAGGCGCCACACGCCGGCCAAAACAACGGCACGAGCCGCCACTCGCGATCGGGGAAATGCGGCGCAACACGCCACTCGCAAGACACGGGAAATTAAACGCCACAATAACGAGACGGTTGGGGTTAGGAAAAAAAAAGAACGGGGTAAGGAACCGTCACACGCGGGACACGCCGACAAAGGAACTGCAACACGCGGGACAAAGGTACTGCCACACGCGGGGAGCGATCCCCGGTCTCCGGCGTGAAAGTCCTCTGTTTTATGACCCATCCACCACCCCGACCAACCTCCCTACGCGGACTTTCGCCTTATCAACTACTCGCTACTCGCTTTCGTTCTGGAATCACGAAATATGCTTCCCATTAAAATGCATTGCTTTCAATTTCGTAATTTCGTAAAGTTCTTAATAACTGTAGGTTTTTTGTGGTCTTGCGTGAGTGCCTTTTTATGTGTGTGTGTGACATGTAAGTTATGGTTTTAATAGTTGATAATGGTTCTGTAACATAATGTATTTTTATATGTTTTTGCCTGTTGTGTTTACTTTATTGGGCAATAAAGACAGATTTTTATTAACAAAGAAAGTGTTTCTGAACATCAATGACATTCAAAACAGTGATAACTGAAACAGATATACAACACACCATGCAGTGGGTTTAAAAATATGTATTGCAGACAAACCTAAGTAGCACACAGATAAGAACATATACACCACCAAAGTGAACATAAAAGAACTATAAAATATATACATGCATATGACACTTGTCAAAACCCATGCAATAGACATACACACACTTGCAGACAGTATCTTGGAAGTTTGTGATCATACTGTGTGGTGACATAACTGTAACCAAGTGGTGTCCCATTTCATAGTGGTATGTTTTCACCCCTAGCCCTTGCCACTTGGTTCAAGGGACAAGGGCTAGGGGGAAGGAGAAAGGGTTAGGGTTAAGGGGAGTAATGGGATTCAGCCTAAACCTGTATTCAGAGGTGTGTCCTTAACCTGAGAGACCTTTCATTCAAGGAAAACACAGGAATATAATTTGGAAACAGAGGTGATTTCAGGACTGCAAGCCTGGGACCTGACAAGGGAACAAGGTTCTGCAGTCCACTGTTTACAGTGTATTGTTTTGTCATGTCGCATGGCTGCAAACTGTGACCCCACAGGGACTTAAAAACCAAAGATGCTTTGTTATCCGCCTGCCTGGACGTGGCTCATAATCAATAGCTCAAAATCTCATCTTTCTCGGCGGCCCTCCATGATACTGTACCATGGGAGCGTTCCGCATGCTCACGGCCATCTTGTTGTTCGACACCGGACACCAAGCCATCCTGGACTGAGGTGGTCTGCGGCCAAAAGAGAGCCTAGAGTAGGGCTCCATCGCCTCCTGCCTTCAGCCTCTCCAACCGTTACAGTGCCCTGTCGGAGTCAGAACCGGTAGCGGTCGCGGTGGTTCGCCGGGCCCGCCCCGCTCCAAAGACGACTGACCAGCCGTCGTCACAGAAAAGTACTTCTGCCTCGCGGCATCAGCTTGTGAGGGATGCGGTAGCCAGACGGTCCGGTGGCCTACACTGCCTGGACAACCTGATCTCACAGAATTCCGTGAAATGAACACGGTCCCTTAACTCAAAATCCGTGGCAGTTTCACGGAATTGCAACAAAATCCGTTAAACTGCCACGGAATAATTCCGTGAAATGAACATGGATCGCCGAAAAAGAAACACGAGCTTACGTGACACGCGAAAAGAACGGAGCGGTTGGGTTCAGGAAAAGGTTGTGGGTGGGCTTACGGTTCAGTGACACGCGACAAGAACGGGACGGTTGGGTTCAGGAAAAGGTCGTGGTGGGCTTATGGTTCCGTGCCACACGCGGGACATGCTTAAAAAAAAACAAAAAAAAACACAACTGACAAACGCACGCCACATGCGGGACACAAACTTGGCTCTCTTGGGTGAAAGTCCTGTGTTTTACCCATCCACCACCCCAACCGACCTCCTCACGCGGAACTCCGGCCTTACATACTACTCACTACCGTGCTACATCATCTTCTCATTGACTTTACATTGGCATTGTTTTCCGTGGTGGCCACACGGAATTTTCACACATTCCGTACCACCACCACGGAATGAGCTGTTACCAGTCCGTGCCCATTTTACGGAATTCAGTGAGACCAGGCTGGCCTGGATCGCCCAAATTACAACGTTCCTCAAAAACAATCTCCCCAACCAAACAAGCCACTTCTAATGTTATGTGACGGATCACCATCGTCTGTGACAACAGGGCTGAGTGATACACAGGCTGAGAAGCCAATTCTGGTTATTGGGAGCTCTATACTGCGATATGTGATGCCGGCGTCATATGCGTCCCCCGGGACCAGAGCGGGCGATATAGAATCCCATTTAAACTGCTGGCTAAAAAGAACCGTAAGTACAGTAAGATCATACTTCACGTAGGTGGTAATGGTCGTAAATCGGAGATCACTTAAATTAATGTTGAGTCACTTTGTGCATATGTAAAGACAATGTTAGACTCAGTAGTTTTCTCTGGACCCCTGACAAACCTGATCAGTGATGAAATGTACAGCCGCATGTAATCCTTCCACTGGTTGTCAGAATGGTGCCCAGCTAATGATGTGGGCTATATGAATAACTGGAGGGCGTTCTGGGGAAAGCCGGGACTGATTGAGAGAGATGGCATTCATCCCACCTGGGACGGAGCCGCTCTCATATAAAAAAAATCGGACCGAGTCTATTATCAGTCATAAACCATGACAACCCAAGTTTGATATTAGTAATCAGAGGTGCAGTACTACGTGCCCCTCTGTGCTTCTGTTAGAGCAGTCGCCCACTCATAGTCTATCGGTTAAATCAAAGGTAAACAAAAGAGGGGCTATACTTAACAACCTCATTATTATTAAAACAACCTCTGCAGCAACAGAACAAAATAGGAAAATTAGATGTGGACTATTAAATATTAGATCTCTGTCTTCTAAAGCAGTACTGGTAAACAATTTGATATCAGATAATCAAATTGATCTATTCTGCCTTACTGAAACCTGGCTGATCCATGAAGAATATGTTAGTTTAAATGAAGCCACTCCTCCCAGTCATATTAATACTCAAATTCCTAGAGGCTCAGGCCGAGGAAGGGGAGTTGCAGCCATCTTTGATTCAAGCCTGTTAATTAATTCTAAACCTAAACTAAATTATAACTCGTTTGACAGTCTTGTTCTTAATCTTCAACATCCAAAATGGAAAACATTACAGCCAATTATATTCGTTGTTATCTACCCGAGCTCCAGGTCCGTATTCTGAGTTTTTAGTTCTTATCATGTGTAGTACTAAAATCAGACAAAGTACTTATTGTAGGTGATTTTAATATCCATGTGGACGTTGACAATGATAGCCTTAGTACTGCTTTCAACTCATTATTGGATTCAATCGGTTTCAGTCAGAGTGAGTGTGCATAAGGTGACGCACTGTTTTAACCACACACTCGACCTTGTGCTGCCTTATTGAAATTGAGGATTTAATAATATTTCCACAGAATTCGGTATTATCAGACCATTTTTTAATTACTTTCGAATTCTTACTACCTGACTATACTAAATTAGACAAAAGCTTCTACACTAGATGCCTGTCTGACAGTACTACAGCTAAATTTAAGGAAGACATTCCAACAGCATTTAACTCAGTGTCGTGCCTTAATATAACAGAGGACCTTTATGTTAACTATAGTCCCTCCCAAATTGATATATTCGTAGACTGTGCTGCGACTTGCCTACGGACGACTTTAGACTCTGTTGCTCCCATTAAAAAGAAGATGGTGAAGAAAAGGAAACTAGTGCCTTGGTATAACTCCCAAACTCGCAAATTGAAACAAATCTCGCAAAACCTTGAAAGTAAGTGGCGTTCCAACAAACTGGAAGAATATCATTTGGATTGGCAAGACAGTCTCAAAACCTATAGGAAGGCCCTCCGACATGCCAGATCAGACTATTACTCATCATTAATAGAAGAAAATAAGAAATACCCAAGGTTTCTTTTCAGCACTGTAGCCAGGGGGACAGAGAGTCACAGCTCTAGTTAGACATCTATTCCTAAAGCTCTGAGTAGTGACGACTTCACAAGCTTCTTTAGTGATAAAATTATAAATATTAGAGATAAAATCCATCACCTTTTGCCCTCAATTTCCAACGGTTCACCTTTAAACGCAGGACCACTAGAAAGAATGATAAGACCTGATATATGCTTAGACTGCTTCTATCCTATAGACCTTCAACAATTAATGTTAAAGGTATCCTCAGCTAAGCCTTCTACCTATCTCTTAGACCCCATCCCAATGAGGCTACTCAAAGAAGCGTTACCCGAAATGAACACTTCATTACTAGATATGATTAATATGTCTTTATTAACAGGTTATGTACCGCAGTACCTCGATCCTGACGTATAGAATAAAATATATAAAATCCTGTCTCAAAACGATGCTGAAAAACTAGTCCATGCATTCGATAATTCCAGGCTGGACTATTGTAATTCCCTACTGTCAGGTTGCTCAAATAAGTCCCTTAAGACTCTTCAGCTGATCCAAAATGCTGCAGCGCGTGTTCTGACAAGAACTTAGAAAAGAGTTATTTCTCCTGTATTAGCTTCTCTGCATTGGCTTCCTGTAAAATTCATTTGTGTCATGAACAATGTAGAGCAGATGAGTGAGTACATACTGACATTTGGTTGCTACTGTGTGTTATATTTAGATCAATAAAGGCAGATTACTGTTAACCATACAGAGAAGCAAAGCCTCACATCGTCTGTTAACTAACAGAATGATGTGGCAAAGTTTGGATCCTAATTGGGAACTCTTAATATACAGTGAAGTGTATTAACACCCTATTTTATTCTGCACATTCTATAACTTGTATTTAAGCGTTATCTGAACATTTATAACTTGTACTTAAGATTCGACATGAGGACTCAAATGAACTTTACCTTACTTTCAGAGGACACCTCTCTGGAAACATCTGGAAAGTGTTATCAGTGGGGCACCCAAGATAGAGATGTCTTTGTTGAAAAGAAGGTCAGTTGGCTTGTGGCCATTGGTCAATTATTGACCCCACCCAATTTATGAAGCATAGATATGCAGTTTCCACACAAAGAACTGGAGAGAGACCATCTTTTGCGAATCAGGGTGAGGTCCTCTCCAGGCTCTTCAGAGCTTGTAAATTGATGCTGAATTCATTGATGAAAATAAACCTTTATAATCAAGAAACAGTGTCCGCGGACTCCTCTCCATACAGCATTACACCATCGATACTACATACACAACAACAGACAGATTAATTGTTACATGACTGAATCCTTCAAATGAATCACAAACATCTCCAGTTATACAGGTAATAAAAACTGCACTACTACTGTACAATGATACACACCAATTAAATGTTCTGGTAAAAGGGTGTGGGGAGATGTGTGAAAACATTAAAATGATGAAAAATCATAGAGTAGTTTTGTTCTGAGAAGTCACACTGATGCCAACGTCGAATAAAAACGACCTTTTCTCATCTACTGCTGTTCAGTGACCTACAGCTGTCAATGTGAAGCAGACTGAGCTGAAAAAGAAGCAGGAATGATCAGCAAAGTATGCCTACAAATTCAGACAATCACTAGCTGTATGTTGCTTTTAAAAATGGAGCTGTTTTACTCACATTTCACATCAATAAAGATGGAGTTAGATGTCCTCCTCCCCAACTTGTTCTCAGCTTCACAGTAATACTGTCCAGAGTCAGAGGACTTGATGTAGCGGAAGAGAAGACCCATTGTATTTTTATTGAGAGGTTTACCATCCTTGTACCAGGTATAAGTAGCTGCTGGGTTAGCATCACTGCTACAGGTCAGAGTCACTCTCCTGTTCTCTCTGATCTCCCCAGTGGGAGTCAGAGACAGGGGACCAACCTTTGGAGCATCTGGAGAAGATAATATGAAAACAAATTAACTTTAATCATAATGTGTGTGTGTGTGTGTGTGTGTGTGTGTGTGTGTGTGTGTGTGTGTGTGTGTGTGTCAATCAGTTTGTTGTTATTAAATGAGCCGTTTCACTCACATTTCTCACATTGAAATCTATAGTTTTCTAAGTTTTCTCTTTGATTAGTGACACTGGAGTAAACTCACACACTGGAGGAGAGCGGTAATCTTCATATCCTGTAACAGCACAGGAATAGCTGTTGTTATCTTCAACAGAGACTGTGAGAGAAGAAGATGTGTCTCCATCCATTTTCTGTCCATTATTGAACCAGACATATGAAGGATTATCAGGTACATTACAGCTGCTGTGACACCTCAGCTCTCCCTGGGTCCATGATCTTTTCACCTGCACCTGGAGGTCTGGAAATGTCAAGATAGATTAGAAATGTCATTTCAAAATTAACCATTTCAGTACATGCATGCAAACAGACAGACAAAAGATTCACAAGAAAAACAACTGGACAAAATATTCCATTGAAAATATTACCTGTAACAGACAAAGTGACTCCAGGTGAACCAGTGATACCACCATGGTTTGTTTTGAATCTGAACTTGTACTCAGCAGAGTCTCTCTCTCTCAGGTCTGAGATTCTCAGAGTGCAGTCGTCGTTATGAAATAAATACTCTACACGACCTGTGAAGTCTGAATCTGTTTTCAGATCCACAGGTGCATTATTACTCCCTTTAGCAAACCAGAATCTCTTTTCCACCTCAGTCATTGTGGATGGGTATCTATAGGTGCACGGCATTTCCACTGATGATCCTTTAACAGCACAGATCTGAGTAGAGGTGTAAGTCACTCCCCAGCCATCCATACCCTGTATCACTGTAACACAGAGCACAACAGGAAGCACAATCAGACTCAGAACTATATCAGGAGACAGACTTAAATGTAGTGAAAGCCATTACACTGTGTGAAGCTACATTTCCTGTTTATCGGCACTGGTTGTGGTTAGGGTTATGGTTAAGGTTAGGGTTAGGTGCCTTGAAGGCAGCGGTCGCAGCGCTGCCTGGAAGGAGCAGTTGGGCACATTTCCCAAAACTACTTGTGCTCTCATGCCGTCCCACTTTAAGTCAGTGTTAGACAAAGATAATCTGATAGTACCAACTTGTTTTTCGGTTGGGGAGCGTGGACCAACTTTAGACTGTTTTACTGCAGTTTTATGTTAACTAGAACTGATCTTAAGACTTATTCTGTATCACACAGATTTTTTTCTTACAGACCTTTTCAATGGAATTCCATTGCTAGGCAACAGCCTGGCCCCTTGTTAACTTCCTGTCAGCTGATGGCACTGCAACAGGTAATCAACTTGGGGCAATTCAGGATGTTTATGTTTATATCTGTGAAATGGTCTATATTTGTACTTCTTTGTTGGCGACTTCCTATGTCTGTTTTTAAAAATGGATATATAAATCAAGCATTAATGTTATTTCTGGTTTATGCTAAAGTGAACAGAGGAATGGAGAAATATGCATATCATTCAGTTTTAGATGATAATTTATAATGCTAAGGAAGAGTCGCAGCTGAACACATGATCTCTGCTCTGCAGTTAATCTCTAGGTGCACTGAGGCAGGACATCATACAGAGGGTGCAGTGAAGGAACAGCAATGTATTGAACCTGTGTTGTGTGAAATAAAAGCATCTGCTTTGCTCGGTTGCTTTTCTGTCTGTGGTCACTCAGGCTGCTGCAGAGTGTGAATGGAAACTGTAGAGAAATGCAGAACACTGAGGTGTGAGAAACTCACACATGCCTGTTACTGTTAACCAAACACGGATGTGTACCACACATAAACAAGCAGACTGGTAACATTTGGTGTAGGCACACAATGTTGATAATGATATTGATTTGAAAAAGTACTTTTAATAATGTGAGCTTGTTTAGGTGGCTCCGTTGGATAAACTGTGTTCAGAGATGTCCTACATTTAAAATGGGATGAAAACACAGGAAACTAGAAGGGCAACTCTGAGAGCACAGACCTCTGCCAAGCCATGCCCTATTTCACAATGCTAATGCAGTGTGAATGTTCCCAGTCTGAAAGTCATTTTTCAGATTTTTCTGACATTACATGAATGTAGAACTAATGGCCTGTCTCGCAATGTTAATCAAATGAAAAAGATAATTTGTGTATCCACCCTGTGATTCAGATCAGCTCTGAAAAGTGTTTTTTTCTGTAATTCTGCTAAAAGACAGACCAACAAACAAACCAACAGACAAAGAAATCAAGCCAAAAACATCACCGTCTTTGCTGAAAAGACACTTAACATTTGAAAAAACACTCAGACCTCACAGTAACAATCTATAAATTGGGAACTCTCTGAGCGTGTCCCCACACATGCGCAGCACGCGCAAGCATTTCTGTCCTCTCTGCTCCGTCACCAACACGGTCTCACGGCAGTTTGTGAAATGGTCACGTTATTTTAATTTATTGATTTGTGTTCACGGGACGTTTTTCTCGTTTTTCGTGGTGGCCAGCACGAAATGGTCTATACGGAGATTGCGGGGGGAGGACGCCTCACACGCCAGGAGACGGCCGCGGCGGACGTGCGACAATGACGGGATGGCAGAGGTTGGGTTAAAGGGGTGATAGAATGCAAAACTGATTTTACCTTGTCATAGTTGAATAATGACAGTTTAGTGGGTAACCAGGACACCTCTAAATCCCATTGACACCTCTTTTCTCTGCAAATCTCACTATTTGAAACTGCCTCTGAAAACGGGCGAATCTCAACGAGCCCCATAGTTGACGTCAACTATTGCGGCTCCTCCTCATTTGGCTCAAGTCTTTCTCTTTGTCACGCCCCAACATTTGTATAGCCTACACAACTGACCTGAGATCAGTTAGTCTTCTGAATCTAGGTCGTGCAGATCTCAGAAATTGTATACATTGTTCATATGCTATTTTACCATTAAATTCACTTCTGAGACTTTTTTATGCAAGAAATCAACTATGTAGAGGTCATATATGGGCCGTTTTACGAAAATGTATGTCTAATTGCAAATTTTGTCCGACTGTGTGTCAGAGTTCAGAGGCTGGTGCTGCCTGTGTAGCTGCCTCGCCGCCTGGCCTGCCATCATTCACAGACCCCGGCCTGCTGTGAGGTGGATGGAGCTCAGTCACGGCTGGCAACCCACAGCACTCCATACCCACGCAAAGTCACCGTTTTGGGCTAATGGACTACGAAACGTTGCTGCTCTGACAAGACCGAGCTTGTTACGCCAGCATTCTCTTACCACAGGTTCCAGTTACTCTTTTAATGTGTGTAATTATAATGTGTTGAGTTATTTAAACAAACGATTGGGGAAATAAACGCCGCTTGTCCGTGAGTCTCATTGATAGAGCCTGCGGCTGGATGGAGCTCTATCAATGAGAGCTAGCTCCTCCTAGAATTCCTCTGGAATTCACAAAAATTAAAATTAACTTGAAATCGGACACCGTTGTTAGGTTTATAAGACATTTAGTTAGATGTTGTGTAAGTGGCGTGACGAAATTCAAACTGTAAATATACTCGAATTAAGGTGAAAAGGAAGCTAACTATCCGTGATTTGTAGCTAGGATTGAAGGGACAGTCACAGCTAACGAAACACCTAGCTAGCTAGTCTTCACAAATATTAACTTAAAATCGGACACCGTTGTTAGGTTTATAAGACATATAGTTAGATGTTGTGTAAGTGGCGTGACGAAATTCAAACTGTAAATATACTCGAATTAAGGCGAAAAGGAAGCTAGCTAACTATCTGTGATTTGTAGCTAGGATTGAAGGGACAGTCACAGCTAACGAAACGCCTAGTCTTCACAAATATTAATTAACTTGAAATCGGACACCGTTGTTAGCTTTATAAGACCTTTAGTTAGATTTTGTATAAGTGGCGTGACGAAATTCAAACTGTAAATATACTCGAATTAAAGCAAAAAGGAAGCTAACTATCCGTGGTTTGTAGCTACACATAGCTAGGATTGAAGGGACAGTCGCAGCTAACGAAACACTTTGTCTTCACAAATATTCATTAACTTGAAATCGGACACCGTTGTTAGCTTTATAAGACCTTTAGTTAGATTTTGTATAAGTGGCGTGACATGTGTGTAAAATGTGGTAAGAGATTGCTGGTGTAACAAGCTCGCTGACGGCACTCTCACTCTCACACATTCACCTTAACTAACTCTTAATTAATGTGTAACAATACTGAATAAGCCTTAATAAGCCATCAATTAACAGTTATTAATGTGTAAAGATGAGAACATATGCACCTTAACTAACACTTAATTAATAACTGTTTAGTGATGGTTTAGTAAGGCTTATTCAGTATTGTTACACATTAGTTAAGTGTTAGTTAAGGTGCATATGTTCTCTACTTTACAATAAGTCTACCAAAGAGCATTAACAACTGTTTAGTTATGGTTTATTAAGGCTTATTCAGTATTGTTACACATTAATTAAGTGACCATTTAAGGTTAAGTAATGCATATATAGCATGCTCAATAATTTATATAGGTTGGGCTTTAAGTTAATGTCTACATGAAGAAAAAGGAGGAAGCAAACCTCTGCATGGAGATGATGGAGTCTTTTCCCTGATCGCACCCTCTACCAAAAGTAAGTCATATGTTGGAGGATGGACAAATATAGTGGACAAAGGTATGTGGACAACCATAACCCGTAAATAAATAATAAAAAAAGTTTTCTCAAAATGACATGGCTTGGCCATGAACCTTAAGACATACACGCTATCAAACATCTTTATCAACCACCTAGTAATATTAGGAAATACCTTCATCAACATCAACTAAGGGTTTACTTAGACATTTTAGATAGCTTTTATTTCCACTTTAGGCTTTTTAGTACATTACCTAATGTTAAAATATACACCTTAGTTAACTGTTACTAACAGTTAGTCAAGGCTTGTTACAGCATTGACTAATGGTAAAATAGACACCTTAGTTAACTGTGATTAAAAGTTAGTCGAGGCTTGTTACTGCATTAGTTAATAGTAAAATAGACACCTTAGTTAACTGTTATAAACATTTAGTCCAGGCTTGTTACTGCAATAACTAATGGTTAAATAGACACATTATTTAACTGTTATTAACAGTAAGTCAAGGCTTATTATTGCATTTAATAATGATATAATAGACACCTTAATTAACTGTTTTTAATAGTAAGTCAGGGCTTATTACTGCATTTGCATTATAACTAATGGTAAATAATGCATCAATTAATACCTTAGTTAACATGAGCATTTTTAATAAATGTTTATTGGACAATTTACTCAACCCTTAATAACGGTTAGTTAATGCTTATTAATGCATTAACTAATGCTAATTTATGTACCCTTATTGTAAAGTGTTACCGGAAAAAAAAAAACGGGAAAAGGACTTCTCACACAGCGGGAGACCGCCGCAGGTAATGCGCCACACGCGGGACGCAATCCCCGGCCTCTGGGGGGAAAATCCTGAATTGTTTGACCCATCCACCACCCCAACCAACCTCCTTAAGTGGATTTCATACTGCTCACTACCGTAGTCGTGCTGTGATAACATCATATGCTTCCCATTTAAATACATTAGTTTACATTTTCGTGCTGGCCACCACGAAAAAAACGACAAAAACGTCCCTGTGAACACGAATCAATAGATTAAATAACGTGACCATTTCAACTGCCATGAGACTGGGTTGCTGTCACACACATACACACACGCAGAGGTGTGGACGGAGTAAAGCTACGATGCCTCGGCAGTTTCATTGAGTCATGGCAGTGCCGGTAAAGCGGTTCCAAGTGTGGTTACATTTTTTAAACTCCCCGCATACAGCGTTTGCTGCAAAATAAAATAACGGCGAGCCGAAAGTGGCCATGGTATGGATACAGACAAGCAGGCAGGCACAACATGGTTCTTATCGCCCTGGGAACTGACTGACAGGCTGACGATTGTAGGGAAAGGCAGCTTTATTTCTACAGCCCGTTTAAGCAAAATGCAATTCAAAGTAGTTAACATAGAAAATTAATATACATATGTAAATATAAAGGCCATGCCAGTGATTAAGTTTACGGATGGACAAAGCAGGCAAACCAACCCTAGCATACAGGGATCAATGGTGAGTTAGGGCCTTAAGATTTGTTATGGACCTCAATGCTCCATGGTATACAGTATCTAAGAAGTGAAGGCATTAGGAAGATTCATATATAAAACAGCACCGTAGTCAAAGACAGACATAAAAGTAGCAGCAACAAGTTTCCTTTTTGGATCAAAAGAAAAGCTAGATTTAATTATGAAATAAAAACCTAGCCTCAGCCTCAACTTCTTCACAAGTTGCTGAATTTGAGGCTTAAAAGAGAGAGAATCGTCAATTAAGAATCTTAGGTATTTATATGAAGATACAGACTCAGTCACATTGCCCTGAAATGTAAAAAAAAAAGATTAAAGGTTCACTGGCTCTTTCTTTGAGTTTGTGAACATCATGACATTTGTTTTGTCAGGATTCAAAATCAATTTCAGCTCATGAAAGCTGTGTTGTAGTATCAATAATAAAAGCTGCTAAATGCCTTACAATATACTGTAAATGTAGATGTGCACTACAGTACCTTGTACAGAGAGAAGGAAGACAACAAATCCACTCGCTGCTGCTGTTAAACTCATAGCTGCTCCTCTGGTCTCTGTTAAGTCAGCAGGTAGATCACATACATGAGAAATACTGTGTGGCACTAACTCACAATAAACATGTCTACATTAAAAAAGGGAGGATGTGGTCTTTGAAGACAATGTGCGTCTTCTGTGGTGTCCTGACTTCCTTCCTTTTTACATCCTTAATATGCATACTGTGAGCAGACAAATTTCTGTAAATCTAGTAGTAGAAATGAACAAATTATTCTTACTGTTGTTTTGCAAACGATGCATTAAATTCTTAAAATATGGTTTATGAAAATGAAGGCCTGGGTATGAAAAGCCACCTAGGCCAAAATTGAATACTTCACTTGCAAATACTGGTACTAAAACAATTGCACATACATATATAATTCAGTTTTACATACATATATACTGGCACTAAACACTTGCACATACATGCATACTTCACTTTCGCTATATACTTCACTTGTGCATACATCACTTCATTTGCACTAGGGCTGGGCGATAAATCGATTTTATCGATTAACTCGAATGTGTACTTAACGTTGATTTGTTTAAATGAAAATCGATTTTCTCCTTAACATCCGCCAATGCTCCCCTCTGGGCTCCCATAGCTCCAAACGGTCTCAGCCCTCCCAAGCACATTTGCCATAGAGATACACAAACAACATGGCAGCGACAGGGATTAACATTGTATATATATAATAACTAGTCGTTTCATTACTTACTTATCCGTAATCTCCGCCGAAATGACCGACAGCTGACACCCCCCCCACACACACACACACACACACTACATATTGTATGAAATTGAGTTGTATATTAATTCGTTCTTTTAGAAAGCTTGCATTAAGTTTCATTGGCGTGCTTAAAGTTGGAGCTCAGGAAGAAAAGTGAAGCAAGGCCAACAGTAGGCCTACCTCCAATGCTGTGTGTAGAATGAGAACAGTTCCTACCACGTCCTCTCTCCAGACCCGTTTCAGTCCGCACAGAATATATGAACCACCAGCTACCGCTAACCTGAAGGAGCACCATGCGGCGCACCAGAGGCGGTGTTGAGGAACTCTGTTGCGGCTCAAGACATCTACTAAATGCTGCTGATATGACCGAGCTGTGACGGAGGTCTGTAGCGGCTTAAACAACTAGCAATCGCCGCTCTGTAGCACGGAGCTCCTCTTCGACGTTTGTTTTTACCGCTTGTTACGGCGAAGGAGCTTGCTACAGGTATGCTACATTCAAGAGACCATGAGATGTTCATGTACGTTACTCAGCAACAGGTGAAAATGGGGGCAAGGTTGCGCAATAACGTTAAAATGATTTGAACTTTTAGCGAGGAATGAGAAGTGAATTACCTGTATGTGTGAAAACAGCATTATCTCACACATCCGTTTTGTTGTTGTTGAATATGTAGCCCCATTTGTGTGTGTGCGTATGAGTCAAAACAACAATTTCTTTGTCATTTGCAGAGGTATTTTAAGTAGGGGGAGAAAAAAATCGATTTATATCTTAAATCTGATTTTTTTTTTTTTATCTGGGATTTTACTTTTAGGCCATATCGCCCAGCCCTAATCTGCATATACATATTTCACTTGCACATACATACTTCACTTGCGCATACTTGCAATGATCACTTGCATAAACATATATACTTCATTTGCGCACATATGCATAACGTGTGAGAATGTATGTATGTACAGTGCATACGGAAAGTATTCACAGCTCTTCACTTTTTCAACATTTTGTTATGTTATAGCCTTATTCCAAAATGGATTAAATATTTTTTTTTCCTCAAACTTCTACACATAATACCTCATAATGACAACTTAAAAAAAGTTTGTTTGAGATTTTTGCAAATTTCTTAAAAATAAAATAACGAAGAAATCACTTGTACATAAGTATTCACAGCCTTTGCGATCAAGGTCAAAATTGAGCTCGGGTGCATTCTGTTTCCACTGATCATCCTTGAGATGTTTCTACAGCTTAATTGGAGTCCAACTGTGGTAAATTCAGTTGATTGGACATGATTTGGAAAGGCCCACACCTGTCTATATAAGGGACCACAGTTAACAGTGCATGTCAGACCACAAAACAAGCATGAAGTCAACGGAATTGTCTGTAGACCTCTGAGACAGGATTGTCTCGATGCACAGATCTGGGGAAGGGTACAGAAATATGTCTGCTGCTTTAAAACGTCCCAATGAGCACAGAGGCCTCCATCATCCGTAAATGGAAGAAGTTTGGAACCACCAGGACTCTTCCTAGAGCTGGCCGTCCCTCTAAACTGAGTGATCGGGGGAGAATGGCTTTAGATAGGGAGATGACCAATAACTCGATGGTCACTCTGACAGAGCTCCAGGGTTCCTCTGTAGAGAGAGGAGAACTTCCAAGTGTTATGTTTGGAGGACACCATGCACCGCTCATCACTTGGCCAATACCATCCCTACAGTGAAGCATGGTGATGGCAGCATCATGCTGTGGCGATGTTTTTCAGCGGCAGGAACTGGGAGACAAGTCAGGATCGGGGGAAAGATGAATGCAGCAATGTACAGAGACATCCTGGAAGAAAACCTGCTCCAGAGCGCTCTTGACCTCAAACTGGGGCGACGGTTCATCTTGCAACAGGACAACGACCCTAAGCACAGAGCCAAGATATCAAAGGAGGGGCTTCAGGACAACTCTGTGAATGTCCTAGAGTGGCCCAGCCATAGCCCAGACTTGAATTCCATTGAACATCTCTGGAGGGATCTGAAAATGGCTGTGCACCGATGCTCCCCATCCAACCTGATGGAACTCGAGACTTTCTGTAAAGAGGAATGGGCGAAACTGGCCAAAGATAGGTGTGCTAAGCTTGTGGCTCCATATTCCAAAAGACTTGAGGCTGTAATTGCTGCCAAAGGTGCCACAACAAAGTATTGATTAAAGGCTTATTTCTAATAAATTTGCAAACATTTAAAAAAAAACTTTTTTCATGTTGTCATTATGGGGTATTGTGTGTAGAATTTTGACAAAAAAAGTAATTTAATCCATTTTGGAATAAGGCTGTAACATAATGAAATGTGGAAAAAGTGAAGCGCTGTGAATACTTTCCGTATGCACTGTATATGTACAGTATGTGCATGTGGTTGGGAGGATGGCGGAGCATGTTAATATCAATCACAATATGAAACAAAACATTGACAAACCCTGTCCACTCATTAGTCAGGTGCTCAAAACACTGCTTTCAAAATAAGAGCTCCAATTTTCGAAATAAAACTTTAGTGCGTAACTTTTTGATATTAATGAATGTCCGTCCATAAGTCTGTCACATCACATGGATACAACTATAAAGATACCATTTGCCTGTTCCCAGCATTAGCACAACACAGGGACGGACTGGGGCTAAAAAACAGCCCTGGACTTTCGCCCAAATAGGCCCATCATCCGGCCATTTGCCCCTAGCTGTGCGTGACAGACAGTAGCCAGGAAGTCCTGATATTATGCCACAATACTATAGCCTATCAGACAAGGTATTCACAGCAAGTAACATCTCAAAACCAATGATGATAATTGGGGTTGTGTTTATTAGCCATTCGCGGTTGGTACCATCTTTACAACTAAACACTCTCTGTAGAGACAGGTGTTTAGGCTTTTGCTGAGGGTGGTAAGCAAAACAATTTTCCACGCTGTGACTATCTGACTTGGGCCGTGTGAAATATTGTGATGTAGAGCATCCTGGGACATCCTGGCACTTCCCTGCACTCTCCCTGTCATCTTTTGTGCTGCAACTATCTTCAACCTGAATAAACAAATTATTTTAAAGATAGCTTATTAGCTATTACTGATATAATATGTGTTGCTTTGTGTTAAAGAATTAGCATTGAGTAACCTATGTCATATTACACTTTTGATTCATATTAAGGCTGTTAAATTATGAAAAGGACTAAGCCCTATCAATTTTGTCTGTGAAGCTTTCACAAACAACCACCAGGTCTTTGCCAGTCCCACAATAGTAAACGCAAATATGAAAGACAAGGAAAAACTGCACTCTGATGGAAGTGCAAGCTAGGACTTTTTGGTTAAACTTTTGGTTACATTTGGTGAATTATTTAACCACCTTCCCTGTTTGTTAGCACGCTTAGAGTGGTACCAATGCATGCCTGATGTTTTCCCATTTAATGCAATACCATAGTCTCTCAAAAGTGAGCTCACTACAACCTCTCATATACAACCAAGTGAAATCGTGGTCAACCCAAGATTAATTTCTAACGCATTTAATGTTTCAAATTAACCTAACAGAAATGATTAAACATGTTAAAGCAGGGGTCTTCGACATTTTTTAGGCTAAGGACCCCTTAGCTGACACCCCCCCACACACACACACACACACACACACTGCATATTGTATGGAATTGAGTTGTATATTCATTCATTCTTTTAGAAAGCTTGCATTAAGTTTCATTGGCGCGCTTAAAGTTGGAGCTCAGGGAAGAAAAGTGAAGCAAGGCCAACAGTAGGCCTACCTCCAATGCTGTGTGTAGAATGAGACCACGTCCTCTCTCCAGACCCATTTCAGTCTGCACAGAATCGATGAGCAGCAGAACCTCCATAGTAACACCTCGGCGTCGACCTCCGAAACCTCTCCCAACCACAGTCTCCGCTCCGGTCTGTGCGGGCATGCAGACGAAGAATGTAGCTGTCGTCTCTCCGGCGATGGCGGCGTGTTAGCTAAGCTGTCTAGCTACTTCAATCCGACGACACCACACTTGGCCAGCAGTAAACAGTGCCGACTCACACTCGTAGAGCAATAAGGAAAACAGTTCACAGTCCTATTTATTTAAAATACATATTAAAACGCTAGGCCATATGTTTTATCTCTCACTATGTAGGCGCTCACCTCTGCTCTACTTCTTCTTCACGTGATTACACCGAGGTCAACAGGAAATCAAAGGTCATCTCTAAAGTAAATAATTAAGTTTTTTCTTTTACATAAGCCTTGACACATCATGAAAATATTATTACCTGCAAATAACTGTACGAACAGAATGATAATACTTTTTGATTTCAATAAATGTAATGCACATTGACATAAACCAAAGAAAAGTTATGCGTCTGTATCCGTGGTTAGTTAAACCCCAGGTTATTTCTAATCTGTTCTAAGAATTTAGCTGTATATAATGTATTTGTGTTCTAAATGTGTCTCTCTAATTAAAAATTATAAATGTTTTATTATTTTCCATGAGAAGAAAGCACCAAAAGTAGCTTCTCCTAAGCTTAAGTCAAATTACAACTTGTATATGTGTTACTGTACCTTTAATTGAAGCAGCAGTTGTTAGGTGCTGTTTTTCAGTGTGCAAAACCGATAGGAGTGGTCATCTTACCTGGGTACCAATCTCTGTGCATTCCCTTCGACTGATGCATGGTGTGTGTGTAGATGAAAAAAAGTAAGTCAGAAGTCAGAAAACTGACAGATAAGTTGAACACGGGTGTAGAAGATTGACAAGCTGCGACTTCAAGTAGGATGCCGTAGAACTGTTTTGAGTTGTAGACAATTGATTTCCCGGTGAGTAATGATCACTATGCTACATTAGCATGCTAACTCGCTAGTAAAGTGTTACACACTGTTCAAAACGTAAAGATGAGCCTTGTACTCTCACTAAAACCAGTCGGGATCAACTTTAATTAATATCTGAAGCCTGTGTTAATGTGCTTTATGAATCTTGTGTTGTTATTCAAATTATTACTGTGTGTGAAATGCTTGATAACTGCTTGGTGCAGGCTAATTAGGTATTGCACTAGTGTTAGGCAAGCAGAAATTTCATGCAGCTAAGCTTATGAGTGTGTTGAATTCTTGGGGTGATGTAAAATTGTGTAAAAGTAATGTAAATAGGTTACAGTATACGCTGTATATTAAGGAAACACTTTATTTTTAAACGTTTATGTGAATTAATGTTATGTAATTATGATTGTTATTAAGAATTCATGCAAAACAAAGTAAAATCGACACTTTAGAGCAGTACATTTACTATTTTTTTTAGAGTCCTTCAATTGGGTCCTCAGTCCTCGGTTCCTCTACCATCTTCTGCTGTCATCCATTTGCATCTCCATCCTGGTTGCTACTCACCTTCGGAAAAGGAGTCATCCACATCCCCATCTCCATATCTTTCCCATTGCAATATTCACCTTGGGCATTCACTGTGGAAGAGGGTGGTAGGACTTTGAGTGCACTCATGATTTCCCTCACTTTTTATTTTTTTATTTCATTTACTTATTCATTTGAACTTTTGGGACAATTTATTTTTTCATGCCTGAGATCTCACAGTTTTGTTTTATTATTTTATTTTGGTTCAAAATATAAAAATCAACAAAGTTACTTAAAAGGACTATGTATTGTGAATCCAACTTTGAGTTGATGATATAGTTACTTAAGTATTATAATGCAGTATTCACTTTAATTTACTTACCTTATTGTGATACTGTGCTGTGAAGGTGATCTCCCATATACGGTCTGTGTGTTGTTGTCCCATTCACACCTGAACACATCACAATGTCGACGTCATCCACAAGCGACATCAGCCGGCGGGAAACAGAGAGCCGGCAGCTGCCTTCACTCTCCTACCCATCGGCTCTACAGCCTAGTTTCTATAACATTAATATACTATTTTTAAAAACAAAACACTACATTTGTACATGTAGTAAGCGTTTAGCTTCACGCTAATCTACTAAGACTAGACCAACCTGCTACACCCACGGCTACCATGGCTGCCTCTACACCTAGCGAGTCACCACTCCCCTACAAAATTTCCTCATTTTTTAAGAACGCAAACAAAGAAATTGCTGACCTCAAGGAAGATGTTCGTCAACTTTCCAAGGACCTAAAGACCAAAGATGCTTTGTTTACCGCCTGCTTGGACGTACCTCATAACCAGTCGCTCCGGATTTCATCGCTCACGGCGGCCTTTCAGGATACCGCGCTATGCGACCCAACCGCCAGCCAACACCTATCTCCCTGCTCGACACCAATAATTAAGCCACCCTGGACTGAGGTGGTTCGCGGCCAAAAGAGAGCCTCGAGTGGGCTCCATCGCCTCCTGTCCTTAGCCTCTCCAACCGTTTCAGTGCTCTGTCGGAGTCAGACCTAGCAGCGGCCGACGCGGTTCACCGGCCTCGCCCCGCTTCAAAGCAGACTGACCAGCCGCCGCCACAGAAGAGGACTGCTACCCCATGGCTACAGCTTCTGATGTACGCGGTAGCCAGACGATCTGGTGGTCTACACTGCCTGGACCGGCCAAACGACAACGTTCCTCAAAAACAACCTCCCCAACCGAACGGTAAGCAATCGTCCTCTTCGTCCGACATGTCCTATCAGGAATCCGAACGCACAAAGAAAGAGTTTACCACTCTCATTGAGGCCTTAAAAAGCACTGGGAAGTCAGTTTTTATCTCGGGCCCACTTCCATCTCTAGGTTGCGGAATGGTGAGAATTTGCACCACGCCTTGCACAATCAGAACTATGATTGACTGTGCTCCTCTGTGCTTGCTCCTTTGGAACAACCACCCGTTCATAATCCCTTACCTACGGTGTCTGTTCCCCGACTGAGATCGATTAAAATAAACAAAAGAGGTGCTATACTCAACAACCTAATTGGAATTAAAACAACCAATGCATTGACAGAACAGAATAGGAAAATCAAATGTGGACTATTAAAAATTAGATCTCTGTCTTCTAAAGCAATATTGGTAAACAAATTGATATCAGATAACCAAATTGATTTATTTTTTATCACCGAAATATGGCTGAGCCACGATGAATATGTTAGTCTAAATCAAGCCACTCCTCCCAGTCATAATAATACTCAAATTCCACGAGGCTCAGGCCGAGGAGGGGGAGTTGCAACCATATTCGACTCAAGCCTGTTAATTAATCCTAAACTAAATTATAACTCGTTTGAAAGCCTTGCTCTTAATCTTCAACACCCAACATGGAAAACGGTACAGCCAATTATATTTGTTGTTGTTTACCGCCCACCAGGTCTGTAATCAGAATTTTTATCTGAATTCTCTGAGTTCTTATCAAGCATAGTCCTTCAATCAAACAAAGTACTTATTGTAGGTGATTTTAATATCCATGTGGACGATGACAGCATTAGCCTTAGTACTACTTTCAATTCACTACTAGATTCAATTGGTTTCAGTCAGAATGTGCATGAGGCCACGCACCGTTTTAACCACACCCTCGACCTTGTGCTAGAATATGGAATCAAAATTGAAGATTTAATAGTAATTCCGCAGAATTGTTTATTATCAGATCATTTTTTAATGACTTTCGAATTCCTATTACCAGACTATAAGTAATTAAATAAAAGTTTCTACACTAGATGCATATCTGACAGTGCTATAATTAAATTTAAGGAAGATATTCCAACAGCACTTAACTCAATGTCGTGCCTTAATATAACAGAGGACCTTTATGTTAAAGGGGTGATAGAATGATTATATAGACTATTTCACACTGTTCCTTATGGTCTCCTAATGGGGTATGTAACATTGGTTGGGCTGAAAATGGCCTGGTTGATATTTTATTGGCCCTTATGCATCCCTGTGTTTTGGCCCTATTTGTAACAAGAGCTTTTCTTCCAAATATGGTATGCTCGTGAATATTTAGATGAGCTGTGCGCTGATTGGTTGAGCGAATTGCCATAGGCAGACATTAGAGATGCGCGCTGATTGGTTGAGCGAATCCCCAATACACAACCATTAGAGAAGCGACAGAATCTCATATTCCAGACACTGCAAGGTTTCATTACCAAATTCACTTCTGAGACTTTTTTATGTGAGAAATCAACTATGTAAAGCTCAAATATGGGCCGTTTTACGAAAATTGATGGTTAATTGCAAATATGGTAAGACTGTGTGTCGGACTTCAGCGGCAGTGCTGCTGCCTCGACGCCCGGCCTGCCTTCCTTCACAGACCCTGGCCTGCTGTGAGCTCCGTTAGTCTGGCAGCCCTGACAGAGCTCCAGGGCCTGCAGCTCCCCTCTTCCTGCTAGCTAAATGGCCCGTTGTGTGAGAGTGAGAGCGCGGTCAGCGAGCTTGTTACACCAGCAATCTCTTACCACATGTTACACACAATGTCACGCCACTTAGCTATACAACAACATATACCTAAAGGTCTTATAAAACTTACAACGGTGTCCGATTTCAAGTTGATATTTGTGAAGTTTAGCTAGGTGTTTCGTTAGCTGCGACTGTCCGTTCAATCCTATCTATGTGTAGCTACAAATCACTGATAGCTTCATTTTTGGTCGTAATTCGAGTATATTTACAGTTTGAATTTCGTCACGCCAGTTATACAACATAACTAAATGTTTTATAGAGCTAACAACGGTGTCCGATTTCAAGTTAATGAATATTTGTGAGCTGTAAGGGTTTCGTTAGCTGCAACTATCCCTACAATCCTAGCTATGTGTACAGATTGCGGCTAGTTAGCTTCATTTTTGGTCGTAATTCGAGTATATTTACAGTTTGAATTTCGTCACGCCACTTACACATTTAACTAAATGTCTCATAAAGCTAACAACGGTGTCCGATTTCAAGTTAATGAATATTTGTGAGCTGTAAGGGTTTCGTTAGCTAGCTAGCTGCGACAGTCCCTACAATCCAATGTGTACAAGATTGCGGCTAGTTAGCTTCATTTTGGGTCGTAATTCGAGTATATTTACAGTTAGAATTTCGTCACGCCACTTACACATTTAACTAAATGTCTCATAAAGCTAACAACGGTGTCCGATTTCAAGTTAATGAATATTTGTGAGCTGTAAGGGTTTCGTTAGCTGCGACTGTCCCTACAATCCTATGTGTACAGATTGCGGCTAGTTAGCTTCATTTTTGGTCGTAATTCGAGTATATTTACAGTTAGAATTTCGTCACGCCACTTAGCTACACATCTAACTAAATGTTTTATAAAGCTAACAACTGTGTCTGATTTCAAGTTAATGAATATTTGTGAGCTGTAAGGGTTTCGTTAGCTGCGACTGTCCCTTCAATCCTAGCTGTGTGTAGCTACAAAT
This sequence comes from Perca schrenkii, assembly GCA_025617405.1. NCBI lineage: Eukaryota > Metazoa > Chordata > Actinopteri > Perciformes > Percidae > Perca > Perca schrenkii. The sequence continues at coordinate 36,864,238 of CM046788.1, forward strand.
CACGGATAGTTAGCTTCATTTTCGGCGTAGCTAATTCTGAGTATATTTACAGTTTGAATTTCGTCAAGCCAGTTATACAACATCTAACTAAATGTTTTATAACGCTAACAACGGTGTCTGATTTCAAGTTAATGAATGTTTGTGAATTCCAGAGTAATTCTAAGAAGAGGCTAGCTATAGCTAGCCTCCTCTAGCTATAGCTCCATCCAGCCGCAGGCTCTATCAATGAGACTCGCGGACAAGAGGCGTGTATTTCACCGATCGTTTGTTTAACTAACTCAACACATTATAATTACAGTTATAATTAATTATAATTATAATAAGATTAACTGGAACCTGTGGTAACAGATTGCTGGCGTAACAAGCTCTCTGACTGCGCTCTCACTCACACACACCTGGCATTAGGAAGAGGGGAGCTGCAGGCCCTGGAGCTCTGTCAGAGCACCGGCGTGTAGTAATCCATTAAAACCAAAACCGGTGACTTTGCGCGGGTATGGAGTGCTGTGGGCTGCAGTCGTTACGGAGCTCCATCTACCTCAGAGCAGGCCTGGGTGTGTGAAGGAAGGCAGGCGGGGCGGCGAGGCAGCAACACAGGCAGCACCGGCGCTGAACTCCGACACACAGTTGGACAAAATGTGCAATTAGCCATCCATTTTGGTAAAACGGCCCATATTTGAGCTTTACATAGTTGATTTCTCGCATAAAAAAGTTTCAGAAGTGAATTTTGTAATGGAATAGCAGAGATCTGCGCGACCTAGATTCAGAAGACTACCTGATCTCAGGTCAGTTGTGTAGCCTATGTAAATGTTGGGGCGTGACCATTCTCTTAATACACCCATGGGCTGACAAAGGTTCCGGTTTTTGGGAGGTTGACGACAACTTCCAGCTTTGTTGGGATTCGCCCGTTTTCAGCGGCAGTTTCAAAATATGAGATTTTCATAGTAAAGGGGTGTCAGTGGGACTTTGAGCTTCTATTTATGTCCTATTTACCCACCGAACTGTCGTTATTCAACTATGCAACCCGGTCTCACTCAAAAGCGTACAAATATCACGGGTTTACACGTTGAAAATACGTGGAATGTCCACGTGGTTTTATATGCACGCGCCCGGTGCGTTTTATATGCACGCGACTCGGTGCGTTTTATATGCACGCGCCCTGGTGCGTTTTATATGCACGCGGCTCGCTACAAAAAAAATAACACGCTAATAAACGGTTGGGTTTAGGGAAGAAACATTGGGGAAGGCTTAACAAAAACAAACATAACAAACTCACTAAAACACGGCACATAACCGCTAAAACACGCTAATACACGGCTTAACAAAAAGGCTGAAAATCACCACACGCAGGACGCGAACCCCGATCTCCCACGTGAAAGTCCGGGGTTTTATCCCATCCGCCACCCCAACCTACCTCCTTACGCGGTCCCGCGTCTCTTTATACTATGAATGGACCGGTCTCCATTGTAATTGGAGCGCCACACGTATCTACTGTACGCAAAATTTTAATTTGGCATACACATTCCACGTATTTTCAACGTGTAAACCCGTGTTATTTGTACGCTTTTGAGTGAGAGTGGGCTCAACTATGACAGGGTAAAATCGGTTTTGCATTCTATCACCCCTTTAACTTTAGTCCCTCCCAAATTGATAACTTCGTAGACGCTGCTATGGCCTGCCTACGGACAACTTTAGACTCGGTCGCTCCTCTCAAAAAGAAGATGATGAAGCAAAGGAAACTAGCACCTTGTTAAACTCCCAAACTCGCAAATTAAAACAAATCTCACGAAAACTTGAAAGTAAATGGCGTTCCACTAAACTGGAAGAATCTTGTGTGGATTGGCAAGATAGTCTGAAAACCTATAGGAAGGCCCTCAGAATTGCCAGATCATACTATTACTCAACACTAATAGAAGAAAATAAGAACAACCCAAGGTTTCTTTTCAGCACTGTAGCCAGGCTGACAGATAGTAGAGTTTAGACTCTCCGCCCGAGCCCGACCCGAGCCCGGCCCGACTTCGGGCCGGGCCGTTATTTTCCGCCACTATCCTCGGGCCGGGCCGGGCCGGGCCCTTGATCAAGCATTTGTGTTTTTTTTATCATTACTTTAGCCTAATTGGGTGGGGAGAAAGCTATGCCATAATCAGAACTAGTATCTATATAGGCTATATTTAGGCCAAAGTAGCCTAACAAATGTGTCCAAAAAGTTACACAAGTTGGACTACAGTTACAAAATGCAACATGTGTCATGCGCGGAGTCTCATCCTCTCGCACGCATCACACCGGGGCTGCGGGCTGTATTGTGGAGCTTAAGTGCAACATGGAGCTTGAGGATGTAAAGAAAAAAAGAAAAACGGGAGAATTACCTTTTGAGCAAGTTTGGAGGAAAGTCGGAGGTATGGTACCATTTTAAACAAGTTGTGGGCAGTGACAACATATGTTTGTTGATTGAATTAAGTGCGGCCGCTGTTCGCCTATGACAGCTGATAAAACGGAGAAGTGGATGATGAACAGACACATGAAGCAGTCTCGCCGTGGCAGAAAAGATGATAGTCAACCTTCAATGTCCTCTTTTGTTACTTCTCCAAGCGGCTCCCCCTGAGGGCGAGGCAAGCCCTCCCAGAGAAATAGCCTTGAGTTTTTTTTTACGTTTCTTCATTCAGATCCATTTGCGATCAGTTCCATTCTGAATAAACAAACAGCGCAGTTTACATGCTTCGCTCTTGTTGCATTATTCATTAAGATCATTTTAAACAGATTTCTGCAGTTCAAACAACTCTGAATTGTAGTTGAGAACGTCAGTTATCAGAAGTGTCTGGTTGAAATCGGGCTCGGGCTCATAATTCCAGTTAATGTGTCGGGCCGGGCCGGGCTCAGACACAATGTGCACGGGCTCTGGCTTGATTTTTTGGGCCCAATCTAAGCTCTAACAGATAGCCACAGCTCTACTGAGCCATCTATTCCTGTAGCTCTGAGTAGTGACGACTTCATGACTTTCTTTAATGATAAAATTATAACAATTGGAGATAAAATTCATCACCTTTCGCCCTCAACTTCTAACAGCTCACCATTGGGCGCAGGAGGACTGGAGAGAACGATAAGACCTGATACATACTTAAGCTGCTTTTATCCTATGGACCTTCAACAATTAATGTTAAAGGTTTCTTCAGCCTTCAACGAGGCTACTTAAAGAAGCACTACTTGTGGTCAACACCACAATATTGAACATGATCAATTTGTCTTTATTAACAGGTCATGTACCGCAGTCATTTAAAATAGCTGTGATAAAACTTAAAATTCTGAAAAAACCTACCCTCGATCCCGAAGTCTTAGCCAACTATAGACCTATATCTAACCTTCCCTTTCTCCTTGAAAGTCCTTGAGAAGGTATTCGCTAACCAACTATGTGACTTTCTACATAGAAACAATCTATTTGAAGACTTTCAGTCAGGATTTAGAATGCATCATAGCACAGAGACGGCACTGGTGAAAATTACTAACGACCTTCTAACTGATGCTGACAAAGGACTTGTCTCCATACTTGTTTTATTAGATCTTAGTGCTACATTCAACACTATTGACCATACCATCCTGTTACAGAGACTGGAACACTTAGTTGGCATTAAAGGAATCGCACCAAGCTGGTTTAAGTCCTATTTCTCTGAGCGATCCCAATTTGTTAACATTAACGATAAACCCTCCAAGTACGCTAAAGTTAGCCATGGCGTTCCTCAAGGCTCAGTGCTTGGACCAATTCTATTTTCCTTATATATGCTTCGTCTAAGTAATATTATTAGGAAACACTCAATTAACTTTCACTGTTACGCAGACGATACCCAATTATATCTGTCAATTAAGCCAGACGAAAGTGGTCAGTTAGCTAAACTTCAAGCGTGTATTGAAGATATAAAATCCTGGATGACCCACAATTTCCTGATGTTAAACTCAAAACTGAAGTTATTATGATGGGACCAAAGCACCTCCGAACTTCATTATCTAAAGATATAGCTGCTCTGGATGGCTTCCTGTAAAATTCAGGATTTACTATAAAGTCCTTCTCCTGACCTACAAAGCTCAAAATGGTCAAGCACCATCATACCTAGAAGAGCTCTTAGTACCTTATTGTCCTAGTAGAGCACTACACTCCCAGAATGCAGAGCTACTTGTGGTTCCTAGAGTCTCTAAAAGTAGACTGGGGGCCAAAGCCTTCAGCTATCAGGCTCTGCTCCTGTGGAACCAGCTCCCAATTTGGGTTCGAGGGGAAGACACCGTCACCACATTTAAGAGTAAACTGAAAACCCTCCTCTTTAATAAAGCTTATAGTTAAGGAGTGAGAAGTTGCAGCGTCCGCCTAACCGGCCCATCTGCTCCTCTTTGTAGTCATCACTGAGCTGCTCTCTCATCTCTGTTTTCACTTGTTTCTTTTGTATGCATCCTGTCCCAGAAATGCTTGTTACTAACCTAGTCCTTATGTTTGTTCTTCGCAGAGCTATGCTCTGTGATTCTCTGCAATTCACGGCCGCGTCCTGCTGCGTCCTGCTGCATCCTGCTGCGTCCGCCGCATCCACCCATGCTCTGTAGCGCCACGTTACATCCCGCAACACCCTGCTGTGATGTTCATACGCACAGAGTAGTCAGGATCCGGTATAGGAGACTGCACTACTCACTAGGAGACTTTCCTCGCCACTGTCGCAATAGCCACTGCTAATGCTTGCTCTTGAGGGAATTACTGTAATTGTTGGGGTTTTGGAATTTATAGTGTGATCTAGACCTACTTTATCTGTAAATTGTCTCGAGATAACTCTTGTTATGATTTGATACTATAAATAAAATTGAATTGAATGATTTAGGATTTACTGGGTTCAATGTACCTCCTTTTAAAATTGTCAGTCTGTTGTCGTGTGTGTTATTTGGGGTAGATATTGCAGGTCTAATTCAACAATTAGGCAGATAAAACTCAGCAGTCTCCTCATCAGATCTAGAATTAAAGTCAACCCTCATTTTTTTATTTAGCACTGTCTTGACAGGTGCAGGTAGGGGTTACACATCTTAATAATAATAACTCACATATTTAAGAACCGAGAAAAAATACAAAATAACTGATGTGAATAGGTTATTACATTTACAAAATGCAAGCTGTTTTTACAACCAATGTTTCTCAAGCAGTGAGAAAATGGATTCATCTGTATGAATGTCTTTGAAGAGTTGGGGCGCCGGCCCTGAAAGTATGAAAGACGTGGAAATGTTTGAATGAAGTTTCTCAGTGAATGCATGAATGAGCAACTAGCAGTTTAAAATGGGAGCAAAATATCTGCTCAGAGTTTTTGTGAATTAATGTTTATTGCTCCAATGTTTCAGGTAGTTGAAGATAAGTGCATTTTATTTTTCATCTGTTATTTTTATTTTATTTTATTTCTGTTTTTTGCAGTAAGTAGGATTAAGTCTGCGTGATTGATGAAGCCCATTGCAAGTCAAAACAGCAGCTGTTAGAATTTTTCACACATATTCTTTAAGTCACACTCATGAAACAAAGACAAAAGGTGCCTTTGTTTGAACACTCTCACCGATGCAACTCCCCCATTCTACCTGTGTTATGACAGTCCAATGGGGGGTGGAGATAAGTTTAGAAGTATGGAGAAATAGATTGAGCTGCTTTAAGCTAAAATTGTAACAAAAAGAATTTAAGATTCTTAGGGGGTTTTTCAATGGATAATTTGGTAGATATATGTGGCATTTTTGTGTATCTTGATTCAAAATTGGTTTGTTTTTCACTAAAAATGATAAATAACAGGCACGTGGAGATAAATTAATTGTATTTTTAAGCATTCTGATCTTACTGTAGCTAATCTTCTTCCACTATTTTTTGTTTTGTTGGTTTTTATTCTTTGATGTTGCTGATGATGTCTCTGAAAAATCATTGGGTTGAGAGAGTAAAGGTAGTAGCTTTTCCATTGATATTTCTTTATGGTTTGTTGATTTTTTTTTTATTATTATTTATTTTATCCTAGTTTGTAAAGAAATAAAAAATGGGGGGAGATCTGAGGATTTGTAAAGCTTCTCTGTGGTGGCCACGCAGAGTGCTATGCAAATCTTCTGCTTAGTGTTGAATGGAGCACAAAGAATTACACGTGACTGAAATTGATTTGCTCGAAAAATGGCAATTTGCTGATCAAGTTTGTCAAAAATGTTTGAAGTAATAGTAAAAGATCAATCAAGCAGCCCATTTCCCCCATTGAGAAAGAAAATTATGGAGTTTTTATTTTTGTGTTTTTGTTATTGATGATGTGTACTGTATGTTTACAATGGACTCATGACTTTTTGGGATCATTTATTGTGTTATGGACTTGGGAAAACACAGATGACAAAGGAAATGAGAAATTAATGGACAAATCAAAGGACAAACTATCAATAATATGACTTTTCGCAAGGCAGTGTGTTGGCATGTCAGTAATTTTATTCATAGGTGAAAGCAGCCTCCAGATTCCTGCTGATGAAGTCATTCAGCCTGATGACTTCATCTGTTCAAGGGGTCCAGGTCCAGGTGGAGAGATTCATACAAGATGCGGCTGGTGGCTGGACACCAGCGTTGCAGTGGAGCAGCATCACAAGGAACCATGTTCACACTTCAACAACGGTCCAGCAGAGTGTCAAGGGGAGTCCGGGTTCAGACGCCGACGGAGAGAACCAGTGATGCTGACTTCTGCTGACTTCCTGCAGTGGTTTCCTGACAGAGCAAGGAGACTGGATCCCACCCCCTGACCCTGGGCCTGCTGACACCAAAAAAGTTAAGGATGGCTTTTTCCTACAGGTGCTGGAGCGAGCAGCACACCCAACCGGCCCATCTTCAGAAACTGTGGCTGCTCTGGGAGTCGCTGAGAGGGCGTGTGACTCCTGTTTTTTCTGCAGGTGATTCTGCTTCATTACGTCTTCGTGGGATCTAACCCTTGAATGCCGGCACAGCTATGAGAGCACCAACTCCAAATTTTCAGATTGGACAATATTGAACAAGGAACTGTCAAAATCTGGATTTCAGACTTTTATCACAAGTCTGCATCTTTCACTACAGAAAGGACATTGATGAAGACTGTTTCTTTGTGCTCACTCCATCTGAACTGATAGCATATATTGAAGTGTGTGTGTATCAGTTTTTAGCTCCTTTGTGATTAAGATCAAACCTAATGCATTTTTTCCTTGAGCCAGATAAAAGATATTTGCACTGTGTAAAACCAGTTAAACATATTTTGTTAAGAGGAATAACCTTCTTGATACAAGATGAGGAGTCAGATAATGAGGTCAGAGAAAGACATGAATTTCTTTTATAAATTATGAATTAGTTCTTACAACTTTTCTAATGTATACATTTTTGTTGTATTTTTATGTTTATGTAATGACATTGTTTTCATTTAACATTCATAGTGTTTTCACACCAAAGGTGTGAAAAATGAGGGATTGTTGAAGTTAAAAAGTTAAAACCCGGCTATAGTTTTGAAAACAGTGTACTTGCTAGATCTAATCAAATACACTAATCAGCATTTGACTGCCTCACCCAAAACTCTAGCTTCTAAGGAATTAATTAGGTCATTGCTGTTATTTAGCATAAATGTAAAAGCGCTGGAAGACTTATTGTTTAAACAACTTTGAGAGCCATCCCCTGTCGTGCCAGACGTGAGTAAGACAAAAAACGAGTATTGCTGTAGTTTGGAAACAATTGACACCGTCTCGATAAGAACATGTAACCTCAAGACACTGATTGGGAACGTTCACCTTTCTTTTGAGAGACCTCTGACCAATAGGGGAAGATTTCATTTGAGGAACCACCCAGATGTGGGGGAATAAATTTGTGATCCGGGGAAGGTCTCTGCACTTTCAATCTGTGACCCCGAAAGGGAAGCAAGTTGAAGTCCGCTGTTTACAGCGTATTGTTTTGTCAGTCGCATGGCTGCAGACAGTGCAGTCTTCTGCTGGCAGTGTTTTATGTTTTATTATGCTTTGACTGTCGTTTTCATGTTGTTTTATTAAACCTTTTTGCTTAACTTCCATTTCGACCAGCCACTCCTTTCTCCTCCAGAAATCAGAACGAACGCGTCTTTTAGATATTTCTTAACAGTAACCTTCCTATTTTAGTAAGAAATGGTGAATACTGATGATGGCTTCTAGCTGAAACGCGTTTGTGTTTTGCCCACATTAAATAAGAAGATAACTTCTCTGTGAGTGACCTAGTTTTGAGTTTTCTTTGATCCTGTCACTGCCGTGGACTTAATACACTGTCTACGATTTGGCACCTGGCTGGCCACTTTTCATTATATCTTTCATAATTTAGCTAAACAATGCTTGGCTGGAAGTTTTCATTCTTTGATTTTCTTTTACTGCTGGTAGCCATTTGCTGCTCATGATCTGACCATAGTCCTGAAGCAACAATGCTGTTGCATTGTTACATGTGTGATTTCTGTCTGATGTAGGCTATTCTATATCCTGCAGTATGTAAATGCCTTTGTTGTGCCGAAAAAAGACTGCCTGCCGAAATACGACTGCCCCCCCCCCCCCAACTCAGGACAGCAACGTCTGACAATCACACAATTTGCTATACTTGCATGTTATGAGATCTACTAAAAGTCCCGAAAAGTTTGTCTTTATCAGCCTTTGCAATCCTTAGTTATGGGAGTGCAGTCCTTTTTTGGCAAGGGTAGCCTATATGGGACCTGACGAAATGTGACTGCCCCCCCTAACTCAGGACAGCAACGTCTGGCTTCTGTATTTTTTTCAAACTTTTCAGGACTTTTAGTAGACCTCAGTCACATTTATTACATTTACATTATTAGGCCTACATTTTATATACAGAACACACACCCAAAGCGACGCACGGGTCTGCTCCAGAGCTCCGTGAGTTTGAGCCTGAACCATGTAGACTGTTAACATCACGGCAACACGGGAACTTAAACTTTGTGTTGCTTAAAACAACTAGGCTAATGACATTCGGGGCTACAATAAAAACATTTGGGGCTGAAGCCCTTCAAAAGTGACCTGGTTAATATTGGTGCACATAACTATTTAGACTGACCAACATTGCCCTCTAGCGGCGTGCAGTCGTATTTCGGCAGGCAGTCTTTTTTCTGCACAACACCTTCTCTGCTGTGTGGGTTCATGTTTAGTTGCCACTTTGTGCAATAAAAGGGTTCATTTTATAACAGTGCTGTGCAGAGCCAATGCTGCTGTTGCTGCCAGTGCAAATATATTCTAGCCTGAATATGTTACAATCTACAGGTTTTTGTCTATATTGTTGTGTACAAACTTTTTAGACTGAGCTTTGTTGGTTGAGCATGTTGTAGACAGTACTGTTATTGTCGTTGCAATGCAGTATGTTGGAAGGTAAAATCATTGCTGTTTTTTTCAGTTAGTCCTTTTTGCTACTTCGTCTTTTAGAAAATGGCCCACCCACTTTTGTACTGGCCCGCCCAAAATACTATTTCTGCCTACGCCCCTGGGACAGAGTCAGTTTGATTCCATCAGGCAGTTGCTGTTTTAGGTTGTTCACCAGAGTAAAAATAAAACACTGTGACAAGTTTTACAGATGGACAACATTGGGCAAGTGAGAAATACGTCAGATCATACCAACTGATTTAAATTTTATTTGCACTCATTACTGATCAATAAAAACTTCATGCTGAAGAATGAACACAAAAAGAGTTTGTTTAAAGCTGAAATCAAAAGCTTGCACCTGAACACTATCTCCCTCTGCAGCAGTGAGAGGGAACTGGCATGATGTTCAAACTACAATACATGCAATACAATAAAATTCATTCAATTTTAAAAATTCACCCAGCAGACTCAAAGCTGTCTGAACTTCACACCAGGTCTTCCTGGTCCTCTGGGTCTTCTGTCTGTGCTGCAGTCTCTGAGATGACCTCATACTCAGGACAAGAGTCTAACTGATGGGGAGAGACATTAAGATGAAAGTCAATTAGATTTTATAACAAAAGAAAGACTGTTTCCTTAAATTGTTCTTTGGTTAAAAAGGACTTCTGCAAGAAATGGGTTTGGAAAATGTGTGACGGTAAAGACACGTCTGTGGTTTCTATGAAGAAAGATTAAACTAATCAAGGTATATGTGAATTGCATTTATGAACTCATGAACATCAAATGATGACCCTTTGGTAGAGTAAGTTCTGTCCCAAATCTCTCTCTCTCACCTCCACAGTCTCTATGGGTTCATTTGGTTCAGTGGTGGAGCTCAGAGCTTTGTTCTTCCTGAATTTAAAGGAACACGCCGACTTATTGGGAATTTAGCTTATTCACCGTAACCCCCAGAGTCAGACAAGTCGATACACACCCTTCTCATCTCTGTGCGTGCTGTAATACTGTCTGACGGCTCCAGCAGCATCAGGCCAGCACAGAACATGCAGGTGAATGGTTCCAGTGATCCCTGCTGCTCCCAATAAGTGACAAAATAACACCAACATGTTCCTATTTACATGTTGTGATTTATAGAGTCACGGCGATGTACAAAAAACAACGTAGCGCGAGACACAGCCGTCTTCTAGTAACTGTAAACAAACCGGGAACTATATTCTCAAGCGGGAGGATAATAGTACTTGACGGAGGTGATATGCTCACCGCAAGCCTGTCTGAGAATATAGTTCCCGGTTTGTTTACTGTTGAAAGCGACATTGTCTCATGTTGCGGTGTTTTGTTGACATCTGTACAGCAGAGCATGTTGAGTCAGTGGCGTTTGTCACTGGTTTGGAGCAGTAGGCTGGTTGGAGACAGTTACCTGCAGGATCTGTGCTGAGGCTAAGCTAATGCTGGAACCGTCAGACAGCGTTACACGCACGAGAAAAGAAGGGAATCGCCTCGGCTTGTGCCACTCTAGTTGCATTGAATGCTTAAATTCCTAATAAGTCGGCGTGTTCCAATCCCAAAAAACAAACAAATAAAAGGTTTAATGGGAAACTGCAAAACTATGATTATGAGTTGAAGTTCACCTCCTCCTCCGACAATAAAGAAGCAGAGGAATCAGCCCCCCAACCCCCACCAGAGTCAACCTGATGCTGTTTGTTATCAGTGTTATTGTTGATTTATCTAGAAATGGAGATAGACAGTCATTAGATAAACAGTACTGGACCTTATTGGGGGGATTTGATTCATAAATCAGTTTGCCAGGTGATACTGTCTGTTAATGAGCCAATTAGTGTCATGGAGAAACTTACCTGCTACAACAGTCAGATGTAAGGTGGAGTTCTGACGTCCTCTTCTGTTCTGGGCTTCACAGTAATAATTCCCACTGTGTTCAGCTCTGAAGTCAGTGATGGTGAAGATCTGTCCTGATGCTTTTGGTGAGTCTTCATTCCCCTTGTACCAGGTGTAGTTAGCTGCTGGGTTAGCATCACTGCTACAGGTCAGAGTCACTGAACTGCCCTCCACTATCTCAGCAGAGGGCCTCACTGACACAGAGGGAAGCTTTGGACCATCTGGAAGAGACATTAAAATGAATAACTTAAAGGTTTGAATACATGAACAAATGACAAATTAATTATTTAATTATTACTTTTGTTTAACTCTTTTGTTTCTTTTAAACTATCCCTATTATTTTCCCTGGCAGTTGTCCATAGTGCAAATCACTTTGTTTTGTAAATAATTCTGCCGATTCTGTTGTGGGTGAGGAGTGAACATTGAGTTTTATTTTGGAAAAAGGCTCTTATTAATATTTTCATTGGGCCGTGTAGAAATATACTGCGTTTAGAATAAGAATGTTCTGTAGCCTGGGATTGCCTCGCTGTCTCCTCCTGTCTGGCATGTGTAAGATAAGACGGGTTCAAATTTAGTGGAGCAAAAGTACTCCTGATTTGTTTGATAAACAATTGGAACAGAATGCACCTAATGAAATCTCTTAAAGGAACAGACAATCTTTAGGCCATGAGAGAAGAAGAGAATGAGAGTGATCCCAAGTCTAGCGCGCAACTTCGCTATATTCTCAGAGACAGAAAGTCTGAGTGATATCCAACCGATTGGCGGCCCACACGCAATGGCGGGAGGAGGAACCTGAAGATGTATAAAAGAATAGGGAAAAGGAAGGTCCGGTGTCAGACCCTTCGAGACTTTGTTGGTGGTTAGGGAGAGAAAGTTTCGAAGGAGCGGCTGATCCATATGCATATGAAATATCTGTTTGCAATATCATTTTACTTAACATTGTTATAGTTTAACTGAAAGAATCCTGAGTATTCATTTCCTGGTCTGCCTTTCAACGAACACAATATTGTAAAGGGGAAACTTTGAGAAGTGACTTTTGAGCCAGAGTAGAATCGGTCGCTTTTTTTCCTACAGCCATCCCCATGAATTAGAAAAATACAACAAACTCTCCTAATATTATATGTTTATGTTTATATCTGTGAAATGGTCTATATCTGTATTTCTTTGTTGGGGACTTCCTATGCCTGTTTTTAAAAATGGATATATAAATCAAATATTAATGTTATTTCTGGTTTATGCTAAAGTGAACAGAGGAATGGAGAAATATGCATATCATTCAGTTTTACATGAGGATATATAATGCTAAGGAACAGTCACAGCTGAACACATGATCTCTGCTCTGCAGTTAATCTCTAGGTGCACTGAGGCAGGACATCATACGGAGGGTGCAGTGAAGGAACAGCAATGTATTGAACCTTTGAACAAAATAAAAAGGCAGAAGATTAAATATTAGAAGGGTGACGTGTGCAGAAATAAGAGAATCTGAAGTCTGTGGTCACTCAGGCTGCTGCAGAGTGTGAATGGAAACTGTAGAGAAATGCAGAACACTGAGGCGAGGGCAAATAGTGTGACATGTAGATAACACACACAGACTTGTCCCAGAGAGAGAAATAGCAAGATACTAATATACAGTTCAGATACATGTGCAAAGTGCCACAGGTCGGAGTCAAACCTGCAGCCGCTGCGTCGAGGAGTAAACCTCTAGGCAAGGCAAGGCAAAGCAGCTTTATTTGTATTGTACATTTCAGCAACAGGGCAATTCAAAGTGCTTTACATAAAACATTAAAGAGCAGTTAGAAGACAATTAAAAACAATTTAAAAACATTAATAAACAAATTAAAAACATTAAAAGACAAGAATAAAATTGATAGTGCAGTATAAGAATAAAAGTTACAGTGCAGTTTAAGAAATTAAAGTTATTTAAAGAAAAGCAACATCAAAAAGATAGGTCTTTAGCTTAGATTTAAAAGAACTGAGAGTTGCAGCGGACCTACAGGTTTCTGGGAGTTTGTTCCAAAGATGTGGAGCATAAAAACTGAACGCTGCTTCCCCCTGTTTAGTTCTGACTCTGGGGACAACAAGTAGTCCTGTCCCAGATGATCTGAGAGGTCTGGGTGGGTCATAATGTAGTAGCAGATCAGAAATGTATTTTGGCCCTAAACCGTTTAGTGATTTATAAACCAGTAAAAGTATTTTGAAATCAATTCTTTGAGACACTGGAAGCCAGTATAGAGACTTCAGAACTGGAATGATGTGATCCACTTTCTTGGTTTTAGTGAGGACTCGAGCAGCAGCGTTCTGAATCAGCTGCAGCTGTCTGATGGATTTTTTAGGGAGACCTGTAAAGACCCCGTTACAGTAGTCAAGTCTACTGAAGATAAAAGCATGGACAAGTTTTCCCAGATCCTGCTGAGACATAAGTCCTTTAACCCTTGATATATTTTTAAGGTGATAATATGCTGATTTTTTAATTATGTTAATGTGGCTTTTAAAATTTAGGTCTGAGTCCATGACTACACCAAGATTTCTGGCTTTGTCTGTTGTTTTTAACATTGTCGTTTGAAGCTGAGCGCTGACTTTCAATCGTTCCTCTTTTGCTCCAAAAAAAACCACCTCCGTTTTTTCTTCATTTAATTTAAGAAAGTTCTGGCACATCCAATCATTGATCTGTTGAATGCACATATTTAATTGTTGTATTGGGCTATAGTTCCCTGGCGATAAGGTTATGTAAATTTGTGTGTCATCCGCATAACTATGGTAACTTATTTTGTTGTTTTCCATAATCTGAGCCAGTGGAAGCATGTAGATGTTGAACAGAAGAGGCCCCAGAACTGAGCCTTGGGGAACTCCGCACGCCATATTTGTATGCTCAGATGTATAATTACCTATAGACACAAAGTAGTCCCTATTCTTTAAATAGGATTCAAACCACTTTAGTACTGAGCCAGAAAGACCAACCCAGTTTTCCAATCGGTCAAGCAATATGTCATGGTCTACCGTATCAAATGTAGCACTGAGATCAAGTAATACTAAGACTGAAATTTTGCCACTATCTGTGTTTGAGTGGATGTCATTAAAGACTTTAACAAGAGCCGTCTCTGTGCTGTGGTGTGGTCGAAAACCTGACTGGAAGTCATCAAAACTGTTGTTTAGCGATAAGAAAAGGTTGAGTTGTTGAAAAAACACTTTTTCTATTATTTTACTTAAAAATGGAAGGTTTGATATTGGCCTATAGTTGCTCATTAGTGTCGTGTCTAGATTGTTCTTTTTTAGGAGTGGCTTGAAGACTGCAGTTTTCAGGGCCTGTGGGAAGATACCTGAGAGCAGAGACGTGTTTACAATATGTAGAAGATCAGAAGCCAAACAATTCAAAACATTTTTGAAAACACCAGTTGGTAGAATATCAAGGCAACAGATGTTGTATAATGTCCTCCAGGTTTTTAAGGTTGATCGTATGAAATTGTGTCATGTTGGAATTTGTTTTGCGTGCACACTGTGACAACATATATCCTGTACTTGATATGGAAGCACTGACTGTTTGTCTAATTTTCTGAATTTTGTCTGTGAAGGAGGCAAAGTCATTGCAAGCCTTGTTAGACAACAGTTCAGATGCTATTGGTACTGGAGGGTTAGTTAATCTATCAACAGTAGCAAACAAAGCACGTGAATTATTATTGTTTCTGGCGATAATGTCAGAGAAAAAGGACCGCCTTGCATTTCTTAGTTCCAGATTATAAATGCGAAGTCTCTCTTTATAAGTGTTATAATGGATCTGGAGATTCGATTTTCGCCAACTGCGTTCAGCTTTTCGACACTCTCTTTTTTCTGTTCTCACCACTATAAAATTTCTCCATGGAGATCTTTTCTTACCAGAGACAGCTTTGACCTTAGTGGGAGCAATTGCATCAATAACATTCATAATTTTACAGTTGAAATGATCTACAAGCTCAGTGACTGAGGCCCCTGAGAGGGTGGGTGTAGAGGAGAAAAGCTGAATGAATGATTCACTGGTGTTTTCAGTCATATACCGTTTTCTGATTAACTTTGTTTGAACACTTTTGGGCACCGAGATAGTGCCGTTAAAGAAAACACAGGAATGATCAGAGAGAGCAACATCAGTCACCACAACCTTGGAAATGTTCAGACCCTTGGAGATAATCAAGTCCAGTGTGTGCCCCTTATTGTGCGTGGGCTGTGTCACATGCTGAGTCAGTCCATAGCTCTCAAAAACACAACACAGTTCTTTGGTTCCTCGGTCCTGGGGGTTGTCAACATGAATGTTAAAATCACCAGCAATAATTACACGGTCAAAGTTAATACAGATTATAGACAGCAGTTCATTAAAATTGTCAAAGACGTTTTCACAGTATTTAGGTGGCCTGTAGATATTTAGAAGCATAGCTTGAGGGGAGGATCTTAGCTGAAGAACCACATATTCAAAAGAAGCAAAATTTCCATAAGATAATTGCGTACATTGGAATGAGTCATTAAACAAAATGGCGACTCCACCTCCTTTCTTATTCACTCTATTCTCACTCATAAAACTAAAGTTAGGGGGGGCTGACTCAATGAGAACAGCAGCACTGTTATTATGGTCCAACCAGGTTTCAGTTAAAAACATAAAATCAAAATTGTGCTTAATAATAAAATCATTGATTAAAAATGATTTTCCTACCAAGGACCTGATGTTTAGTAGGGCTAGTGTTAGTGTGTTTTCATTTTTTGTGACTGACTGGCTGATGAGGAATGGATGCTAAGTTTGCAAAGTTTGCCGTTAAGTGCTTATTCGTTATTCTTTTTCTATTACCTATCACAACATAAATTGTGGAAGAATCTAATACGCAGGGCCCAGGCTTGTCTTGGAAAGAGTCATGAGTGCTACTAGCCATGCAGTCTGGACCCGGCCCATATCAGTTAATGGTTGCTGCATTTTGCAAACAAGCATCCTTATCAGTTTGGGGAGAATGAGTTAGTTGCCGCTCTTGAGGGGGCAGAGGTGCCTGGCATTTTACTTTTGGCCGGGGGCGAACGATGGGAGAAGGAAGGGGGGCATACTTTGTTGTGTCTTCCTCTTGTTTTGTTTGTGTTGATGTATCTTGTCTCGTGCCCTTGGCCAAGGGAGCAGATGGGTGGTGTAGAGAGTAAAGTAGGCTAGAGGTGAACGGCTTTACTCCTGACTTGTTAAGTAAGAGTCTGTCTGCTTTAAAAAGATGTCTGCGGTCCCAGAAAATGTTAAAATTGTCAATGAACTGCAGAGAATGGTCGGTACATGCAGTTGAAAGCCATCTGTTCAGTGCCAGCAGTCTGCTGAATCTCTCAACTCCTTTTGTGACTGGCGGTATAGGGCCACTGATAAACACTTTCGCATTTATGGAGCTAACTGTGTTCAGCAGATCCATAAAGTCACGTTTCAGCACTTCAGACTCTTGCTTTACAACATCATTTGACCCTATGTGCAGTATAATGTTCTTAGTAGTTGGGTGTGCTACTACGATATCTGTGATTCTTTGGGCCAAGTCAGACACCATGTCTTTGGGATAACAGAGTATTTTGGTGTTTTTACTGCTTATGATATCTTTTACAGCAGAGTCACCCACAATCAGAGTTTTGGGCCCAGTCGTTAGCTTTCTCTGTAGTTTTTTAATTTTAGAATTGCTCTCAGTCCTTACCCTGCTGTGTGACGGTGAGACGCAATCCAGGTTATGTCCAGGGTCCTGCAGCAGAGGAGCAAATCTGTTCTCCACCTGCACACTCAGTTGTCGGGGAGGCATTTTGTTGCGGTTTTTCCCTTTTGCAGCTGTCCACGGCTGTGTCCTACTAAGCACAGGGGTTGAAAAGGCACTCAGCCTGGATGGTAATGCAGGCCAGCCGGTCGAATCACAAATCTCATGGCGCTGTGCCCTGCCCGTTAGTCGTCCTCCCAATTCCCAGGAAAATGATTTACTCTTAGGCTTTGCACCAAAAGAGTTCCAGGGAGGACTACTACTTGTTGATTTATTATCCATTCCACAGCTCTCCTGTTTGTTTGTGGTCTTGTTGGTGCTAGTTAGCCGTGTGTTAGCATGCTTTTGTCCATTGTTTTGGGTCACTGGTAAAGTGGTGTCATTTCCACAAGATCTGTTCACTTCCACGTTTACTTCTAACCGGTAAATTTTGGTTTCCAGAACTGCAATCTTCTGAAGGAGTTTGTAGTAGTCCTTCATGGAGAAGGAAGGCATCTTGCTGCTAATTAGCTTTAGCTACAGTCACTTTGACAGGCTTGAGCTATTTGTAGGCCACGCTCACGCAGAAAAATGTTGAAAAATGGCAATAGCCTACTATGCCTATAAAAAAATGTATAGTCCAGTATAGTCCAGTGATTTATAAGTATCCAGAGCCGTTGCTCATAGTTTCTCTCAGAGGGAAAGCAAGATTATCAGCAGAAATATGCAAGCAGAGGCAAGAGCAAGCAGCAAAGCGTCTGCACTGTAAGAAGCAGGAAGTAAAATACAAAATACACATGTGCGCCCGCACTACCAACTGAGCTAACCCGGCCACAAGTGTGGGAATTCTTGAGTTATAGCTAAAAAAGTGTTTTGGGAGGTCACAGTGACCTTTGACCTCCAAAATCTGATCAGTTCATCCTTGAGTCCAAGTGGATGTTTGTGCCAAATTTGAAAGAACTTCCCCCACGGGGTTTCTGAGATATTGTCTTCACAAGAATGGGACACACAGACAGATGTAGGACAACCCTGTCACCGGAGCAGATGCACAAAAAACCATTTACTTTTTTTTTTTTTTTTTCTTTACATCACTGCCCCAGCTGACACATTATTTGAGCATTATTGCCACCAAGTGTCGATCAGTGGAATCAGTGTGAAACTCAGCAGCGTGTGAATCAAGAAACCAGCATGCATGTGCGTCTTTGTGTTTGTGTTAGCAATGATGACCCAGTGATTAGTGACGATTCGCTCTGACCAATCAGTAGTCTGCAGGTTTTCACGTCACCTTTTGGTCACCTCAGCTCGCTTGGAACCTGGACGGAGGTGGTACTAAATAAAGTACCTGTTAGCAGGTACCAGGGTCTTTTTTTTAAATTAGGAAAACCAAAAAAGGCGAGTAGAGTCAAGGCGAGTTGAGCAGGTACCATGTAATGGAAAAACACTATTAGTTACTAGTTACTTTACAAATTAAGATTTGTGCACACAAAAAAACATGTAGTTTATAAATATACAATGTTTTATCATAAATTAACCCACCCTAACAATATAACGGCCTACAAGTACAGCTGGTCAGTGGTATTGATAAGTATTCAGATCTTTTACTTAAGTAAAAGTACTAATACCACACTGTAAAATTACTCTGTTAAAAGTTAAAGTCCTGCAGTGAAAATGTTACTTAAGTATGTAAGTGTGTATGTAAGTATCATCAGAAAAATGTACTTCAAGTATTAAAAGTAAAAATTCTCAATGCTGAAAAATCCTCCCATTTTAGAAACTGGAAACAATCAAAACAGTTCCTTCAATGAACTAAGTGTTTTATCAGCTATTTATTTCAGCAGGTGTGTTTAGCTACTGGGTTAGCATCACTGCTACAGGTCAGAAACATCAAATAATATTTCATAATGTCACCAGGGAGACTCCTCAACACAGAGGGAACCCTTCCTCGACTTTTTTAACAAACGAACACTGAACACAGTGCAGAAAAATGGTGACAGTTGGAACAATATAGCAATTGAATATCTTTATTCAATTAAATATCAGGTTATTTAAACAATAGAAATCAGTGCAATCAATTCAGTTTAACAAACTGCAGCCAGAGGATAAAAAAAAAATAAGTGTGAAATAAGTACAAAACCACAGTAAAAAAAGAATCCATTTAAAGTTTTGAGATTGGTATCCTACTTAAACAAAATACTAACTTATGAAGGGAATGCTCCAGATGTAAAAAAAATAAATTAAAAAAATAGGAATAAACAGATAAAACAGGAGAGCATAGAAAATGTGTGGTAAAGAAATATAATTTACAAAGAAATGTACTTGACAAGATGTGTTAACACTGGCAGTAGAATATTGCTCCTTACTAACATTCTTCACCAAATTGTGTATTGGTATTTATAAATTACAAGCTTACCAGCCGTTAACTGGTGACACTAGATAAAGGACCAAACGGGCGCCCGGATAGCTCAGTTGGTGGAGGGAGCACCCATGTATGGAGGTTTAGTCCTCAACGCAGCGGGCCCGGTTCGACTCAGACCTGCAGCCCTTTGCTGCGTGTCATTCACCCCTCACTCTCTCTCCCCTTTCATGTCTTCATCTGTCCTGTCAAATAAAGGCTTAAAAATGCCCAAAAAAATTATTAAAAAAAAGAAATGGCCCAACGCTGCATGTCATAACGATTCTAAATACGCAATCTTAATATTCATAAATGTGTGATGACTTGCTTGAACACTGTTAAAGAGACCAAAGATCTGTGTTGTGTTCAAAGTCTTGGGTGTTTGCTGACTGTGCTGCACAGTTCATATTATTCCTCCGCAGCCTCTTGATTTCCTGATCTGTGAATGAAAAAACAATAATAAACTCAAAAACCTCACAATATTAATTAAGGACGGGTTAAAAAAAAAAAACAAGCAGAAGCAACAGCAATAAAACGGTGGGAATAAAAACATTGACCATTCCAAACTTTGTGCAGCAAAGAACATTTTCTGATGGACTCACTCTGTAGTAGCACTGGAACTCTTAAAGTTGACAGTAGTGTACTCCACATCTTCGTCCTCCTCTTCCTCCTTGTGTCTGTAGGGCTGAGCTAGCCTGATGTTGGAGTAGAGAGCATCTTCCTGGTTTTTAGAGAACCTCACGCTGGCATAGCAAAGGTCTTCGTGTGGCTCTGCTGGAGTTCTCTGGACTGGAGCTGAAGGGCTGTCATACTCTGAACCCTGAAGGTAACATAGACAAGAGTCCTCAGCTACATAGGTAAGTGTTTAGGCAAGGCAAGGCAATTTTATTTGTATAGCACAATTCAGCAGCAATGCGATTCAAAGTGCTTTGCACAAGACATAAAGACACAGTTAAAAATATCATACAAATTGGTAACAGATGAAGAAACAGTTATAAAAAATGAATGAATAAAAAATTTAATTTTAAATTTTAAAATTTAAATACAAAAATGAATTAAGAAAAAGCAGTGTTGAAAAGAAAGGTCTTCAGCCTTGATTTAAAAGAGCTGAGATTAGGTGCCGACCTATAGCGGTAGTTTGTTACAGATGTAGGGACCATAGAAGCTGAACGCAGCTTCCCCCTTTTTTGTTCCGACTCTGGGTATGGTTTAAAGGTCGTTTTTTAGGTTCATACTGTATTTAAAACATGTTTACATGCTTTAATTCTAAAAAGACACCTTATTTTCCTCATACTGTCTGTTTGAATATATCTGTATTCACCCTCTGTCTGAAATGCTCCATTTTAGCGCCTGTCTCTTTAAGCCCTCCCCCTGACAACCCATAGTCTGCTCTGATTGGTCAGTCTGTGGATTGAGCATTTTGATACATTTATAGTATTTATATAGCACCTCGACCTGCTTTATAATAAATAAAGACTAAATATGGGACCTTTAAGTATGATTTGTATTGGCCTGTAAAACAAAATCCTCATATTGTAAAGCATCTGCAGGGTTAAAGGTGAGGGGCTTGTTCTGCAATTACAGTGAATTTACAAATACTTCACCAGGCTCTCCAAAATTCCTGGTTTCAACATTTATTTCATGTTCTCTGTTGTGGGATCAAGTCTCATTTTCAAAGCCAAAAAGTGAACCACAGGTTTGAAGTCACTTCTGTTTTTGTCATTGTAATGCCTACTGATCACCAGCAGAGGGAAATATAACTCAAGGATTGCCTAAATCCTCTTTATTTACAAACCCTATCATGTCTGTGTAGATGGAGAGATTTATATTATTTTATACAGTATCCCTCTCTCAGCACCTTATAATTTAGCAGATGACATGAAGCATTATTCAAATGTTTCCAGGTGAGAGAGGACTCTGACTGAACTCTTCTTCTGACCTGAGCTTGGTTGTCTGGTCTCTCTCCAGGCTCGCTGGTTCGTTTCCAGGATCTCTTTCTTCTGGAAAGGAGAATGAATGAACAATGAAATTAATCATCAAAATACAATTCTAAACGACTAAATTAATTAAGGATGCATTACTGAATGTAATCACAGTAAAAATGAACTGCTTACCTAACAAATAGGAAGGCACAGAGGAATATGATAGCCAGGAAGATAGCAGTGATGGATCCAGCAGCTACTGATTTCATTGAAGCTGGGAAACAGTGATGAAACCAGACGATTCATTATGGAATTACAATTTGTTTGGGTCCTTTAGCAACTGATAATTAGACATAAAATCATAGATCCTCAGACAGATGCATTCAACATCATGACTCATGTGTACTGTAGTTTTGTTTGTGGTTGTTTGCTTAATGTCCAACAATGTGTGTTAATGTGAGTTTTTATGAATGTAAAACCTCTGGATTAGTAGTTACTGTTTTGTGCAAACATTTAATTTGCAAATGTATTCATGGTGACATATGTTTGTCATTAGATAGGTAGATAAAGAACTGGAAGGTTAAGATCATGTGGAAGTATGATTACCTGCTACAACAATCAGATGTAAGGTGGAGTTCTGACGTCCTCTTCTGTTCTGGGCTTCACAGTAATAATCCCCACTGTGTTCAGGTCTGACATCAGTGATGGTGAAGATCTGTCCTGATGCTTTTGGTGAGTCTTCATTCTCCTTGTACCAGGTGTAGTTAGCTGCTGGGTTAGCATCACTGCTACAGGTCAGATTCACTGAATTGCCCTCCACTATCTCAGCAGAGGGACTCACTGACACAGAGGGAAGCTTTGGACCATCTGGAGGACAAAATGTACAGAGAAAACTGTTCTTAAAGCTCCATTGTGTAATTTTTTGAGATGATTCTTAGCAAAAAAACCTGTTTTTTCACAAATATGTGCTCATTCATGTGTACTTACTTCCACCAACTAATCAAAGTATTCTCGTTAGCGTAGAATCCTCCATTCAGAATCATTCAGAATACATACGAGCGACTCCCTGGAATGACGGTTGCCATGTTGCGCCTCCATCTTTAAAATACATTAGCCAAAGAGGGACATACTTCCACCTTTCACGTTGTTCCCTCCAAGATGGCGCCGCAGAATGGTGACACGGTGTGTTGGTGCGCTCTGTTTTGTTTTGTTTTGTGTTTTAACTATGTTTCTTGCGATGGTACCCGTATCTCATTCACCAGTGAAGAGCTCGTGAACTTCAGGGGAACAATACCATCGGACTTATTTCCCACTTTTCTTCTCCCTTCACTGGAAATTTTGGACATTCTGGTCAAAGGTGCGCTCACCTTTGCTCATGCAGCGAAACGCCGGAGGAGAGGGAAACGGGCCGGTGTGCTTGTGCGTCTCCGCCAGCGAGGATTACGCACACCATTACCGGGAATATTCCTCTCTAACGTGCGCTCACTGCCCAACAAACTGGAGGAACTACAACTGCTGTTGGTCAGAAACAGGGACTTTTTCTCATCTGCTGTTTTGTGCTTCACGGAGACGTGGCTCTGTGGATTAATACCGACTCTGCGCTGCAGCTGGCAGGCTTCCAACTCTACAGAGCGGACAGAGACACGGACCTCTCCGGCAAAACTAAAGGTGGAGGAATCGGTTTCTACATCAATAGCGGTTGGTGCAACGACGTGACAGTGATCCAGCAGCATTGTTCTCCTAACCTGGAATATTTCATTATAAACTGTAAGCCTTTTTATTCACCCCGTGAGTTCGCGTCATTCATCCTGGTCGGTGTTTACATCTCACCGCAGGCCAACGTGCAGGACGCGCAGCGCATGCTCGCCGACCAGATTCTGTGCGTGGAGCGGACCAACCCGGAGTCCCTAGTTATTGTCCTTGGTGACTTTAATAAAGGGAACCTCACTCACGAACTCCCTAAATATAGACAGCATATTAAATGCCCGACCAGAGAGGAGAACATTCTGGTTACACTTCTTCTGTTACACCACAGTCAGGGATTCTTATCACGCCGTCCCCCGTGCTGCACTGGGACACTCTGACCACGTCATGGTCCACCTGATCCCCACCTACAGGCAGAAACTAAAGCTCTGCAAACCTGTTGTGAGGACATCAAGGAAGTGGACCAGTGAGGCTGTGGAGGATCTCCAGTCGTGTTTGGATTCTACTGACTGGGATGTGTTCAGGACTGCTACCAACAGTCTGGATGAGTACACAGAGGCTGTGACGTCATACATCAGCTTCTGTGAGGACTGCTGTGTTCCATCATGCACCAGGGTGAGTTACAACAATGACAAACCCTGGTTCACAGCCAAACTCAGAAGGTTAAGGCTGGCTAAGGAAGACTCGTTCAGGAGTGGGGACAAAGACAGATTTAAAGAGTCAAAGTACAAGTTTAGCAAGGCGGTGAAGGAGGCTAAACGACGATACTCTGAGAAACTCCAAAACCAGTTCTCAGCTAATGACTCTGCAACTGTCTGGAAAGGACTTAGGCAGATCACCAACTACAAGCCTAAAACCCCCCCCACTCCTTCGATGACCGACACTTAGCCAACGACCTGAACGAGTTCTACTGTCGATTTGAAAGACAAAAGGTCAGTCCTGACACCATCCCCCCACGACACCTCCCTGCAGATACAGCCACTGTGCATCACCTCCACCTCACCCTCCTCAGCAGGGCCCTGTGCCCCCCCCACCAATGCCCTACTTAACGGTCTCCACCTCCACCCCCCTACCCACCTCAGTGACGACTCTCTCCATCCACGAGAGGGACGTCAACAGACTCTTTAGGAGACAGAATCCCAGGAAAGCTGCTGGACCAGATGCTGTCTCCCCATCATGCTTGAAGCACTGTGCTGACCAGCTGTCTCCAGTGTTCACAGACATTTTTAACACCTCACTGGAGACATGTCACGTGCCAGCCTGCTTCAAGACCTCAACCATCATCCCTGTCCCCCAAGAAGCCAAGGACCACAGGACTTAATGACTTCAGACCCGTCGCCCTGACCTCTGTGGTTATGAAGTCCTTTGAGCGCCTTGTGCTTTCACACCTCAAAGCCATTACCGACACCCTCCTGGACCCCCCTGCAGTTTGCCTACAGAGCCAATAGGTCTGTAGATGACGCAGTCAACCTGGCCCTCCACTACATCCTCCAGCACCTGGACTCTGCAGGAACCTACGCCAGGATCCTGTTTTTGGACTTCAGCTCTGCCTTCAACACCATCATCCCGGCTCTGCTCCAGGAGAAGCTCTCCCAGCTTGGTGTGCCTGACTCCACCTGCAGGTGGATCACTGACTTTCTGTCTGACAGGAAGCAGCATGTCAAGCTGGGGAAACACGTCTCCAACTCACAGACCATCAGCACTGGATCCCCTCAGGGCTGTGTTCTTTCGCCTCTGCTCTTCTCCCTCTACACCAACAACTGCACCTCCAGTCATCAGTCCGTCAAGCTTCTGAAGTTCGCGGACGACACCTCCCTCATCGGACTCATCTCTGATGGAGACGAGTCCGCTTACAGGTCGGAGGCTGACCACCTGGTGAAGTGGTGCAACCAAAACAATTTAGATCTCAACGCTCTAAAGACAGTGGAGATGGTTGTGGACTTCAGGAAGAACCCAGCCCCACCTGCCCCCATGACCCTCTGTGGCTCCACAATTAACACTGTGGAGTCTTTCCGCTTCCTGGGAACTACAATCTCCCAGGACCTCAAGTGGGAGCTGAACATCAGCTCCCTCGTCAAGAAAGCACAACAGAGGATGTACTTCCTGCGGCAGCTGAAGAAATTCAACCTGCCAAAGACAATGATGGTGCACTTCTACACAGCCATCATTGAGTCCATCCTCACATCCTCCATCACCATCTGGTACGCTGCTGCCACTGCCAAGGACAAGGGCAGACTGCAGCGTGTCATTCGGTCAGCTGAGAAGGTGATTGGCTGCAATCTGCCGCCGCTCCAGGACCTTTACGCCACCAGGACTCTGAAGCGTGCTGGAAAGATTGTGGCTGACCCCTCCCACCCCGGACACAAACTCTTTGAGCCCCTCCCATCTGGCAGGAGGCTGAGGTCCATCAGGACCAAAACCTCACGCCACATGAACAGCTTTTTTCCCCTCCGCCACTAGCCTTATTAACAAGGCCCGGAAACCACCGTGACTCTCCACCTGGCTCTTCATGCCACTGTTCTCTCTGCTCTAATGCTCTTTGCTCTTTATTTATCTATTTTATTTTATTTCTATCTTTAATTTTTTAATTTAATACATACTGTTAACATATACTTATATTGTTTACCTATACTTATATTGTTTAATATTACATTTAGAGAATGTGTGATGTGCACCAGCAACACCAAAACAAATTCCTTGTATGTGTCAAAAAACGTACTTGGCAATAAAACCCTTTCTGATTCTGATTCTGATTCTGATTCTGAAAAACAAGAGACACTCATGCTCCCCCTTATATCACGAAGCTGTGCTGCAGGCTGGTCAGGGAGAAACTGTGTAGTGACTAACTTGCATCTATATCATTTTTATATCACTTTGTCCTGGTAGTTGTGTGTAGGTTTACTGCCAGTGTCTCAGCAAGAAGCCCAATCATCCCTCTGTGGCCTCATGTGTTACCTCTCTGTGTTACTCCCTGATTTGGTTTGTGTTCTACTGTACGCAAATCTCAGGAGATAAATCAGAGTGTTAATCTTTAACCCATAATGCAGCAGCAGCTTGTGTCTTCAAAAGCATATTCTTGATCTAAGAGATGTCTACTTTCAGCGTGGATGGATAAAATGTTAGCTCGGAGCAAAGCCAATTTTTAAATTCCGTATTAGATTGTGCTGCTCTGCTCTACTCCTCTACTTCGTTGGAAACCACAGTTTGTGGAATTAAGACAGTGGACATTGGTGGGATCACAAACATACAACCGGCATTGAGAGAGTTAATAAGATATTTACATCCAATGTCTCTACTTAAATACATTGTATGTACAATAGAAGTGATTTGCTGATGCTTTGTACTCCCACTGACCATCTATATGTACAGATGTGGAGTTTCTCTGGCCATACTAATTCTCAGACTGGCAGTGGTAGTTCCCGCTATCATCTAAGCTGATAGAAGTGAAATGTGCAGACCAGCCGGTGGGGGTCTTTACTAAGATCTTCAACCAGTCACTCTCCCAGCTCACTGTCCCATCCTGCCTGAAATCCTCCATCATAGTCCCCCTGCCCAAAAAAAACGAACATCACCACTCTCAACGACTACCGGCCAGTACCACTCACCCCTGTGGTGATGAAGGGCTTTGAGAAACTGGTCCGTCCAGAGTCAAATCATGTCATTTTATCCTCCCACCTTTGATCAACACCAGTTTGCCTACAGGGCTAATAGATCTACTGAGGACGCCATGGCCACAGCCCTCCATGCTGCACTGTCCCACCAGGAGCAGCAGGGGAGCAATGCCCGGCTGCTCTTCATAGACTTTAGCTCTGCTTTTAACACCATCCTCCCCCACAGACTGGTGTCCAAACTGTCCAACATTGGAATACCACACTCCACCTGCCTCTGGATTAAGGACTTTCTGACAGACCGAACTCAGAGGGTAAGAGTGGGCCCCCATACATCCACGGCCCTCAGCCTCAGCACTGGCTCCCCACAGGGCTGCGTGCTGAGTCCCCTGCTCTATACCCTCTACACCCACGACTGCACCACAGCAACACCTTTGTCAAATTCGCTGATGACACCACGGTGGTGGGGCATGAGTCCAACTAGAGAGACGAGGTGGAGTGATTGGCAGGGTGGTGCAGAGCTAACAACTTGCTCCTCAATACATGAAAGACAAAGGAACTAATTGTGGACTTCAGGAGGAAGAAAACGGACATCCAGCCACTGCACATAGGCGGGACTTGTGTAGAGAGGGTCTCTGACTTCCGCTTCCTGGGAGTCAACATCATGGAGGACCTGACCTGGGCCGCCCACACCACTGAGCTAGTGAAAAAGGCCCAGCAGAGACTCTACTTCCTGAGAATTTATCCAACAGCCATAAGTGCATTGAATAATGCTGCTAAAGTATAGTTCCTACCACTAATCTACCTCAATAGGGCTATGTGCAATATTTAAATGTGGATGCCTGTATGAGTGTGTCTCCCATGTGTTTTTAGCATTAATATAATATGTTTGCAGTAGTAGCATTTTTTACTATGTATTTATTTAGGTACAGTATATATTACCTCATAGATGTTTGGCACTGACAAGGACTGCACTTAATTTCATTGTATCTGTTACAATGACAATAAAGATATTCTATTCTATTCTAAATGAAAAATATATTTTGGTCTTTGAAGTAGGGTCTGGTTCTTCTTGTACCAGGTGTATTTAGCTGCTGGGTTAGCATCACTGCTACAGGTCAGAGTCACTGAACTGCCCTCCACTATCTCAGCAGAGGGACTCACTGACACAGAGGGAAGCTTTGGACCATCTGGAGGAGATGTGTTAACAGAGATTACTCTAGGTTAAAGGTTACTCACTGCAGAAGAACACATGGTATTTAAATTACTGACTTTGTGTAGCTGTGTCTATCAGCATGTTAGACTTTGAAGGTGGTCTGACTACATTGATGTGTGATGGTTTGAGTCCTAAAACTGCACAAAACCCCTAATATCTCCTGGAGCTGCTCAGTGAATATCAGAAGACTGTGAATGGGAAGCAAGAGCTAGAGCTGAAGAAAGTAGTTATGGTCAGTACAAATATTTTCCTATAAGACTGGAAAGATGTAAGCTTTTCATTTTTAAATAAACTGTTTCACTCACATTTCACAATAACAGAGAAGTCGTTAGATTTCTTTCTCCCCAGCTCATTCTCAGCTTTACAGTAATACTGTCCAGAGTCAGAGGACTGGATGGAGCTGAAGACGAGCTGTGGTTCTTCACTGAGACGGTGAAGGTTTATATTTCTATTCTTCTTGTACCAGGTGTATTTAGCTGCTGGGTTAGCATCACTGCTACAGTTCAGAGTCACTGAACTGCCCTCCACTATCTCAGCAGAGGGACTCACTGACACAGAGGGAAGCTTTGGAGCATCTGGAGGAAACATTAACATGAACAACTTAAAGATTAGAACAAATGACAAATGCATTATTTAATTATTACTTTTGTTTAACACTTTTGTTTCTTTTAAACTATCCCTATTATTTGTCCAGGCAGCTGTCCAGAGTGCAGATCACTTCCTGGTCATGTTTGGTAAATAATTCTGCCTATTCTGTTGTCGGTGAGGAGTGAACCTTGAGTTTTATTTTGGAAAAAGGCTCTTATTAATATGTTCATTGGGCCGTCCCCATGAATTAGAAAAATACAACAAACTCCTAATATTTCTTTATACTCACAGCAGTTGCATAATTAACTACACACGTGTTATCTTTACAAGACTGAACAGAAATATTCAGTCTTGTTTGTGTTCAGATGCTGTTTTGTTGTTACAGTTTGCAAATGTTACCGGACATTTTTTTTTCATTATTTTATCAAGTCCCTGTGGTTATAGTAGCAGTCAAGTTGTGCATTCTGTTGAGTCAGTATCTGTTCTCTGTGAGATGACAATAAATGTGAATATAATCAAATGGTTTTCAGATTTATCCATACTAACATAAATACTGTCAGGAATAAATCTTCAGAAACTCCATTTAAACTAGAGGTGTTGAAATTAATCAAATAATCGATGCATTGCATCGCGGGCATGGACGATGCTGCATCGATGCAGTGGCCCACCATAATCGATTATAACGCAATGACGTCGCTCGTTAATTTTCCGGCCGCAGCATAAACATTCAAATGAAAAATAACATTCTCAGTAGCCTAGCTAACTCGTTTCTCACACACACACACACACACACACACACATACACACACACACACAGACAGATGGAGACAGGAAGACACACAAACAAACAAACACAGACACGCAAAACGGCTGAGCGGAGACACAGGATCATGGAGAGGATCGCAAATCGAGAAGAGGAAAGAAAACACTGAGAAACATCGAGAGACACTAGTTAGCTTGGAAACGATTTAAGTGTAATAACGAAGCTGAAGAGGTGTAGCTACATTACGGCACTTTTCCTGTCTAACAGCAATGGTTTAGAACAAACGTTGTGCTAGTGTGCCTGGCTAAAGTTGGAGCTAACGGCGGAGAGTTGCTGGTTTGGAGGACATTGATTTTGGACCAGAGAGGACGACAGCGTGTTTCCCTGCCGAAGAGGACGTTGCCGTAGCTGGTGAATTGGTTTTCGTTTTCGTGTTTGAGCTGTGTTTCTTGGACTAACAGCTAAGTGGAAGTTGGATTTCTGTGTGTTTGCTTCACTGAAGATAACGTCCTGCTGGCTGCTGCAGGTCCACATGAGCCCGCAACTTTTCTCTTTTTTTTTCTTCTCAGCGTGTGTGTGGGTGGGGGTGGGTAGGTGTGTGTTAACAGTAGTTTAATAGGGTTTGAGTAAGTTTTACATTGAAATGCTGTAAGGAGGAATCATTTTGTGTAGCTGGAGTGTTTTAAGTGGAAACTGATAGAGAAACTGGGGTAAAGGGGTAGTTGTGTGTAATATCATTTGAAGAAATATTGCAGTTAGCATATTTGAAGGGTGTGATTTGTGTTATGTTTTTTTTGTTATTCAATCTAACGGCTAAATGTTATTTAAACATTTAAGTTATTGTTCAGTAAACAGTACCTCTTTTGTTAAATAGTTGTCTGGGGTCAGTTATTCCAATACAGCACAATAGATTTGCTGGTTAAAAGTAGGGTGGTATATAACTAATCCAAAATAGGTAAACCTTCGTGGTAGCTATCTTAAAGAAATGAACCCAAACACATCATCATTCCAGTCTGAAGTTACTTATTGCAGCTTGGGCATTGCACTTGACAATGAAAGTTTGTCAAGTCAAATGCCTTTGGCTTTAATAGAAAAATGTATTTTGAAGCATCGTGATGCATCGAGATATCAAATCGAATCGGGAGATCAGTGAAGATTCACACCTATAATTTAAAGTTTTAAAATCTAATTTATAAGCTGACAGTATGGATTCTGTTTCAGTCCAAAACTGTTCAATTAACTGCAGTTTAGAGTCGAGTTAAATCATCAAGTAATGGAGCATCTCAATAACAGAATTATTAAACAT
Source organism: Perca schrenkii (assembly GCA_025617405.1). Classification (NCBI taxonomy): domain Eukaryota; kingdom Metazoa; phylum Chordata; class Actinopteri; order Perciformes; family Percidae; genus Perca; species Perca schrenkii. The sequence goes on from CM046788.1 coordinate 36,894,680, forward strand.
AAAATGAAGCAACAGCATGTCAATCCCCAGCCATCCTGACCCTGTATCACTGTAACACAGAGAACATCAGGAAGACCAATCAGACTCAGAACTACATCAGGAGACAAACTTACATGTAATGAAGGTTCTTCAGTGTGTGAAGCTACATTTCCCAAAACTACTTCTGCTCTCATTCTGTCCCACTTTAAGTCAGTGTTAGACAAAGATAATCTGATAGTACCAACTTGTTTTTGGGTCAGGGAGCGTGGACCAACTTTAGACTGTTTTACTGCAGTTTTATCTTAACTAGAACTGAGCTTAAGATTTTTTCTTACAGACCTTTTCAATGGAATTCCATTGCTAGGCAACAGACCGGCCCCTTGTTAACTTCCTGTCAGCTGATGTCACTGCAACTTGGGGCGATTCAGGAAGTTTATGTTTATATCTGTGAAATGGTCTATATTTGTACTTCTTTGTTGGGGACTTCCTATGTCTGATTTTAAAAATGTGTATATAAATCAAGTATTAATGTTATTTCTGGTTAATGCTAAAGTGAACAGAGGAATGGAGAAATATGCATATCATTCAGTTTTACATGAGAATTTATAATGCTAAGGAACAGTCGCAGATGAACACATGATCTCTGCTCTGCAGTTAATCTCTAGGTGCACTGAGGCAGGACATCATACAGAGGGTGCAGCGAAGGAACAGCAATGTATTGAACATGTGAACAAAATAAAAAGGCAGAAGATTAATATTAGAAGGGTGAAGAGTGTGGAAATAAAAGAATCTGCTTTGCTCAGTTGCTTTTCTGTCTGTGGTCACTCAGTCTGCTGCAGAGTGTGAATGGAAACTGTAGAGAAATGCAGAACACTGAGGCAAGGACAAATAGTGTGACATGTAGATAACACACACAGACTTGTCCCAGAGAGAGAAATAGCAAGATACTAATATACAGTGCAGATGCATGTGTATATATACAGTACTGTGCAAAAGTCTTAGGCAGGTGTGAAAAAATGCTTTAAACTTAAGAATGCTTTAAAAAATATAAATAATGATTGTTTATTTTTATCAATTTACAAAATGCAAAGTGAGCGAACAAATGAAAAATCTAAATCACATCAATATTTTGGTGTTACTACCCTTTGCCTTCAAACCAGCATCAATTCCAGGATTGTTGTGGGTGAGGAGTGAACCTTGAGTTTTATTTTGGAAAATGCTCTTATTAATATTGTCATTGGGCTGTCTCCATGAATTAGAAAAATACAAAATAAAATACCTCCTAATATATCTTTCTACTCACAGCTGTTGCATCATTAACTACACACGTGTTATCTTTACAAGACTGAACATAAATATTCAGTCTTGTTTGTGTTCAGATGCTGTTTTAGCTTTGTTGTTACAGTTTGCAAATGTTACCGGCTAGTTTCAGATTATTTTATCAAGTCCCTGTGGTTATAGGAGCAGTCAAGTTGTGCATTCTGTTGAGTCAGTATCTGTTCTCTGTGAGATGACAATTTTCTAAGTTTAAAATCAAAGTCCAAAACTGTTCAATTAACTGCAGTTTAGAGCTTTTGGCCATGATATCATAAATCATAAAGTAATGGAGCATCTCAATAACAGAATTATTAAACATAAAATGAAGCAACAGCATATTTTCCAGTTCAAATCGTCCTGAAATAATAATAATAGAAAAGAATTTTGTAATGTTACATCAGAACATAAAGTATATCTGAATAGTTCTACTACTGGAGTGGTGTTTGTTTCTATGAATAATCCTGCTGCACCTACATTAAGAATCAGAAGACTCCAGTGAGATTACGTCTGAAATTGTCATTGTATTGTAATGTCAGTGTGTTTGTGTCCTGACTCAGTAAACTCACACACTGAAGGAGAGGGGAACTTCTCATGTCCTTTCAACCCACAGGAGAAGACGTCTGTGGGATTAAACCAGGTTGTATAAGTAGATGTCTCCACCGAGGTAATGTGTTCTCTGTTTTTGAACCAGACGTAGGAGAGACCACCAGCTGGACTGCAGCTGCTGTGACACTTCAGCTCTGCATAGGACTGAGACTGATCTGATCTGATCACCTGAACCTGCAGAGCTGGAGGTGAGAACGAGAAATAATATTTTATCACAGGTTCTAAAAAACAATAAAGATGTACATACATATCAGCACAACAGTTACATATATATATATATATATATATATATATATATATATATATATATTTATATTTATATATATATATATATATATATATATATATATATATATATATATGTATATGTATCCAAGATGGCCGCCGATGACAGAGCAGCACGATATGTTATCAAACAAAGGATTAAACTTGAGATTTACACCACCATTGATGGCAAAACTATAGTGGAAGATGAACTGTTAAGCTTCCTTTCTGTCAAATTGAAGACGGTTCCTCAGGATGACATTATTCTGATGGCTGTAAATCACTTTGGATCTGAGTGGATTGAAAACTCCAAGAAGGTCCTGTTTGAACTGTGTCCTGGCACGGGGCAGCGTTGTGTAGCTCACAAAGGGCAACTGAAAGATGTCAACAATGTTAAGAGCTGTCTAAAACTACTGAATGAGGTTGGTGAGAATGTTCCTCGCTTTGTGTCCTATTACTTGGATGATTTACCATCAGTGACTTTTGATAGGCTCGATGTCTCTTGTCTGCTTAGTATGATTGATCGCCTAAGTGTGGAGTTGGCCTCCATGAAAAATACTGTGAGTAAGCAGTAAACTGAATGCGAGAACCTTCGTGGAATAACTACAGACATTAGTAAACGACTGAGTGTGATTGAGCAACCCAGTGCCAGCAAGGGGAATGCAGCCACAACCATGACCAGTGAGGAGGCTCTGCTTCATGGACCAAGTCACAGGGAGCCTGTACCCGGACCCTCGGCGTTGCCCGTCATTGAGGAGACAGCTGGCGATTGAGGTGGCGATGTCCCCTGCATGGAGCCATGTATTAAAGGATGGCAAGCGCAAGCAACGTTCTGGAAAACGATCTGCTGCTGCAGTACAGAACAAGACCAGCATGAATCCTCCCAGAGAGAAGAAGACCTATGGATTAGTTGGAACTGGTGCAGTGGAGAACATACATGCAGTGACAAACAAGCTGGTGAGTGTGTTCGTGACAAAGCTTGCTCCTGACCGAGACTCTGGCTAGTTATTTAAAAGAACAACTTTCCAGAGATGTGACTTGTCAGATTATTGGCACTGACTATACTCGCTATAGCTCTTTCAAAGTTACAGCTGAATGCAAAGGAAGAAGCAGAGATGTATGCGCTGCAGCTGTGGCCACAAGGGACCTATGTAAGGCGCTTCTATGAGAATCGCAAGCCTAGGGCTGCGGTAGGGGCTGGTATTAAAGTACCGCTCGACACAGAGATGAGTGCGCCTGACCCAAGGGCGTCCCAAAAATGATAAACTGCTATGAGAGTTGTGTCTTATAACTCCCGTGGTCTGCAGCTTGGCCAGGATGCTGGAGCGAGAGCCCAACACACTGTTATTGACAAGCTCTTTGAGAATGCTGATGTGGTGTGTTTGCAAGAAACCGTTTTAGCTATTCAAGATCTGGATAAACTTAACATTGTGCATAATGATTTCCATGGGGCAGGGGAATCTACGACAGACTTAAACACCAGAATTATGCGTGGCAGGATCCCAGGAGGTGTGGCCATATTCTGGCACAAGAAACTTGACCCTTTGGTCACTGTGATCAGGTAAGATGTGGACTGGTGCATAGGAATTAAGGTGGTGCATAATAAGAATGTTTTTATAATCTTAAATGTATACACTCCTTATGAACGTCACAAAAATGAAAATGAGTACTTGAATAAGCTTGCTTTTATAGGGTCTTACATAAGGGAAAGTGAATATACATCCATATATACCAGTGAAGAGCTCGTGAACTTCAGGGGAACAATACCATCGGACTTATTTCCCACTTTTCTTCTCCCTTCACTGGAAATTTTGGACATTCTGGTCAAAGGTGCGCTCACCTTTGCTCATGCAGCGAAACGCCGGAGGAGAGGGAAACGGGCTGGTGTGCTTGTGCGTCTCCGCCAGCGAGGATTACGCACACCATTACCGGGAATATTCCTCTCTAACGTGCGCTCACTGCCCAACAAACTGGAGGAACTACAACTGCTGTTGGTCAGAAACAGGGACTTTTTCTCATCTGCTGTTTTGTGCTTCACGGAGACGTGGCTCTGTGGATTAATACCGGACTCTGCGCTGCAGCTGGCAGGCTTCCAACTCTACAGAGCGGACAGAGACACGGACCTCTCCGGCAAAACTAAAGGTGGAGGAATCGGTTTCTACATCAATAGCGGTTGGTGCAACGACGTGACAGTGATCCAGCAGCATTGTTCTCCTAACCTGGAATATTTCATTATAAACTGTAAGCCTTTTTATTCACCCCGTGAGTTCGCGTCATTCATCCTGGTCGGTGTTTACATCTCACCGCAGGCCAACGTGCAGGGACGCGCAGCGCATGCTTGCCGACCAGATTCTGTGCGTGGAGCGGACCAACCCGGAGTCCCTAGTTATTGTCCTTGGTGACTTTAATAAAGGGAACCTCACTCACGAACTCCCTAAATATAGACAGCATATTAAATGCCCGACCAGAGAGGAGAACATTCTGGATCACTGTTACACCACAGTCAGGGATTCTTATCACGCCGTCCCCCGTGCTGCACTGGGACACTCTGACCACGTCATGGTCCACCTGATCCCCACCTACAGGCAGAAACTAAAGCTCTGCAAACCTGTTGTGAGGACATCAAGGAAGTGGACCAGTGAGGCTGTGGAAGATCTCCAGTCGTGTTTGGATTCTACTGACTGGGATGTGTTCAGGACTGCTACCAACAGTCTGGATGAGTACACAGAGGCTGTGACGTCATACATCAGCTTCTGTGAGGACTGCTGTGTTCCATCATGCACCAGGGTGAGTTACAACAATGACAAACCCTGGTTCACAGCCAAACTCAGAAGGTTAAGGCTGGCTAAGGAAGACTCGTTCAGGAGTGGGGACAAAGACAGATTTAAAGAGTCAAAGTACAAGTTTAGCAAGGCGGTGAAGGAGGCTAAACGACGATACTCTGAGAAACTCCAAAACCAGTTCTCAGCTAATGACTCTGCAACTGTCTGGAAAGGACTTAGGCAGATCACCAACTACAAGCCTAAAACCCCCCCACTCCTTCGATGACCGACACCTAGCCAACGACCTGAACGAGTTCTACTGTCGATTTGAAAGACAAAAGGTCAGTCCTGACACCATCCCCCCACGACACCTCCCTACAGCTACAGCCACTGTGCATCACCTCCACCTCACCCACCTCAGCAGGGCCCTGGGTCCCCCCACCACCAATGCCCTCCTTAAAGGTCTCCACCTCCACCCCCCTACCCACCTCAGTGACGACTCTCTCCATCCACGAGAGGGACGTCAACAGACTCTTTAGGAGACAGAATCCCAGGAAAGCTGCTGGACCAGATGCTGTCTCCCCATCATGCTTGAAGCACTGTGCTGACCAGCTGTCTCCAGTGTTCACAGACATTTTTAACACCTCACTGGAGACATGTCACGTGCCAGCCTGCTTCAAGACCTCAACCATCATCCCTGTCCCCAAGAAGCCAAGGACCACAGGACTTAATGACTTCAGACCCGTCGCCCTGACCTCTGTGGTTATGAAGTCCTTTGAGCGCCTTGTGCTTTCACACCTCAAAGCCATTACCGACACCCTCCTGGACCCCCTGCAGTTTGCCTACAGAGCCAATAGGTCTGTAGATGACGCAGTCAACCTGGCCCTCCACTACATCCTCCGGCACCTGGACTCTGCAGGAACCTACGCCAGGATCCTGTTTTTGGACTTCAGCTCTGCCTTCAACACCATCATCCCGGCTCTGCTCCAGGAGAAGCTCTCCCAGCTTGGTGTGCCTGACTCCACCTGCAGGTGGATCACTGACTTTCTGTCTGACAGGAAGCAGCATGTCAAGCTGGGGAAACACGTCTCCAACTCACAGACCATCAGCACTGGATCCCCTCAGGGCTGTGTTCTTTCGCCTCTGCTCTTCTCCCTCTACACCAACAACTGCACCTCCAGTCATCAGTCCGTCAAGCTTCTGAAGTTCGCGGACGACACCTCCCTCATCGGACTCATCTCTGATGGAGACGAGTCCGCTTACAGGTCGGAGGCTGACCACCTGGTGAAGTGGTGCAACCAAAACAATTTAGATCTCAACGCTCTAAAGACAGTGGAGATGGTTGTGGACTTCAGGAAGAACCCAGCCCCACCTGCCCCCCCCCCATGACCCTCTGTGGCTCCACAATTAACATTGTGGAGTCTTTCCGCTTCCTGGGAACTACAATCTCCCAGGACCTCAAGTGGGAGCTGAACATCAGCTCCCTCGTCAAGAAAGCACAACAGAGGATGTACTTCCTGCGGCAGCTGAAGAAATTCAACCTGCCAAAGACAATGATGGTGCACTTCTACACAGCCATTATTGAGTCCATCCTCACATCCTCCATCACCATCTGGTACGCTGCTGCCACTGCCAAGGACAAGGGCAGACTGCAGCGTGTCATTCGGTCAGCTGAGAAGGTGATTGGCTGCAATCTGCCGCCGCTCCAGGACCTTTACGCCACCAGGACTCTGAAGCGTGCTGGAAAGATTGTGGCTGACCCCTCCCACCCCCGGACACAAACTCTTTGAGCCCCTCCCATCTGGCAGGAGGCTGAGGTCCATCAGGACCAAAACCTCACGCCACATGAACAGCTTTTTTCCCCTCCGCCACTAGCCTTATTAACAAGGCCCGGAAACCACCGTGACTCTCCACCTGGCTCTTCATGCCACTGTTCTCTCTGCTCTAATACTCTTTGCTCTTTATTTATCTATTTTATTTTATTTCTATCTTTATTTTTAATTTAATACATACTGTGTACATATACTTATATTGTTTACCTATACTTATATTGTTTAATATTACATTTAGAGAATGTGTGATGTGCACCAGCAACACCAAAACAAATTCCTTGTATGTGTCAAAAAACGTACTTGGCAATAAAACCCTTTCTGATTCTGATTCTGATTTGTCTTGGGGGATCTGAATGCTGATATATCAGATACCAATTCACTTTTTGGTCAACACTTGACACAATTCTGTAAAGATAACAAGGTTATTTTGTCCACTAAGGAATTACTGCCAGCTGATAGCTATACACATGTGAGTGAAGCTTGGCATACTACATTCTGGTTGGACCATTGTATGTCTACAGCTGATGCACATGATTGTATATAGGAGGCTGAGATCCTATATGGTTTGGCCACAGCAGACCATATTCCTGTCTCTATGTCCATAAATATTAAGGGTATACCTGAGCTTGTTTGTAATGACAGCCATAAACCAGGTGAGATACTGGACTGGACAAGGCTCACAGAAGATGACCTGCAATATTACAAGTTATTGACTGATGTGCACTTGAGAAATATTGAGTTACCTGTTGATGCAATTATGTGTGTGGATAGCAGCTGTAAGAATGTAAGTCACAATAATGACCTATGTGCAATGTATGATAGAATTGTGAACTGTTTAGTTGATGGAAGTAAACCACTAAGAAGTAAAGTGGTGAAACAACATATTGTAAGACCAGGGTGGAATGACTATGTCCATGATGTTCATATGGAGGCAAGAGATGCATTTAGAACATGGGTCTTAGCAGGCAAACCTAGGCATGGCCCAGTCTGTGAGCATAAGGTACGGTCTAATGCCAGGTTCAAATATGCTGTGCGTTTTATGAAAAGAAATGAGCAGACTATGAGGGCGAACTCTATGGCGAGAAAGTTACAAACTAATAATGTTTATGAGTTCTGGAAGGAGGTGAAAGTGGTTAACAACAGCAAAATGCCACTGCCTTCTAGTATTGATGGCATTACTGAACCAGAAAACATTGCAGAGCTATGGAGGAGACACTATGAGAACATTTTAAACTGTGTGAATAGTGGTGTGTTTAACATAGGAGAGATACCTCAGAGTGATGGTGTAGTCATCAGGCCGGAGGAAGTATGTTATGCTATTGACAAACTTAAAATGAACAAAGCCTGTGGGTGGGATAGAATAACAGCAGAACATCTGAAATACGCTGGTCAAAGTATTTCAGTTTTACTTGCTCTATGCTTTTCTGGGTTAATGAAGCATGGCATACTTCCTGGATCCATGTTATCTGTCTTGCTAGTACCTGTAGTTAAAAATAAGATAAAATAAAATTAACTAGTGTAGATAACTATAGACCTATTGCACTTGCAAGTATACTATCCAAGGTGCTAGAGGGGATCCTTATGGATAGGCTTGCAGAATACATAGCGTCAACAGATAATCAGTTTGGTTTTTAAGAACAAGCATGGAACTGATCTGTGTATTTATGCACTTAAAGAAATTGTCCATAGGTACAGATCACGCAATAGCACAGTCTTCATGTGTTTCCTGGATGCGTCAAAGGCTTTTGATCGTATCAATCATGGGAAACTGTTTGGTAAACTACATGAGCGTGGTGTCCCCTCTTACTTAATCAGGATACTGCAGTTCTGGTACTCTCACCAAACTATGCAAGTCAGGTGGGGGATGAGTTTGTCAACCCCCTTCTATGTCTCCAATGGAGTGCAGCAGGGCGGAATTCTGTCTCCGCTGCTATTCAATGTGTACATGGATGATTTATCTAGGGAGTTAAAGGGCTGTAGAACTGGCTGCTTGGTGGGGGATAGTCTCATTAATCATATGCTTTATGCTGATGATTTGGTGGTACTGTCTCCCTCTAGTGCTGGCCTGCAGCAACTTCTTAGAATATGTTCTTAATATGGACTAATGTTTGATATATTTAACTCTATGAAGAGTGTGGTACTGATTGCCAGAACAAAGGAGGATATGAAGTGTGTCTATCCTTCTTTCTCATTGGCAGGTGAACCACTAGAGGTTGTAAAGAAAGTTAAATATCTGGGACATGTGAGAAGAGATGACCTTTGTGATGATGATGATATGCAGCGTCAGTGTGGAGAACTGTATGGTAGGCAAATATGCTGGCACGCAAATTCCACATGTGCACCCCTGATGTAAAAATCTCACTCTTCAAAAGCTACTGCACTCCACTGTATACTGCCTACCTGTGGTGTAATTTTAGAGAGTCGAAAATGAAAAAAACTTCAAGTGGCTTACAATGATGCACTGAGAATTGTGCTTAAAATTCCTAGGTGGAGTAGTGCCAGTGAAATGTTTGTGTCTAACAATGTGCCCACTTTTAACGCTGTTTTAAGAAATTTTATGTATAGATTCATGTGCAGACTGACAGGGTCTAAGAATATGATCATTGTGTCCATAGTTGATGTTTCTAAGAGTGACACAAGGTATACATCTTGCTTTTGGAAACATTGGACTCAAAGCCTGTATATGTTTTATAAATGATGCACCATTCTTAAATCGGCACCATTCTTAAATGTTTTGTATTGTTTTATATTTATATATATATATATATATATATATATATATATATATATATATATATATATATATATATATATCTGTATTGTGTTGTCTCTATGGACCTCTGTGTCTTGAATAAGGTTGATTGATACTGTATATATATATTAGGGCTGGGCAAGTTAACGCGTTATTATCGCGTTAACTCATTAATTAATTAACGCTGACAATTATTTTATTGCGCATTAACGTCGTTTTTATTATTTCTTTTATTATTGTAAAAGTCTGTTGCTCAGGTGCTGACTGCTGCCGCGCTTACAGGAAATGGAAAGGAAAAGCGGATCAACAAACCAACAAACATGGAGAAGGGTACGGAACTTTTACATGGCCATTTTCATTTTAAAGTTCTTCCACACGGTGCAGTCGACAGAACCAAAGTTATTTGTAACCACTGCAAAGTTGAATTTTCTTATCGCCGGAGTACTTCCAGTCTGAAATATCACTTACATGCAATACACACAGCTGATACCAGCAAATCATTCAACGAAACAAACAGTGGCGCGTCGGCAGATAGTTAACACTCAAACTAATCACACTCACACAGATGGCGTGTTCAAGCCACCTCGGAATAACAGGGACCACCCCCGTGGTTACGTTGTTTTTCCGACTGCCAGCGTTCACATGGCCACATGGCCACGCCAAGACCCGCCCTACGAAGCAGCTCGATTGGTTGGGGTTAGGCATTTCACCTCGAGTGGTTAAGGTTAGATTTGGGTTAGGGGATTGGTCAGGGGATAGGACCTGTACGTGTAAGCATGGACGCCTGGCCAATAGTAGTGTGTGTGAACGCTATTGAAGGGCAGGTCTTGGCGTGGCCATAGTGAGATTCGTAATATCGCGGCCGGGACGCGTGTTCTTCTTCTTCTGTTGTATTGGCGTTTGGCATAACAACTACTTGCATGACTGACACCAACGGTTGGCCGTAGCTGAGAGCATCAGGTGTGTGAAAACATGGAGGCCACAATAACAAAAGATTTGCTGCTGTTTTCTTATGCGAGCATATAGAAACAGCATATAGACAGATGTTTGTTTGTGGTATCTGCAAGACAACGAACGGGAAAAGACACGGATAATGTGGCCTATTTATGAATAATTTGAAACATGTTATGTCTGTGTATGTTTCTTGGCAGAGGTATTTGTCCACAATAAACTGTCTATTGTCATTGAAATATGTTTAGTGAACCAAAGTGTCCTACATCAAACGTCAGTTGTCAACAACGCGTCACCAACTAGAAAACTCGGTTAGCAAAATCTAGCCCGAGTTTCCCACCTCTGATTCCCACAGGAAGTTACGTGAATGGTGACATTTTCCCTCGGAAAAACGTTTTCCGATGTCCATGAACGCACGGAGACACCTCACGGCTGTGCTACACACCAGCACACGCAGCGTGTGGGAGAAGTATAGATAAACAAAGGCAAGAGAAGCTAACAAATGCTATAGCGAAGTGGATAGCTACAGACTGCAGGCCCATTAGGGTTGTGGAGGACGTCGGTCTGAGAAACATTCTGAGACTCTCAACAAATGACGGCAGGTATGACATTTTACAAGACGCACCATCACAAGCAGAATACACGAGTCGTTATGAAAAGGAAAGGACCGCAAAAGCGACACCTTTACAACGTGTTACTCTCACTGGGGACTACTGGGCATCACTGGGTAACCATAATTACCTTAGAGTTACAGTGCATTATATTGATGAACAGTGGGCGCTGCATTTACGTGCTCTGACTGTAATGAAAACAGAGGAGACATTATGCTGAAACGTTTGTGCGTCACCTCACTCTAACAGGGACATTTGGTACTGAACAGAGACTGGTTATGCTACTCCCTGATAAAAGAACAAAAATGTTTCTGCTGTCATCTCAGAAATTGCCTGTTTTAATGTTAAGATTGTGGCTCAGGATATTGTGGGCAGTTTTATTTTATATAAAGTATAACAAACAGGATAACATGAATGCCCTTGCCGTGGCAATAAGCTTTAATTTTGTATTTGCTTTGATTACATTGTTTAAGTTGAGATTTACATTAAATATTTTATTTAACTGCTAATGTATAAACAACATGCTGATGTTAAGTGTTTGCAGAACAAATGTTATGGCACTTTCGTTCATATGGCAGAACATTTAAAATAAAATTGCGCTAAACACTACTTTTGAATTCATTATTGGATTTTGCATATTATAACAATGTGATTAATCGCAATTAATCAGGGAAATAATGCAATTAATCGTGATTAAAACTTTTAATCGTTGCCCAGCACTAATATATATTATTTAAGTAAACATTTTCAGTGTTTTAAATGTATTGTGTAGGTGTATTTCCATCAGTTTGTGTTGATCAGTACCTGTGACAGTCAGAGTTGTTCCAGGTAAACTACTCCATTCAAATCTTGGTGTTATGAACTTGAAGTGATACTCAGCTGAGTCTTTCTCTCTCAGGTCAGAGATTCTCAAAGTGGAGCGTCCTCTCTCTGTTTCAACATGAACACGACCTGTATACTGGGAGTCTGTACTAAGGTCTTCAGGCTGGGAAGGATTCTGCCCTCCATGATTACGCTCACGACTGAACCAGAATGTTGATTTGTCAGGATAATTGTAGCTGTTGTACAAGCAAGAAATGTTCACTGAAGAGCCTTTGGAGGCGCAGATGCTTCTGTCAGTGTACGTCACTCTGTTGCAGGATTCACCTTGGACACCTGAAAGATAAAACCATTTTGACCATTTGTAAACCAGAGTCTGTGAGGAATCACAATAGGAATTTCCATATTAAAACTACATTACATGAAGTTCTAAGGCTCCACTAAATGGTGTTGTGTTGGAAGAATGTTGAGTAAACTCACACACTGAAGGAGAGGGGAAATCCTTATATCCTTGAAGAGCACAGGAATAGCTGTCTGAATAATACACAGGGTATAAATAATAAGATGCGTGTGTGTGTGCCTGAATTTCCTGTCCATTCTTGTACCAGACATAGGAAGGATTATTAGGTAGACGACAACTGCTCCGACACTCCAGTCTATTAGAACGTGATATCACCTGGAGACCTGGATGTGTGAAGAAGGAACATGAATGTTATGTTAGACAAAACTGTTAACATACAACAACTGTTTTATTAAACTGTCAACTAACAACTGCAAAGAAACACACAACACATTTATATTATTGTTTTCTAGATCTTGAATATTTGTAAATAATTAACGTATTAATAGAAATGTTACCTGCTGTGACAGACAAAGTGACTCCCCCCGGTGAACCGGTATATCTTCCACCTTCTTGGTTTGTTGTGAGCATGAACTTGTACACAGCTGAGTCTCTCTCTCTCAGGTCTGAGATTCTCAGAGTGCAGTCCTTGTTATTACAACTGTACTGTATACGACCTGAATATTCTGAGTCTGTTATCAGATCTACAGGTCCATAATAATTAGTTTTAGTAAACCATAATGTTTTCTTAACTCTAGTATCACTGCTTTTCCACCAGTATGGGTATGTGTAGCTGCAGTGTATTTCCACTGTTGATCCTTTAACAGCACAGATCTGAGTAGAGGTGTAAGTCACTCCCCAGCCATCCTGACCCTGTATCACTGTAACACAGAGAACATCAGGAAGCACAATCAGACTCAGAACTACATCAGGAGACAGACTTACATGTAGTGAAGATGCTTCAGTGTTTGAAGCTACATTTCCCTAACCTACTTCTGCCTTCACACTCACCACTCACATCCCAAGTCAGTGTGAGACAAAGATAATCTAATAGTACCAACTTGTTTTGGGGTTTTGGGGACGTGGACAAACTTTACTAAACTCAGACTGCTTTACTAGAACTGAGCTTAACACTGTATCACACAGGTTTTTCTTATATTTGGACTTCTTTGTTGGGGACTTTCTAACGTCTGTCTTTAAAAATGTGTATATGAATCAAGTATTAATGTTATTTTTAGTTTATGATAAAGTGAACAGAGGAATGGAGAAATATGCATATCATTCAGTTTTACATGAGAATGTATAATGCTAAGGAACAGTCACAGCTGAACACATGATCTCTGCTCTGCAGTTAATCTCTAGGTGCACTGAGGCAGGACATCATACAGAGGGTGCAGTGAAGGAACAGCAATGTATTGAACCTGTGAACAAAATAAAAAGGCAGAAGATTAATATTAGAAGGGTGAGGTGTGGGTCTGCTAACTGGCGACATAGTTTTGAATGAACAGAAACGATTATGGGTTCCTCTGGCCACAATAACAGGGTGTAGAATAATATTAAGAGACTGGTAATCAACAAGTCCATGCTGTTTTAAGGAATGGATCGAGTTGATGACAAAGATGGCTACTTTTGAACGGGTTACTTATAGACAAGGGGGTAAGATTCGCTTCAGAACTCAAACCTCCTATGGCGCCATTTTGATGCTACCATACGATCACCCGACGTTAGCATCCCATTGACTGCCATTCGTTTTGATGTCACTTTTACCGTATAGCACAGGAGAAGCTCGCAGGCAGTTCGACTTATATTCGCTGTTTAAGTTTAATTACTAATGTTAACTAGCATGTTAGTTAGCAATAATTAGCCTGTTCTTATGTTATCTCCTTACATATACCTACGCTCTCCGTCTCTGAAAGATTGGGAATGATTGAGATTTCTCTTGGCACAGCTACCAGAAGACTTCACACTTTCAGACAGGTTGCTCACGTCACATCTACGTCTTCAAGCTCAGTTGGAGGCTGCGCAGTAACACTCAGCCAGCACCAGAAAAGTGCTTCTAATATCCTTCACTGGTCTCCGTCCAGAGCAACGGGGTCTGTTGGTCCATTCTTATATACTGTCTATGCTCAATTCAATTAAATTTTATTTATAGTATCAAATCCTAATAAGAGTTAACTCGAGACACTTTACAGATAGAGTAGGTCTAAACCACACTCTATCAAGGCATGTTTATTGCTTTACTGTTTTATTGTTTTTTTTTTTATCACATATTGTTTTGTTTTTGTTTGTTTATTGTATGTGTATTGGTTTGTATTCCTCATATTGTTAAGTTTGTTTTGTGTTATGTACAGTTGTGTCTCATTTTGAAACTGTATTCAATGGCTGACAGGTGCAGCCGTAGTTAATTTGATCAAAGAGGGTATTTGGGTGGTAGCCAGGTTTCTACTGTTGATCCCTTTGTTGTAGTCTAAAGGATAATCCTGTTGTGTGTCGTATAAAAGAAAATTGGGGAAAAGGAACATAATTGTGAATGGAATGTTGTACATTTTTGGATCATCTAATTGTCCTGTCAAAATATTAAAAAAAATATATATATATATAATAAAAAAAGAAGGGTGAAGGGTGTGAAAAAAAGAATCTGCTTTGCTCGGTTGCTTTTCTGTCTGTGGTCACTGCAGAGTGTGAATGGAAACTGTAGAGAAATGCAGAACACTGAGGCGAGGCCAAATAGTGTGACATGTAGATAACATACACACACACACACACACACACATATATATATATATATATATATATATATATATATATATACTACCGGTCAAAAGTTTTTTATTGAAATTTTAGCAGTTCAAGTCCAATGAATAGCTTGAAGTGGTACAAAGGTAAATGGTGAACTGCCTGAGGTTAAAAAAAAAGTAAGGTTACCCAAAATTGAAAAATAATGTACATTTCAGTATTTTACAAAAAGGGAACAAGAAATGGGTTAACAATGTAAAGCTGTTCTGCAGCAATGGAGGTTGATCAAGCTTTGAAAGTTGGTGCTACCAATTCCCACAGGTGTTCCAACTTGTCTGGTTTACTTACAACCCCCTCTGTTTGTATAAAAGTATTGTTGGAACACACTGTGGTACCATACCCTCGTGAGTATTATTTGAATAGTATTGTACTGCAGAAAGTAGTGTGCTGCTATAAAAATGGCGGGAAAAAGGCAATTAACAATGGAAGAGAGACAGACCATCATAACACTTAAGAATGTTGGTCTTTCCTACAGAGAAATTGCAAAGAAAGTCAAGGTATCAGTGAGTACAGTATTCTTCACCATCAAAAGGCACTTAGAAACTGGGGGAAACTCTGACAGGAAGAGGTCTGGCAGAGTCAAAGCCACAACAGAATCAGAAGACAAGTTCCTGAGAGTCAACAGCTTGCATGATAGGCGGTTCACAGGACAACAGCTTCAAGCACAGCTTAATAGTGGTCGTAATAAGCAAGTCTCAGTTTCAACTGTAAAGAGAAGACTTCGAGCTGCAGGTTTGATAGGTCGAGTTGCAGCAAGAAAGCCATTGCTAAGACGTCAGAATAAGAAAAAGAGGCTTGCCTGGGCCAAGAAACATCATCAATGGACTACTGAAGACTGGAAGAAGGTGTTATGGACTGATGAATCTTCGGTTCATCACGCAGGATTTTTGTACGCAGTCGAGTAGGCAAAAGGATGGTTCCTCAGTGTGTGACATCAGCTGTCAAACATGGAGGAGGAAGCATGATGGTCTGGGGCTGTTTTACTGGATCCAGGGTCGGTGATTTGTACAGAGTGAAAGGCACCCTGAACCAAAACAGCTACCACAGCATTTTGCAGCGCCATGCAGTACCCTCTGGTATGCGCCTAGTTGGTCAGGGGTTCATCCTACAGCAAGATAATGACCCAAAACATAAGTCCAAGCTATGCCAGAACTACCTTAGGAAAAAGAACAAGCTGGTAAGCTTAAAAACATGGAGTGGGCCAGCACAGTCACCAGACTTAAACCCCGTTGAGCTGGTTTGGGATGAACTGGACAGAAAAGTGAAAGCAAAGCAACCTACAAGTGCCACACATTTATGGGAACTTCTGCAACAGAGTTGGGAAGAACTTTCTGAAGAATATTTGATTTCCATTGTAGAAAGAATGCCACGAGTGTGTTCAGCTGTTATATCAGCCAAAGGGGGCTACTTTGATGAGTCAAAAATTTAGAATACATTTTGGTTTATAAATTGATTCCATGATTTCTTTTAACTTAAATTGTTCATTTGTTCTATTCTTTCATTTCAGAGTACAATAAGACATTGAACTGCATGAATTTGAATTAAAACCTGGAAAAATTGGAGTGTTCTAAAACTTTTGACCGGTAATATATATATATATATATATATATATATATATGTAAATATAAAGGCCATGCCAGTGATTAAGTTTACGGATGGACAAAGCAGGCCAACCAACCCTAGCATACAGGGATCAATGGTGAGTTAGGGCCTTATGATTTGTTATGGACCTCAATGCTCCATGGTATACAGTATCTAAGAAGTGAAGGCATTAGGAAGATGCATATATAAAACAGCACCATAGTCAAACAGACATAAAGGTAGCAGCAACAAGTTTACTTTTTGCATCAAAAGAAAAGCAAGACTTGTTTCTGAAATAAAAACCCAGCCTCAGCTTCAACTTCTTCACAAGTTGCTCAATTTGAGGTTTAAAAGAGAGAGAATCGTCAATTAAGAATCTTAGGTATTTATATGAAGATACAGACTCAGTCACATTGCCCTGAAACGTAAGAAAAGACGATCATGACATTTGTTTTGTCAGGATTCAAAATCAATTTCAGCTCATGAAAGCTGTGTTGTAGTATCAATAATAAAAGCCACTTAATATCTTACAATATACTGTAAATGTAGATGTGCACTACAGTACCTTGTACAGAGAGAAGGAAGACAACAAATCCACTCGCTGCTGCTGTTAAACTCATAGCTGCTCCTCTGGTCTCTGTTAAATCAGCAGGTAGATCACATACATGAGAAATACTGTGTGGCACTAACTCACAATAAACATTTCTGTCTACATTCATAAAGGGAGGATGTGGTCTTTGAAGACAGTGTGTGTCTTCTGGGCTGGGTACAGTAGTGTTAAAGAGATATCAAGCTGTTTAAAACCCGCCTAACTTCCTTCCTCTTTACATCATTAATATGCATGAGCAGACAAATGTCTGTAAATCCCCATGTTGAAATGAAGAAATGATTCTTACTGGTGTTTTGCAAACGATGCATTAAGTTCTTAAAATATAGTTTATGGAAATGACAGGCAGGGAAGTACCTCTAACACTTTCCATGAGAGGACAAAGTTCAGCAAAAAACACATTTTAATCACTCCTTTTTTCACCCTATATTGAAAGTCAGGTCCAATTTTATTTATAGCCCCAGTCCATATGATAAACAGCCATAAATAGAGATACAATGTAAGTAAAGCACCTAGGTCTGGGTGTAGATAAACCTGCTATGAACAAAAACTGAAAGTGAAACTAATAAAACAGATTTGTTTTGATTCATTTGACCTTTTCTTTTCCAAAGTGTTGAGGGCCAAGCTGCACTGTTGCCCAACAGCTGAGGACTGTGTGTACATTTCATCAAGGCTCTCTAAAGGTTAGAATTATTTGGTTTAATCTAATGTTGTGATCAGAGTGAACAGTGATCCTAAAATAGTTTAGTGTTGAGAGCAGATGTTAGGGTGTAGTTGGCATGGAGCACATCACAGCTTCCTGTGTGAACCACTGGGAGGAGTTGTGCTCTAATTCAAAAGAATATCTTAGGTAAGAGGTGCACTTGATAATAATCATTTATGCAACAAAAGAAACCAGAACAAAGGTTAGTCAAATCAACAGCAACAACATGTTTAGATACTGAGATTAAACTATTACTGAGATAATAAGTACATAAAGAACATGCAGATACATATACTATCTGGAGCTGCAGTATAAAACACAAGTTTGATCACAATACATTATTCTATCAATTACAAACGAATAGCTAATTCAAAACATGCTTGAAAAAACTGAAACACTTTCATACTGCAGCATTTTATTGTTTAATAACAACACCATGTTAAGCAGAAGCATGTTAATATCAATTACAACATGAAACAAAACATTGACAAACCCTGTCCACTTATTAGTCAGGCGCTAGACAGTGAACACTGCTTAACACCTTCAAAATAAAAGCCTCAAATTTATAATAAAAGTGAAACAAACAAAACCTTATAAGAACATAGATGGAATAAGCATTGAGTATAGCAGACCAAAAATTTTAATTAATTTACAGCAAAAAGATTTTTCTAGGATCTAGGTGGTGGGTAGGGGAGGTTGGATGTTGAGCAAAAAGCGCTGCATTTAAAGGTGCAGCAGTGGTTTCTGGTTGCTTCCTCCTGTGCTTAACTAGCGTTCTGACAGCTTCAAGGAGTTAATAATTAACATTACTGACATCAAATTTCCACACAATGGAAAAAATAACACGTTGTTAGGCTAATTAATACAAATTATACTTATCAATCAAACCAGACGAAACCAGTCAGTTAGCTAAACTTCAAGCATGTATTAAAGGTATAAAATCTTGGATGACCTATCATTTTCTGATGTTAAACTGTAACAAAACTGAAGTTATTGTGCTGGGCCCTAAACACCTCTGAATTTACATTATCTAAAGATATAGCTACTCTGGATGTTGTTGTCCTGGCCTCCAGCACTACTGTCAGAAATCTAGGAGTTATTTTTGATCAGGATATATCCTTTAACGCCCATCTAAAACAAACATCGAGAACAGCCTTTTTTCATCTTCGTAACATTGCCAAAATTAGGAATATCCTGTCTCAAAACGATGCTGAAAAACTAGTCCATGCATTCGTTACTTCCAGGCTGGATTATTGTAATTCCCTACTGTCAGGTTGCTCAAATAAGTCCCTTAAGACTTTCCAGCTGATCCAGAATGCTGCGGCACGTGTTCTGACGAGAACTAAGAAAAGAGATCATATTTCTCCTGTATTAGCTTCTCTGCATTGGCTTCCTGTAAAATTCAGGATTGACTTTAAAGTCCTTCTCCTGACCTACAAAGCCCTAAATGGTCAAGTACCATCCTATCTAGAACAGCTCTTAGTACCTTATTGTCCCACAAGAGCACTGCGCTCCCAGAATGTAGAGTTACTTGTGGTTCCTAGAGTCTCTAAAAGTAGAATGGGAGCCAGAGCCTTCAGCTACCAGGCTCCTCTCCTGTGGAACCAGCTCCCAGTCTGGGTTCAGGGGGCAGACACCGTCACCACATTTAAGAGTAAACTGAAAACTCTCCTCTCTGATAAAGCTTATAGTTAGGGATAGAGGAGTTGCAGCGTCCGCCTAACCCGGCCCACCTGCTTCTCTTCGTAGTCATCAGATTTGTTTATCATATAATCAATAATATAGTGAGAGTAGAGGGAGGCAGGCCAGTACAGCCTCTCATCAATGTTTTAATTTGTTTCCTTTTGTATGCATCCTGTCCCAGAACTGCTTGTTACTAACCTAGCTCTGGAGAGTTTACTCCCCGGAGTCCTTATGTTTCTTCTTTGCAGAGCTATGCTCTGCGATTCCCTGCAATATCCAGCCGCGTCCTGCCGCGTCCGCCGCATCCGCCGCATCCACCCATGCTCTGCAGCGCCACGTTTCATCTCGCCATGCCCCGCTGTGATGTTCATACGCACAGAGTAGTCAGGATCCGGTATAGGAGACTGCACTACTCAGTATGACACGATGTGCCCTGCTATGACATGAACTACAACGACTACCTTCGAAGTCACTGTTCCATTATCTCTAATGTGACTATTATTGCCACTGTTCATCACACCCCCAACCGGCCCCGTCTACCAAGAGTCTGGGTCTGCTGAGGTTTCTTCCTAAAGGGAGTTTTTCCTCGCCACTGTCGCAATAGCTACTGCTAATGCTTGCTCTTGAGGGAATTACTGTAATTGTTGGGGCTTTGTAAATTATAGAGTGTGGTCTAGACCTACTCTATCTGTAAAGTGTCTCGAGATAACTCTGTTATGATTTGATACTATAAATAAAATTGAATTGAATTGAATTAATTATTTATCAAAGAATAGACAGAGACACTGAAAATTTTAAAGTTCGTTTTTTACTTGCGAACTCAAGGAGCCAATTTCAGCACTACAGCATAGTACAGAAAATGTCTAATGAGAAGCCTTCTACATCAGCATATTTATGAGTGAAATACAGTCATAATACAGAGTCGATGTAGTCAGTTGTTATCTGGTCAGAGTCGATGACATCTCCCTTATCTGGTCAGGGAGTGCATGTTCTATGTTATATATATATATATATATATATATATATATATATATATATATATATATATATATATATATATATATATATATACTACCGGTCAAAAGTTTTAGAACACTCCAATTTTTTTAGTTTTTTTATTGAAATTTTAGCAGTTCAAGTCCAATGAATAGCTTGAAGTGGTACAAAGGTAAGTGGTGAACTGCCTGAGGTTAAAAAAAAAGTAAGGTTACGCAAAAGTAAAAAAAAAAAAAGTATATGAATGTGAGAGTACATATTAAATGAGTATATGAATATGTGTATAACACATTCATATATATTCATATGTGTATAACATATTCATATAGAACATATTGATATTATAAATGATTCTAAAGGGAAAAGTAGGCAAACTTGGGAAAACATTGATAGAGCTTTAAAGAACACCAAAAAAGAGATAAAGAGTTTGAATTACAAGTACATGGAACCTTTACTAAAGACAAAGATCAAATTTCTTCTATGTTTAATAGTTGTTTTATAGATTCAGTTCAAGATTTGGCACAAGGCTTTGGTCTAAGAGGTAAGGTCATTACACCATCAAATGATAATCTTCCACTGTTTAGGATCTCTGAAGTGCCAGAATCTTCCATAACTAAAATCTTAGGCAAGTTTAAGAACTCTAAGGCTAAAGATGTTTTTGCTTATGATTGTGCATTTCTGAAGAAGTATAAAAGCATCTTTTGTACCCCAATTGCTCATCTGGTAAATCTATCCATTAAACAAAGTTTTTTTCCTAATGCCTGGAAATCAGCTGTAATAACCCCTATTTTTAAAGCTGGAGATGCAACTAATATAACAAACTATATAAACTACCTATTAGTATCCTCCCTGTTGTTTACAAAGTAACGGAAAGGATAGTCTGTGACCAGTTGCTAGCCTATTTAAATCAAGGCCATTTTCCACTGCACCCCATGCAGTTTGGATTCAGGAAACATCATGTCACAAAAACAGCTACTTGTAATTTTATTGAGCAAATAAAATCCAGCCTTGACAATGGAGGGGTTGTTGGTGCTGTTTTCCTCGATTTTAAGAAGGTGTTTGATACAGTGAATCATAATGTTTTGTTATCCAAACTGTCAAAGATTAATTTCTCTCCCAGTGCTCTGACATGGATGGAGTCTTATTTAGATTCTAGAAAGCAGTGCGCCAGGATTAATGATAGATGCTCCTCCTTTGCTAACTGCACTACTGGAGTCCCTCAGGGATCTATTTCAGGACCAATTTTATTTAGCTTCTATATTAATGACCTACCATTGATTTGCCCAGAAGTCCACATCCAAATGTACGCAGACGATACAGTTTTCTATACCCATGCAAAAACTAGAGAACAAGGTGCAGCAAAACTTACTGCAGCTCTAGTATCAGACTGGTTAACTCTCAGTTGTCTTACTCTTAATGTAAGCAAAACAGTGGGCATGTATTTCTCTATCAAGTGCAGAAGAGGGACTACGCTAAAACCTTTATGTACCCTTTACAAACAAGCTGTGAAAGTTCTTGACAAAAAACCAAGTAACTACCACCACTGTACCATCATAAAAAAATACAACCTATTAACCTTTGACAGTTTTCTCTGTTTTGCAGACATGTGCCTAATGTATAAATTGACCCATGATCTTGCACCAACCCCATTCAAGCAATGTGTGTCATTTTGCAGAGATAATGTAAGGGTCACCAGTACTTCTGTAAGAGGTGACTGTTACACTCAATTTAGGAAGACTAAATTTTGTCAATCAGCTTTTTTATTTACTGTAGTAGAAAAGTGGAACATAATTCCACTTCACAGAGATTGTGCAAGTCTCAGCAGTTTTAAAATGTCCTTAAAGACTTGGCTGAAGGCGAATCAACTATGTGATCATTGATCTTTTTATAACATGGAATGTATATTTGTATTTTGGTTTATGTGTGAGTAATGCTTGTCACATGTTGTTTGTTAAGTTTTTATCTGTTTTGATAGTATTGTCTGTATTGTCTATATTGTCTATATTGTCCTTTATCTCCCTTGCCCAGGGACCACAGATGTAAATTAGCTGTATAGCTAACTCTGGTACAGGGCCTGAACTGTGCATGGTCCCTGACAAATAAACTAATAAAATACAAAAATTGTGTATTTCTGCAATTTCTCAGTACATTTACTCTTTTCATAATGTACATCATTAAGCATTCACATCAACATTAAACATTTTTAAGTAGATGTTGGTCATGGTTTCAAACCCATCTCAGTACTAAACCTCACACAATATCCACAGCTGGTGGTGGTGGTGTAATGGTGTGGGGGATGCTATCCTATCGATATGGGCCAACATTTCTAAAGAATGCTTCCAGCACCTTGTTGAATCAATGCCACAAAGAATTAATTTAAGTTCTGAAGGTGAAAGGGGGTCAAACACGGTATTAGTATGGTGTTCCTAATAATCCTTTAGGTGAGTGTATAACTAGTGCAGCTGTGGAAAGGAAACACATCGTTCCTCTGAGACTGCACAGTCCTGGAAGTCTAATTGGATGCCATGTGCGTTGATGGTCCATTTCATTGGGTTTCTAGTTAGAGACTCCTTCCATCCATCCATCTATCTTCGTCCGCTTATCCGGTGTCGGGTCGCGGGGGGAGCAGCTCCAGCAGGGGACCCCAAACTTCCCTTTCCCGAGCAACATTAACCAGCTCCGACTGGGGGATCCCGAGGCGTTCCCAGACTCCTTACTGATAAGTCTAATTCACTCTAATGTGGTTGAGGGATGTAATCTATATATGTATATATATATATATATATATATATATATATATATATATATATATATATATATATACATATATATATTTATATATATATTTTCTTCACTGGGTTTGAGACGGTCCACTAATAACACTTTTCTAGACTAAAAGGCCAACCCCTTTTGTAGCCCAGACTACCCTCCCCCACTTTGGATCAGTGAAACTAGGACTCCTCAGCCTTCTCTTTCTCCCCAGAAAACCCAAATACCTTTTTACAGTGTGATAGGTGAATCCAGGTGGTTCTTTCAGCGATTTTCAAAGCGGTAGCAGTAGTGAGTAGGACTTGATATGCACCCTCCCACCTAGGACTGGACCAGGTTTTTCATTGTATCACTTTAAGGAGGACCCAGTCATTGGGCTTCACCACCGGATCTCCTGATGTTAGGGCTAACACTCTGTCCTGTGTTACACAGCAAAAACCTGTATAAAAGCAACAAAAAGTTCAAAAAAATCATGTTTTTTCTTTAAAGAAAGAAAAATCACCCAATTAAAATGTTTGCAACATGAGCTTAAAAGTTTAAACAAAATACAAACAAAGTCTATAGCACAGCTTTACTGAAAAAAAAAACTCACTAGAGTTTAAATTAACTGCTCATAGAATGAAATCTCATCTCATCCTGAATCAGTTTCAATACTGTCTCAACCAATAAACTCAGATGAAATAAACAAAGATATGTTGTTTATTTTATTTTTTATATTTGGCTTGCAACACAAAGTTATACTAATTGCTGTCTGATATTTCTAAAAGTCATTATGAATTAAAGATCTTAGGCCTAGTAGAGCAAACCTAAGTACTTAGTGTTGCAGTCTATTAATCCAATTTGTTACCTGAAATGGGAACGTTATACTGTATAATTTATGACAAAAATGTGTATCAAAATCATTGCTGAGCCTAACTTCCACATCCAAATGTCGAGTTCCTCCACATGTACAACTCTTGTCTTTATCTTGGGTGTGTGTGTG
Source organism: Perca schrenkii (assembly GCA_025617405.1). Taxonomy (NCBI): domain Eukaryota; kingdom Metazoa; phylum Chordata; class Actinopteri; order Perciformes; family Percidae; genus Perca; species Perca schrenkii. The sequence continues at coordinate 36,919,030 of CM046788.1, forward strand.
TGTGTGTCTGTGTGTATTCTCTGGGAAGCCCCTCCCTCGGCTGTCCTCTGAGCCTCTGTAAAGAAAGGAGGATTTCTCCATTTTGCATGAAACACACTGCTTTTCTATGTCTGATCTATGACATCATTGATTCAAAAATGTTATTGGGTTAGTCAATTCATTAAGGTTTAGATAGATAGTCATAGTATAGTATTCAAATCCTTTGCCTAAGTAAAAGTACTACTAATTCCAAACTGAAAGAATATTCTGTTACCAGCAATATTCCATTAAACATATTACCTAAGTAAGAAAAGTATTGTAAAAATATATACTTAAGGTATTAAAAAGCAACAATGTAGAAAATTCCTCACATTGTTTTTTAACTGGAAATGATTAAAGCAGTTCTGTCTATCAACCAAGTGATTAAGCAACTAGTCATTTCAGATGGACTTGTAGGTCTATATGTTGGGTAGTTTGATAAAAATGGAACATCATATTTCATAAATCTTTTAAATTTCATATGTTTTGTTCCCAAAAATCCCCAATCCCCATTCATCTTAAAGGGGTGATAGAATGATTATATAGAGTATTTCACACTGTTCCTTATGGTCTCCTAATGGGGTATGTAACATTGGTTGGGCTGAAAATGGTCTGGTTGATATTTTATTGGCCCTTATGCATCCCTGTGTTTTGGCTCTATTTGAAACAAGAGCTTTTCTTCCAAATATGGTATGCTCGTGAATATTTAGATGAGCTGCGCGCTGATTGGTTGAGCGAATTGCCATAGGCAGACCTTAGAGATGCGCGCTGATTGGTTGAGCGAATTCCCAATACACACACATTAGAGAAGCGACAGAATCTCATATTCCAGACACTGCAATGTTTCATTACCAAATTCACTTCTGAGACTTTTTCATGTGAGAAATCAACTATATAAAGCTCAAATATGGGCCGTTTTACGAAAATTGATGGCTAATTGTAAATATGGTAAGACTGTGTGTCGGACTTCAGCGGCGGTGCTGCTGCCTCGCCCCACGGCCTGCCTTCCTTCACAGACCCCGGCCTGCTGTGAGCTCCGTTAGGCTGGCAGCCCTGACAGAGCTCCAGGGCCTGCAGCTCCCCTCTTCCTGCTAGCTAATGGCCCGTTGTGTGAGAGTGAGAGCGCGGTCAGAGAGCTTGTTACACCAGCAATCTCTTACCACATGTTACACACAATGTCACGCCACTTAGCTATACAACATCTAAATGTCTTATAAAGCTAACAACGGTGTCCGATTTCAAGTTAATATTTGTGAAGCTTAGCTAGGTGTTTCGTTAGCTGCGACTGTCCCTTCAATCCTATCTATGTGTAGCTACAAATCACGGCTAGTTAGCTTCATTTTTGGTCGTAATTCGAGTATTTACAGTTTGAATTTCGTCACGCCAGTTATACAACATCTAACTAAATGTTTTATAAAGCTAACAACGGTGTCCGATTTCAAGTTAATGAATATTTGTGAGCTGTAAGGGTTTCGTTAGCTGCAACTGTCCCTACTATCCTGTGTACAGATTGCGGCTAGTTAGCTTCATTTTTGGTCGTAATTCGAGTATATTTACAGTTTGAATTTCGTCACGCCAGTTACACATCTAACTAAATGTCTTATAAAGCTAACAACGGTGTCCGATTTCAAGTTAATGAATATTTGTGAGCTGTAAGGGTTTCGTTAGCTGCAACTGTCCCTACTATCCTGTGTACAGATTGCGGCTAGTTAGCTTCATTTTTGGTCGTAATTCGAGTATATTTACAGTTTGAATTTCGTCACGCCAGTTACACATCTAACTAAATGTCTTATAAAGCTAACAACGGTGTCCGATTTCAAGTTAATGAATATTTGTGAGCTGTAAGGGTTTCGTTAGCTGCGACTGCCCCTTCAATCCTAGCTGTGTGTAGATACAAATCAAGGATAGTTAGCTTCATTTTCGGCGTAATTCCGAGTATATTTACAGTTTTAATTTCGTCAAGCCAGTTATACAACAGCTACAAGACAAGAGGCGTGTATTTCACCGATCGTTTGTTTAAATAACTCAACACATTATAATTACACACATTATAAGATTAAATGGAACCTGTGGTAAGAGATTGCTGGCGTAACAAGCTCTCTGATCGCGCTCTCACTCACACACACCTGGCATTAGAAAGAGGGGAGCTGCAGGCCCTGGAGCTCCGTCAGAGCACCAGCGTTGATAATCCATTATCCAAAAACCGGTGACTTTGCGCGGGTATGGAGTGCTGTCGGCTGCTAGCCCTAACGGAGCTCTATCGAGCTCAGAGCAGGCCGGGGTGTGTGAAGGAAGGCAGGCTGGGCGGCGAGGCAGCAACACAGGCAGCAACACAGGCAGCACTGGCGCTGAACAAAATTTGCAATTAGCCATCCATTTTCGTAAAGCGGCCCATATTTGAGCTTTACATAGTTGATTTCTCGCATAAAAAAGTTTCAGAAGTGAATTTTGTAATGGAATAGCAGAGATCTGCGTGACCTACATTCAGAAGACTACCTGATCTCAGGTCAGTTGTGCAGCCTATGTAAATGTTGGGGCGTGACCGTTCTCTTAATACACCCACGGGCTGACAAAGGTTCCGGTTTTTGGCAGTCTGTGCGGAAAAAGACAACCTTTGAGAACGGGCATTACAGCATTGGACTGCCCCTCAGGAATGAGAAGCTCCAAATGCCAAATAACTGTTATGTGGCGGAACAGCGCATAGCCTGTTTGCTAAGAAAGTTCAAGAAGAATCCTGAATTCTTTGAAGAGTACAAGGGCTTTATGGAGACCATCATTGACAAAGGCTATGCTGTCCAAGTTCCAGTTCAACAGCGTAACCGTGATGACAACAGGCTGTTTTACATACCACATCACGGGGTGTATCACCCGAAGAAAAGAAAGCTGTGGGTGGTCTTCGACTGCACAGCTTCGTTTCAGGATAGGTCTCTGAATAGTGAGCTGCTCCAAGGACCCAACTTGACCAACACGTTAGTTGGTGTCCTTTTAAGATTTCGCAAGGAGCCAGTAGCTATGATGGCGGACATTGAGTCAATGTTTTATCAGGTTAAGGTGCCGGAACGTGATGCAGACCTACTCCGTTTTCTTTGGTGGCCCAACGGCAAGTTGAACGAACCTCTGGAGGAATTCCGAATGACCGTGCACCTTTTCGGAGCCACTTCCTCACCAAGTGTTGCCTCATATGCACTGAAAAGAACTGCTGAAGATCACAAGGATGATGCATCTCCAGAAGCTGTCCAGACAGTCCTGCGAAACTTCTATGTAGATGCCAGAAAATGCTAAACATCCAGCAATTCTTTCAAAGCAAAGCAGAGTTGCTACACTGATTTTGAGAGACATACACCAAAGAACAGGACACTGTGGACGCAGTTATGTATTGGCAGAACTGAGATGCAGGTATTGGATCCCTCAAGCCAATTCTGCAATTCGAAAAATAATCAACAAATGTACAGTGTGCCGCAGGATTAATGGAAAGGTTGGTGAGCAAAAAATGGCAAACCTGCCTGAAGATAGGCTCTTGCCAGATAAGCCTCCCTTCACAAATACCGGCGTTGATTTCTTTGGGCCGTTTGATATCAAGCGGGGCCGGGGTACAGTAAAAAAATACGGCGTGATGTTCACTTGTCTCACTCTCCGAGCGGTGCACATTGAAGTTGCAGATAGCCTCAGCACAAACTCCTGCATTAATGCAATTCGTCGCTTTATGTGCAGGAGAGGTCAAGTCACCATCATGCGTTCTGACAATGGCACAAATTTTGTGGCCGCTGAAAGAGAGTTGAGAGAAGCCGTTCAACAGCTGGACAATGACAAGATTGAAAAAGCCTTGCAGCCAAAGGGAATAAAGTGGATATTCAACAGCCCGGCCGCTTCGCACCAAGGCAGAGTTTGGGAACGACAAATTCGGACTGTGCGAAGAATTCTCAACTCCCTTTTGAAAGAGCAAGCAGTGAATGATGACTGTCTTCTGACAATAATGTGCGAGGTTGAAAGCATCATCAACGGCAGGCCGCTTACAAATGTTTCAGATGATGTGAACGACGTAGAACCTCTAACACCCAATCACTTATTGCTGTTGAAATCTCAACCCAACATGCCTACAAGGATTTTCAGCAAAGATGACATGTACACAAGAAAGAGATGGAAGCAAGTCCAATATCTTGTGGATTTGTTTTGGACTAGATGGACGCGTGAATACCTTCCACTTCTTCAGGAGCGCCAGAAATGGCTGAAGCCAAGAAGAAACTTCATGACGGGAGATGTTGTGCTACTAGTGGACAGTTCTTCCCCACGGAACTCCTGGCTCATGGGAAAGATAGTGGAAACGTTGCCGGACTCCAATGGAACAGTGCGAAGAGTGAAGTTAAAGACTAAGACCAGCACTCTGGAAAGGCCTGTAAACAAACTGTGCTTGTTGGAAGAGGCGACATCAGAAGAGTGAAGAAAGAAGAAATAAGTTGTTAATTTATGGACGTTTAGAAATTGTTTGGCTCCCAGTGTTTAAGTTTATAATTGCTTAGTCCTCCTGCCTAACCAATTAGGGGCCGGGTAATGTAAGAGCCAAATAGGTATTGGTTCATCTTAAATGGTAGGTTTGTTTAGAAACAGTTAAATTGGTATAAAACTGTTTAATGAAAATTAATAGGTCATGTATTGGTTTGTAATGCATGATTTGGTAGTGTTTGGTTCTAGTGATGTTTTAGTGTTTTGGGCTTCCAATCGGATAGCGCTACGTCATAGCATAGTTAGTCTTGAAGTTAGAAATGTTGGAAGCAACACAGTTTTTTGACCGTGCGTACCATGTTTAATTTTAATTTTGTTTTTACAAGTAAACATTTTAAAAAAGAAGACCTATGGTTGCTCGTGTTTCAAATACTGGTTGCAGTTAGACTGACTTCAAAGGGTAGTACAGAAGAATGAGAAACAACTAGGTGCCACTACAACTATCATTTAAATATTGATCAGATAAAGGCAAGAAGTAGGTCAGTTATAATTGACCTCTGAGTAAAAAGTAACTGTGTTAAATTTAACTCTATACAATCCATCAACATATCATACACACTGTGCACAATATACACTGGTGAAACAACATAGCCTCAGAGATATGATCTCTGAACCAACAACAGTAATATCAATAGGAACTCCATTATGCTAATTCAAAAGTACATTTATCTCCCTCTGGTCTGTGAAGCTGCTATGTGTGGCTCTAGTTCAGTCTTCTCAGACTCCTCCTTGCTGGGTGTGCCTGCAGTGAAATCTGAGCCAGTAGCTCCTAGACTGTCGTCCTGTGTGCTTGGCTGTCTATCTAACGCTCTTGCTTCATCTTAGCTTTCTGCTCTTTTTCTTCATGTCACTTTATTTTTCTTTGTCTTTTATCAATAATTGTTACCCATTTAATATACAACGTATATTATGTATTTATTGTCCAAAAGAATTATATTATATTCTCTCTTATCATTTCTGATAGGTAGGATATTTCAGCCTACATGTTTCAAATGTATTTTATATCTTGTCTTAACGATGATATGTCAGATCACAATAACCTCGGAAAGCATTTGACAAAACTCTGGTACTGTCTTTTTAGTTTTTTGAAATCAAAATGAGTCATTCCTGAAAATTACATAATTTGTCTTTTTGTATCTAAGTTTTAGTGCTTGTGGTATAGCAGTTTTACTATTCTTCATCTAAATGTTTACCCTACTTAGATTGTATCCCAAATACTTCAGTATGATCTCTGTACCAACAAAAGTAATTAATAGGAACCGCATTATCCTAACTCAAAAGTCATACATTTAGCTCTCTCTAGTCGATAAAGCTGTTAAATTACGTAATTCTTCTTAAACTTAAATCTTATTTATACTCATTCTCAATAGTTTCACAGCAACATCACCATTCTTAGTTTTCATAAAAATAACCTCCAAACCAGGTCAAACATAAACTAGACAGATGCTTAGCAATAACATGATACTTAGCAATATACTATCTAAAATAAACCCATGCATATTTTAGTCAATCCCAATTTCCCAATGCATTGAAATTTATATTGATATAATTCAACCCATCATTGTAAACATTGTGAAACGTGAAAATTATCTTAAACTCTTCAGATTTTACCTCTTTTAATCAATAAGCCAAAATTGTAATCACTATTCCAGGGGTTCATAATGTTGTTTGTCACACTGTAGGGAATGTTAGACTGTATCTCAGCTAGGATAAAAAAAAGGGAGGATTGATAGGTTGGATATTTCAGCCTACATGTTTCAAATGTATTTTATATCTTGTATGTAGGGTACCACACAAGAAGGCTAGTCTGGGGACAACCTTCACCCACAAGAATGTGTAAATCTATTATGAGTTTGGGTACAACTTCCACACAGAGGAATTGGAGCCAGGAATGTGGGAGAATCTATTAGGAGCACGTGCCATAAAAGGTGTAGTTTGAGAGTAAAACTTGTTCACTGAAATAGATGTCTCATGCTGTGTAAGCACAAAAAGTGTTTAAAAGGTATTCACTGTGATGTATATGGGGTTCATCCTTGGGCAGACGTGTCTGTATGCTCATGGTTGTTCCAGTGTCATGAAAGTTTGTTCACTGTTTGAATAAAGCTGCACTTGATTTGTAATCATCGGACTGGTCGTCATCTTTGAGGTCTCCCAACATCATTTCTGAATCATCACCCGATATCAATTTCTAAGATTTTATCTTTAACTTATTGTATATTATATTTCACTTTTCGTATAAGATTTATCTTTAACTTATATCTTAGGGTGAGGCTATTTGCACCCCTGGTACAATTAGCAGTGTATGCTATTTGCACCCCTGGTACAATTAGCAGTATGCTATTTGTACCCTGGTGCAATTAGAAGTGTATGCTATTTGCACCCCTGGTACAATTAGCAGTTTATGCTATTCGTACCCTGGTGCAATTAGAAATAATAATAATAATAATAATAAATTGGATTTATATAGCGCTTTTCATGGACTCAAAGTCGCTTTACAGGACAGGGTAGATTATAAAAACATAACAAAACAAAACGAGCAAACAAAACAAAACAAGTAGAACAAAACAAGAAACAGATGAAAAAGGGAGGGGGGCAGGTGGACTATGGGTAGGCTGAGGTGAAGAGATGGGTCTTGAGGCAGGACTGGAAGATGGTGAGGGACAGAGGTGCGGATCTCTTAGGGGAGGGAGTTCCAGAGCCTGGGAGCTGCTCTGGAGAAGGCTCTGTCCCCAAAACAGCGCAGGTTGGACTTTTGGATGGAAAGGAGACCGGCTGAGGTGGATCTGAGGGACCGTGAGGGTTGGTAGGGGGAGAGGAGGTCAGTGAGGTATGAGGGGGCCAGATGGTGGAGGGCTTTGTAGATGAGGACCAGGATTTTGTAGGTGATCCGGTGGGAAATAGGAAGCCAGTGGAGTTGTTTTAGGACTGGAGTGATGTGGTGCCAGGATTTGGAGCGGGTAATGAGGCGGGCGGCTGAGTTCTGGACCAGTTGGAGTCGGTTGATGTTGGTAGAGCTGATGCCGAGGAGAAGTGAGTTGCAGTAGTCCAGTCGGGAGGAGATAAAGGCGTGAATGAGTCTTTCAGCAGCGGGGGGTGTGAGAGAGGGTCTGATTTTGGCGATGTTGCGGAGGTGAAAGAAGGAGGTTTTAATGACTTGACGGATGTGAGGCTCAAGGGAGAGGGCGGAATCAAAGATAACGCCAAGGTTGCGGGCCTGGGGGAGATGGGGGAGACAATGGTGCCGTCGATGGTGATAGTGGGGTTATTGGTTTTGCTGAGTGTGGATTTGGAGCCGATCAGAAGGAATTCTGTTTTCGTCGCTGTTGAGTTTGAGGAAGTTGTGTTGCATCCAGGTTTTAATAGCTGACAGACAGGAGTTGATGTGGGAGAGGGGAGGATTGTGGGGGGATTTGGTGCTGAGGTAGATCTGGGTGTCGTCAGCATAGCAGTGGAAGTCCAGGTTGAAGTGGCGGAGTATCTGACCAAGAGGGAGTATGTAGATGATGAAGAGGAGGGGGCCAAATACGGAGCCTTGGGGAACACCTTGAGTGACTGTGGCTGTGGCAGAGGTGTGGTTGTGGAGAGAGATGAAATGGGATCTGTTGGAAAGGTAGGAGTGGAGCCAGCTGAGTGCAGTACCTTCGATACCGAGGTCTTTGAGTCTGGTGAGCAGGATGTTATGGCTCACAGTATCGAAGGCTGCACTCAGGTCGAGGAGGATGAGGATATTGAGAGAACCGGTGTCAGCAAAGGTGAGGAGGTCATTGAGGACTTTGAGGAGAGCGGTTTCTGTGCTGTGTAGGGGGCGAAAACCAGATTGGAGAGGTTCGAATAGGTTATTGGCATGAAGATGGGTTTGTAGTTGTGAGGCAACTATGCGTTCCAGGGTTTTAAACAGAAAGGGGAGGTTGGATATTGGGCGGTAGTTGTTGAGAGAGGAGGGATCCAGACCAGGTTTTTTAAGGATTGGGGTGACAGCGGCAGTTTTGAAAGCAGAGGGGACAGTTCCAAGGGACAGTGAGGAGTTGAAGAGGTTAGTGAGGTAGGGGCATAGGACCGGGAGGCAGGACTTCAGAAGTGGAGTAAGGAGGGGGTCAAGGGAGCAGGTAGTGGGTTTGGAAGAGCTGATGAGTTTGGAGATTTCAGGAGGAGTGACAAACTGGGAGAGGAGGAAGTGTGGAGGAGGGGTCGGGAGGTCTGGAGGGATGGGGAGAGGAGGTTCCAAGGTAGGTGCTGGAGTAGATCCTGGGAGGTCAGATACAGGGGATAGAGATTTGTAAATGAGATTGATTTTGTCAGTGAAAAAGTGGAGGAATGAGTTGCAGAGATCCGGAGTAGAGGTCCGAGGCTTGATGAGGTTGTTCAATGTGGAGAAGAGGGATCTGGAGTTTTGGCAGGGGTCGGTGAGGATGGTGGAGAGGTAGGCAGATTTGGCAGCAATGAGGGCGTCTTTGTAGGCGATGAGATGGGATTTATAGGCTTCATGATGGACTGTGAGGGATGATTTCTTTGTCAGACGTTCAAGTTGGCGGCCAGTTTGTTTCATTTTCCGGAGTGCAGGTGTGTACCAGGGTGAAGAGGTGTTAAAAGTGACGAGTTTTGTTTTGAGGGGGGCCAGGGTGTTGAGGGAGGTAGACAAGGTGGAGTTGAGGTGGTCTGTGAGGTCGTCGGGTGAGGTGAGGGTTGAGTCCAGGTGGAGAGTGGTGGAGAGCAGGTCAGAGAGATGGTGGGGATTGATAGATTTGAGGTTGCGGAAGGTGATTTCTCTGAGGAGGCGGGGGCGTGGGGTTGGAGAAGGAATGGCGAACCGTATCAGTTTGTGATCAGAGAGGGGAAAGAGGCATGGATGGAGGTCGAGCACTGGTTGGTTGGTGGAGCAGACCAGGTCGAGGATGTATCCTTTCTTATGGGTGGGGAATGTGACATGTTGGGTGAGAGAGAAGTTATCCAGTAAAATGTTGAATTCTGATGAGAACTTGCAGGTGGGGGAGTCCATGTGGATGTTTAAGTCACCGAGTAGCAGCAGACGTGGAGAGAGAGATGAGGCTAGTGTGAGGAGTTCAGTAAAATCAGAGAGGAAGGAGGGATTTAGTTTAGGTGGCCAGTAAATGAGGATGACTGTCATGGAGGAGAGAGTTTTGAAGGCGAGATATTCAAACGATGATACTGAGGGGAGGGTGAGTTCTGTGATCCGGAAGTTCTGATTGAAAATGACGGCGAGGCCACCTCCACGGTGGGAAGGGCGGGGTTTGCAGATGTAGTTGTAGCCAGGGGGGGATGCTTGGTTGAGGGAGAAGAAGTAATTGGGTTGTTGCCAGGTTTCGGTGAGCAGAAGGAAGTCAAGAGTGTTGTCGAGGATTAGTTCATGGAGGGCAGGGGCTTTATTGTTGATCGATCGGGTGTTGAGGAGGGCAAGGTTGGCATGGTGAGAGGGTGGTGGGATGGGGGCAGGCTGGAGAGATCTGAGGTTGTCCCGGTTAGCAGTGCGTGTGGTCGTTGGGGTGTGGGGGTATTGCAGTTGAGGGGGGACAGTGAGCCGATTAGCAAATGATTGGAGAGTATGATTGAGTGTATGTGAAGTGGGGAAAGCACTGTAGTCCGGTCCGGGTTTTCTGTGCAGCCTGATGATGCGCCCAGCCCCACTGCACTGCGAACCAGTGGGTGAAGCATTCCGATGACGTGGGACAGGTGCAACAGAGCGCGCAGGTGACCAGATGGATGGAATGGATTGTCCGTGGTGGAAGAAAACAAACCTGCAGCGAGAGCCTCTGTGGATGTAACGGGGTCGACGTAGAAGTCTGAGCTGTTTGATGACTGGGATGCAGGATGGAATGGAGTAGTTGACGAATTGGACCAGTTGCAGAGTTGAATATTTGATCATGATACCGAGCGGAGGGACTGAGAGCTTCGTGATAGTGGTTAGCCGTGGGCTAGAAGCACAGAGGTGGAGGTGGAGATGGATGAATGAGGTGATTGCCAAAATGATCCACGGCATGACCGAAGGAGAGGAATGTCTAGTCTTGGTCGCGGCTCGCATCTGGTGGAGGTTGCCTATGAGAAGGAGGTCAGCAATCGGGTTAGCCGCCGTAGCAGCTAGGATTAACCGCCACGCGTTTGGTGAACGGGGGCAGCTAGCTAGCGGCTAACCGACGAGGCAAGAGTCCGGTCCCAGGCGGCTTCGGGAACCAGCAGAAAGACTGTCCAGAGGTACAGAGGCTGTCTAGAGGTAGGGGGTACAGCGAACACAAACACAAGAGAATAGCAGGCGAATAGCAGATGGAGAAGCGGCGAATAACCAGCGCCAGCGTCCTCTCACGTCAGTGAGTGAAAATAATAGAAATGAATGCTATTAGTACCCCACCGGTGCACACAGCAATGTGTTCTATTAATACCCTGTATGGTACAAATATCAATGTATGCTATTTGCACCCCTGTGCATTTACAGTACCTTGGCATATATTTACACACAGTTATCCATACTACTCATGTATTACACCTTTTTGGAATATTATCGCCCTGACATTCTTACCCTAACCATAACCAATCCCACTCCTCTTGCCTAAACCTAACCAACCCAACCAGAGCAGGCATATTCATGAGTCTTCCCCTACCACCCTGCAAAAAAAAAAATTATCCAATCCAAATTTAAAAAAATAAGATCACCACACAGGGGAATCAAACTCCAAACTCCCATACCAAAAGTAAGCATACTAACCACTCACTAGCGGTTCTTACAGGAAGTGGAACAACTGTTTATCACTTGGTTTCTTCAAGCCTCGGTTGCTAGGTAACCATACTGTATACAAAAAGATAGGTACTAACTAACAAACTATGCTTTCACTGAAGACAGAAAGCGCAACTGTAGTATCCATTTTCCACTAGAAATTCAATTGTTATAAACTTTAGAGACAAAACTTCCCTAATATGCCAGTTTCTGCGGTCATGGAAGATGAACGTCCGCCATGATTTCGGTGCACGCGAGCAACGTTTTTTTGTTGTTACGTCACAGGGTGTAAATAGCTCAGCTGTGTGGCTGAGGTTATTCGTACCGGGGGTGCAAATAGACACTCTGTATATCTTATCTTTATAACTTACATTATATCTTACTTTCGTGTAAGATTTGTCTTTACCTTCCCTCCTGAATTACTTGTTTTCATTAAAAGCAAGGTAGCATGTATGGAGTTCACCCGAGCTGCGTACCTTTTGCAGTGAATCTCGTCACAGGAAACACTCTTATATCAATCAAGTAATTCACAGAAAACAAAAAAAAAATAGAAACAAGATTTTTGATTATTATTGGTGCTTATTTCTTAGAACTTAATCAGAACAGGTGAAAGTGCTTGAAATGTAACAATTTTGTATCTTTGTTCATAGCACCTACAATTATTACACTCGGATCCAGTAGACCCGAGCACCTCATAAGTAATAGTTATGTGTAGGGGATTGTACCGTGTGCAGTCATTGAAAATAAGTTATTTGTTATGTTCTTCACAGAAAATGAGCCAAAGCCAATGAGTTTGAGTTATAAGAAATAATAAATAGCATAATTTGTCTTTATTATTAAAATTTAGAGTGTGCTCACATCAACAGATTCTCACTCCCATCTCATAAAATATGGACATTTGTTCAGGTGCCTTTGTCGTTCTTATTGATGCCAAAAGTCTCCTTTAGCGTCCGTTGCACGGTGTGGGAGGATCCCCTGCTTCTCCCCGTTGCTGGCAGCCCCTCGCCAGGCGCTGCGACCGCCGAGGGGTTGGCTTGGAAAGAATGGGATTGTTGGGTTCAGGAAAACAAAAACTGGGTTAGGTTCGGAAAACGGGGATACCATCAGAGTTCAATAAAACACAGTCTACAAAACCTTGGGAGCATTATGCACGATCACACAAATGGTCAAAAGGTTGCGGAAAACTGGGCACATTTTTACACATGGAAATTCTTTATAAATCCCGACTTTTGCGAGGAATGTTGCGACAGCAAATTTCCCCATGCTTCACGCAACTTTTTCTTGCGTAACAGGTTTTATAAATGAGGCTCCTGGACCACACAAATGTTACTAGAGTGCAAGCTGAGAAACTTCAGTGGACATGGAAAAAAGGCTCATTGCCTACATTTTAAAGTACCCATATTATCCTCATTTTCAGGTTCATAACTGTATTTTAAGGTTGTACCAGAATAGGTTTACATGGTTTAATTTTCAAAAAACACCATATTTTTGTTGTACTACACAGCTCTCTCTGTTGATACTCTGCTGCAGATCCTCTTTTCAACTGGTTTCTGTTTTAGCTACAGAGTGAGACCTCTTTTCTTCTGTACTATCTTTGATAGCACTCGCACATTTCCAGTAGCTCAGATCGTAGATCATGTCAGCTAGCTCCATAGACAGTAAAAGAAAGGCTGTTTCTCCAACTTCGGTCAGTTACAAGGCAGCATTAGCTGGGGGACTTCTAAACGAGTGTAAGTACTAAGTAGTTCTTTTGTAGCTTATGGTGAAGTTGTGTGTGTTGTAGCAGTGTTTTGCTATTGAGAACGAGGTAGCATGCTAACGGTTGCGGTTAGCCAGCTCGTTTCGGCTAGTGACGTAAAAAGCCGTGCAGATTTTGATCAGCTCACCCGGAGACTGAAGGCAAGATACATTCAGAAACCGTATCTCACTCAAAACAGCATGGGTGGATTTCTTTCAAAGTCCGTATGCGTGTGGAAGCACCCAAGACACAAAATAACACCCCAAATCCCAGAAAAAGTGATTTTTTTTCATAATATGGGCACTTTAAATGGATGTCTGTTAAAATAAAGTAAAAATATCTGGAAAATCTACTTGAGTACAGTAACGAAGTATTTGTACTTGGTTACTTTCTAGTACTTTTTTAAACACAAGGGTTTTACTTCCTCTGTAATTTGAACAATGAACACTGTCACAAAAATAGTGATAAATTTGTAATTGAATATCTTCAATTAAATATCAGGTTATTTAAAGGGGTGATAGAATGGTTATATACGGTATTTCACGCTGTTCCTTAAGGTCTCCTAAGGGTATGTAACATTGGTTGGGCTGAAAATGACTCTTTTGCTGTTTTTTTTTGCCCTAATGCTACCCTGTTAAATGGGACTGGACTGAAACGAGAGCTTTTCTGCCTTATATGGTCTGCTCATAAATATTTTGATGAGCTGCACGCTGATTGGTTGAGCTTAGAACGCACGCGTGCACACACACACACACACACACACACACACACACAGAGACACACACACGTTCCCCTCTATGCTAAAAAGTTAACGTACCGTGAACCGCTGCCGGCAGGCAGCTCCTGCACACCGCCCATTGCGAGTCCACTGCGCCACTGATTTAAATCCACATGTCCCGCTCAAATGTCCGATATCTACTCCTTTTCTCTGGGCTAGTATTCCGTATCTCCTGAGAGCGCTCCAGCCAGTGTGCAGCGGGGTCTGACAGTCCAGGCAGAAAGTCAGCGATCCGGGCAGGCACTGCGCTGCTGTCACAAAACTGTGGAGCTCCTGAACTCCGAAACGTCATACTAAATTTGCAATTAGCCATCAATTTTAGTAAAACGGCCCATATTTGAGCTTTATATAGTTGATTTCTCTCATAAAAAAGTCTCAGAAGTGAATTTAGTAATGTAACAGCAGATGAACAATGTATAAAATTTCTGAGATTTGCACGAACGAGATTTAGAAGACTAACTGACCTCAGATCAGTTAGTAGCCTATGTAAATTTTGGGGCGTTACAAAGATAGAGCCAAATGAGAAGGAGTTGAGAAGGTGACGTCAGCTTTTAGCTTTGTTCAGATTCGCACGTTTTCAGAGGCAGTTTCAAATTGTGAGATTTGCAGAGGAAAGGGGTGTCATTGGGATTTAGAGGTTCTATGTATGTCCTATTTACCCTCCAAACTGTCATTTTTCAACTATGACAAGGTAAAATCGGTTTTGCATTCTATCACCCCTTTAAACAATAAAAATCACTGCAATCAATTCAGTTTAACAAACTGCAACCAGAGGATGAAAAACAGTGTGAAATAAGTACAAAACCACAGTAAAAAAAGAATACATTAAGTTTTGAGATTGGTATCCTACTTAAACAAAATACTAACTTACTGTAGGACAGGAATGCACCAGAAGTAAAATAAAAACAAAACAAAATGGAATAAACAGACAAAACAGGAGAGCAGAGATAATTTATGGTAAAGAAATATCATATACAAAGAAATGTACTTGACAAGATTTGTTAACAATAGCAGTAGAACACTGCTCCTTAGTAACATTTTTCAGCAAATTGTGTATTAGTATTTATAAATTACAAGCTTACCAGCCGTTAACTGATGACACTAGAGAAATAACCCAATGCGGCATGTCATAACAATGCTAAATACTCAATCTTAATATTCATAAATGTGTGTTGACTTGCTTGAACACTGCTAAAGAGACCAAAGATCTATATTGTGTTCAAACTCTTGGGTGTTTGCTGACTGTGCTGTACAGTTCATATAATTCCTCCGCAGCCTCTTGGTTTCCTGATCTGTGAATGAAAAAACATACTTAGAGAATAATAAACTCAAAAACCTCACAGTATTAATTAGGACAGGTTAAAAAAACAAGCAGATGCAAAAGCAATAAAACGGTGGGAATAAAAACATTGACCGTTACAAACTTTGTGCAGCAAAGGACATTCTGATGGACTCACTCTGTGGTAGCACTGGTACTCTTAAAGTTGACAGTAGTGTACTCCACATCTTCGTCCTCCTCTTCCTCCTTGTATCTGTGGGGCTGAGCTAGCCTGATGTTGGAGTAGAGAGCATCTTCCTGGTTTTTAGAGAACCTCACGCTGGCATAGCAAAGGTCTTCGTGTGGCTCTGCTGGAGTTCTCTGGACTGGAGCTGAAGGACTGTCATACACTGAACCCTGAAGGTAACATAGACAAGAGTCCTCAGCTACATAGGTAAGTGTTTAAAGGTCCCATACTAGGTTTATTTTTTAGGTTCATACTTGTATTTTGGGTTTCTACTAAAACATGTTTACGTGCTTTAATTCTAAAAAAGACACCATATTTTCCTCATACTGTCTGTCTGAATATACCTGTATTCATCCTCTGCCTGAAACGCTCCGTTTTAGTACCTGTCTCTTTAAGCCCCTCCTGAAAAAGTCTTGTCTGCTCTGATTGGTCAGCGTTTCCGGATCTTCTGTATCTGCTCTCTTTGTGTCTCTGCACCATCATTGCAGCCAGAAAATGACTAACG
This sequence comes from Perca schrenkii, assembly GCA_025617405.1. Taxonomy (NCBI): domain Eukaryota; kingdom Metazoa; phylum Chordata; class Actinopteri; order Perciformes; family Percidae; genus Perca; species Perca schrenkii. Next base: position 36,934,798 of record CM046788.1, read on the forward strand.
GCACTGTAGTGGCACTTTCTACCTTTATATATACATATATATATATATATATATATATATATATATATATATATATATATATATATATAGTATAGCTGTGACATCAGAACCATACTGGAGTCCTAACGGCTCGTTTAAAGGGGTGATAGAATGATTATATAGGGTATTTCACACTGTTCCTTAAGGTCTCCTAATAGGGTTTGTAACATTGGTTGGGCTGAAAATGGCCCAGGTGCTATTCTATGGGTCTGTGAATACCCTGTGAGTATGGCCCTATTTGGAACGACAGCTTTTTTTCCAAATATGGTATGCTCATGAATATTTAGATTAGCTGCGCGCTGATTGTTTGAGCGAAGCACATACACATACATTGGAAATGAGACAGCAGGTCTCATATTTCAGACACTGCAATGTTATACATTGTTCGTCTGCTATTTAATTACTAAATTCACTTCTGAAATTTTTTCATGCGAGAAATCAACTATGTAAAGCTCAAATATGGGCCGTTTTACGAGGATTGATGGCTAATAGCAAGACGTGTCAGACTTCAGGAGCTCTGACGAGACAGACACACACATACACAGACAAACACAGACACAGCGCTGCTCGCACACACACACACACACACAGACAGACAGAGCTGCGCGCACACACACACACAGACACACTGTTTCAATCAGGAGAGACTTCCTTTGCAGATATGCAAAAATATTTATTGTACAACTGCATGATAAAATGTACAAAGTCTTTTGGAGATTAGACTCCATCAAATTAATAATATTTTTAAAGGGGTAGAGAACAGGAATCTAACCCCCAAAAATGTGATAGGAATTATAGATTATAGATATGAAATATTTATTATGTATACTGCGTAACATGCATTCATAAATGCATACATACATACTAGCATATACACCTTAATACTTACCTCCTGCAGCAACGGATCTGAAAATAGAAATGTCGGTGAAGTGATACGCCCCCAAAACAGAAGCAATTCCTGCAATACAGGCAGGGATGTAACACAGAAAGGCAAAAGAAATAGCGGCATTGCATGCGGCAATACAGGCCGTCAAAACAAATCCCGGCATACCCGCTGGAGTGCAATACGTGCCAGCATAACGGGAGGGTTCGGTATGCAGCGGTGAATCACGCTGTATGAATAAACAGCAGGATGGAGACGGAAGACCCTCAAGTAGTACGAACTGGACACCACACGCACAACAACAACACTTCCGTGGTCGGACCTTCCACGTGACTCCACTAACCAATAGAAGCGAGAACCTAGACTGGAGGTAAACGTGAGGGAATCAGGAAGGCAGATCCAACGGAGGCAGATTCAACAGAATATCCTGACTGCGATAACATGGAAACAGGTAAACACGTAACTAATGATAGAGGAACAGAAATATGTAAATGATCAACTGACTAAACCCTGGAAATACATTACTAGTAAATTAACTCAAATAGAAATCAGAAAGGCGGTGGCTTACAACTGTCAAATATGAATTACCTTCACCTCTAGCATTGCATCAGCAAAATAAACATGGCATATGGATTGGCAATACGGCCAGCAAAACAAATCCCGGCATACCCGCTGGAGTGCAATACGTGCCAGCATAACGGGAGGGTTCGGTATGCAGCGGTGAATCACGCTGTATGAATAAACAGCAGGATGGAGACGGAAGACCCTCAAGTAGTACGAACTGGACACCACACGCACAACAACAACACTTCCGATGTCGGACCTTCCACGTGACTCCACTAACCAATAGAAGCGAGAACCTAGACTGGAGGTAAACGTGAGGGAATCAGGAAGGCAGATCCAACGGAGGCAGATTCAACAGAATATCCTGACTGCGATAACATGGAAACAGGTAAACACGTAACTAATGATAGAGGAACAGAAATATGTAAATGATCAACTGACTAAACCCTGGAAATACATTACTAGTAAATTAACTCAAATAGAAATCAGAAAGGCGGTGGCTTACAACTGTCAAATATGAATTACCTTCACCTCTAGCATTGCATCAGCAAAATAAACATGGCATATGGATTGGCAATACGGCCAGCAAAACAAATCACGGCATACCCGCCGGAGTGGCAAGTCAGGCCAGCAAAACAAATCACGGCATCTAACCCCCAGCAAACAAAGCAAAATAAAAACCTAACCATTTTTTATTAACCTCGGTACGTGGCCGGAATGGCAATACTGGCCAAAAGCAAAATAAAAACCTTAACCATTTTTTATTACCTTGGCACACGTCAGGAATGGCAATACTGGCCAAAATAAAATAAAACCCTAACCATTTTTTATTAACCTCGGCACAATGACCGGAATGGCAATACTGGCCAAAAAGAAAACAAAACCCTAACCATGTTTTTTATCCTCGGCACAATGGCCGTCATAGGCAATACAGGCCATGAACCCATGACATGCAAAGAATAAATGTGACACAAGCGGGACAACTCCGCAAATGAGAGACATAATAACAGAGACCGTGAAAATACACCACCACCAGTTATATGCATGCTCACCAGAATCAAGGCGTCAATGATCTTTGGTTGGTGAGAAGGTCGTCGATGTCAGGACGAATATATGAGGAGTAAGCAGAAGATGACCAACGACCCAGGAGTTGCAGCAAAGCACGAGATATGCCCTGATCAGTCGCTGTAGTTGCAGCCCCCATCCTAAACGAATGCCTGAATACGTCTGAGGTGAAATATTATATTTAAGAATACTAGCTTCAGATGAAGCCCAAACCAAGCTTCCTACAGGGGAAAATCTCCAAAGTAAGAAAAATGAAGCGAGGGATCTAATAAGCAGTAAGCAATAATGATTGGAATGAAAGGCCAGGTGTCATAAAGTTAGCCACATTCAACGTCCATGGTAAATGAAGTTAATAAAGCTGCTAAGAGGCTGAGGTTACAATGAGCACGCTATAATAGAGGTCAAGAAACCATGTTGCATGAAAAGGACAGATTAAACATACTGCAGAGAAAAGGACATGGTAACATGCTGAAATGATGTTTGACCATGCTGCATAGACATCATGCAAAACCTGCTCGATAAGAGGACGTCGCACCTGATATGATTCTGTAGAATGCAGCAAATAGGAAATCCCTGCTGCGCAGATTATTTACCGTGAAACCTAATGTAGAGATAAAATCCCAGTAGCCATGCTGCGAAGATGAATTTGCATTAAACATGTAATGATAGACAATGAATAATCAACGCTTGCCCATTAAGACTGTGTTACCGCCAACATAGCTAGTATAGGGATTCCCACAAAACTAGACAAGCAAAATAAAACAAGAACACATATTCTTATGAAGTACGAAATGTGAAAGCACCTGCTGTGGTACTCATGACTAGCTTATGCTAGCACGCTAGACGGAGTTTACTTACGAGCACACGAGAAGCAAGTGAACTACGAACCAGCAATCAATGGAAGATAAAGTGCTAATATAGGCTACAAGCACTTTTTAAAACATTATATAATGTGACCAGATAAATAGAACAAAATACCTACCATAGCAGCAGCAGATACCTACGTGAAATAGAAATTAGACAGATACAATAGTTAGACTCGAACAGAGATGAAATGAGGTAGCGAACGCCATGAGACAGCGAAGAGGTCACACGACCATGATGCATGTAGCCCATTACACCGAGTGACACGGCCATTAGCCAATCAACGCCCGGAATGACGCCCAACGCTGTCGAGGTCAGCCACAACCGAAAGGTGATAAACAGAGAAGAGACTATGAACTGGACCTACTACCGGTTTCATGCATCACATACCAGAGATAGCCAGAAATAGTGATTTCACACAAATATATGGCTAAAGCAGAGGATAGCGGGAGATAACACTCCAGCGAAGCAGGGACGTAGATGAAATGCGAAGACGTTTTGTAACAATAAAGGAACCAATGGAGCACAATGAGATCCCCACAGATAAGGTGATGAGATGCAGTTAGCGATGCGAGTGATTGCAGCCTGTTAGAAAAGACAAATTAAATAAATATTCAAGCAAACTGGCAATTAACCGGAAACAATGAAGACGTCATGGTACACAAGACGCACAATTAGTGCTGAGAATACTCTCGTATGGATAGACCATCTACCAGACATGATGAATATAGCTCCATTAGCCAAAGAACAAGCATAAGGCATCAAGCAGACAAAAGTAAGTCAGCAGTAGCTATGATGATAAACATATAAATACACAGATGCAGAATATGTCCCCATGAAAACTGCCCGTGACAGCAATGAACTACCGATAATGATGCAACAGCTCCGAAGAGGACTTAAACATGCATGTGGTTTCCCTACAAAGAAAGGGCGATATACCTGCTCAGGTACTAGAACGGATTTAACTCCAAAGCATGTCACGAGCATGAGACCTAGTACCACTCCTCGCAATCACATGAATGAATAAAACTAGCATGTTGAAGAGTCTGAAACACAGTTGCTGTACTATTTTTACATCATGAATAAAGAGCAGCTTGTGATTGCCCAGCGCATGGACGGAATGAACCGCTATAGGGCTACAGTTAAACAGGAACCGTCAGTGGCGTAAACCACAGCAAATTGGTTAGTTAGATGCGTGAGCATGCAAATAGCAAATGTCTGAGATAGAGAAGTAGCCTACCTAATGATCCCCCAAATGAAGAATGTGGCCCGCCCAAAGCGCACGCATAAATGAAATGGATTGTACTGAAGTAAAACAATGCCCACAGGCTACTAATACGGAAATAACGGTAATTAAACCCCCGAGAGACAGGTGAAGCAGAGGCAGAACCAGAGTTTAGACGGCGCCTGTACTACAGTTCACGGCACCCGGAACAGCTGCACGGCTGAGGTAACCTGCACCACGTCTATCGGTGGGGCGCTGGGAGGGAATCCACCTCCTTGGTCAGCTTCCACGCGAACAGCCGCAGGAACGGTAGTGAGGGAACCGGAGAGATGCACCTGGCTTGGGCAGCCAGCTCGCAGAGCCCGGAGAAAGCAGCCCTGGAGCCGGTATGATGTCCCAATATGCCCAGACATGCCTGGGTGCAAGCAGCGGCTGCAGCATGGCTAAAACAGCCGAGACAAAATGCAAAGTTTCTACACTTTCATTACAACTAGTGTTGTTGTAACGTTGGGACATAAAAAACCTCCACCAAGGAATCACAACTCACCCTGTAGCTAGTAAGCACAGGGAAATTTAGCGGAGAGTAAAGCCCTGCAGGCACGTCCTCTGCACCGCTGCATTAGATAGACTAGATAGCACAACTCCCGCTCCATTTTCCGATATCTACTCATTCTAAACACTTTTCTCTGGGCCAGTATTCCGTTGTACAGTGTGGAAAACTGCATTTACGACCGTGGTTTATTTTCAATATCCTTGAAAAACTTCCAAACTGTGAAGATGGAGAGGCCGACCGGGAAGGCATCAAACCCAGCCGGTATTCACCACCTGTCACGCCAGATTGTGGAGCTCCTGAAGTCCGACAAAATGATACAAAATTTGCAATTAGCCATCAATTTTAGTAAAACGGCCCATATTTGAGCTCTGCATAGTTGATTTCTTGCATAAAAAAGTCTCAGAAGTGAATTTAGTAATGAAATAGCAGACGAACAATGTATACAATTTCTGAGATCTGCGCAACCTATTCAGAAGACTAACTGACTTCATATCAGTCAGTGGCCTATGTAAATTTTGGGGCGTTACAAAGATAGAAGGTAGAGCCAAATAAGGTAGGAGTTGAGGAGTTGACGTCAACTTTCAGCTTGGTTGCGATTCGCCCTTTTTCAGCAGCAGTTTCAAATTGTAAGATTTGCATAGGAAAGAGTTGTCAATGGGATTTGTCATCGTAATTCAACTATGACAAGGTAAACTCGGTTTTGCATTCTATCACCCCTCTAAAGACGCAGTTTCTGAATAAGGACTGTGTGCGTTTCTCTGTGGATTGAGCATTTTGATACATTTACAGTATTTATATAGCACCTCGACCTGCTTTATAATAAAAAAGACATGACTAAATATGGGACCTTTAAGTATAATTTGTATTGGCCTGTAAAACAAAATCCTCATGTTGTAAAGCATCTGCAGGGTTAAAGGCGCTCCAAATTCCTGGTTTCAACATTTATTTCATGTTCTCTGTTGTGGGATCAAGTTTCGTTTTCAAAGCCAAAAGTAAACCACAGGTTTGAGGTCACTTCTGTGTTTGTCATTGTAATGCCTACTGATCCCCAGCAGAGGGAAATATAATACAAGGATTGCCTAAATCCTCTTTATTTACAAACCCTATCATGTCTGTGTAGATGGAGAGATTTATATTATTTTATACAGTGTCCCTGTCTCAGCACCTTATAATTTAGCAGATGACATGAAGCATTATTCAAATGTTTCCAGGTGAGAGAGGACTCTGACTGAACTATTCTTCTGACCTGAGCTTGGTTGTCTGGTCTCTCTCCAGGCTCACTGGTTTCGTTTCGAGAACCTCTTTCTTCTGGAAAGGAGAATGAATGAACAATCATGTTAATCATCAACAAACAATTCTAAACAACTACATGAATTAAGGATGCATCACTGAATGTAATCAAAGTAAAACTGAACTGCTCACCTAATAAATAGGAAGGCACAGAGGAATATGATAGCCAGGAAAATAGCAGTGATGGATCCAGCAACTACTGATTTCATTGAACCTGGGAAACAGTGATGAAACCAGACGATTCATTATGGAATTACAAGTTGTTTGGGTCCTTTAGCAACTGATAATTAGACATAAGATCATAGATCGTCAGACAGATGCAATCTACATAATGACTCATGTGTACCGTAGTTTTGCTTGTGGTTTTTGCTTAACGTCCTATAATGTAAAAATGATCTTTCTAACAATGTGTGTTAATGTGAGTTTTTATGAATGTCAAACCTCTGGATTAGTAATTATTGTTTTGTGCAAACATTTTGCACAAAACAATCCATACATTTGCAAATGTATTCATGTTGACATCTATTTGTCATCAGATAGGTAGATAAAGAACTGGAAGGTTGAGATCATGTGGGAGTAAATGGGTGAGTATGACTAAATGTACCTGCTACAATAATCAGATGTAAGGTGGAGTTCTGACGTCCTCTTCTGTTCTGGGCTTCACAGTAATAATTCCCACTGTGTTCAGGTCTAACGTCAGTGATGGTGAAGATCTGTCCTGATGCTTTTGGTGAGTCTTCATTCTCCTTGTACCAGGTGTATTTAGCTGCTGGGTTAGCATCACTGCTACAGGTCAGATTCACTGAACTGCCCTCCACTATCTCAGCAGAGGGACTCACTGACACAGAGGGACGCATTGGACCATCTGGAGGACAAAATATACTAAATATATATTTTGGTCTTTGAAGCAGGATGCCTGCTAGGAATTTTCAGTTCTGGCAAACTGTGCCAGGATTGTGTTAACCCTGACAAAATTGTGCTTGGGTTTAAGCTTTTGCCCAGTTTTTATGGAAAGAATGGCCCAACGACATTTACTCATATGTAAAATAATAACTAGGTTTTAATGTTGTAATGTTTTATACTTACACTGGACATCTATAAATTGAGATGTAGAGTTGATGTGTCCGTGTTGATTCTCAGACTTGCAGTAGTAGTTCCCTCTGTCCTCAGAGCTGATGGAGGTGAAATGGTAGATGGCTTGTTGTCCATGAGGCAGTGTTTGGTTCTCCTTGTACCAGGTGTAGTTAGCTGCTGGGTTAGCATCACTGCTACAGTTCAGAGTCACTGAACTGCCCTCCACTATCTCAGCAGAGGGACTCACTGACACAGAGGGAAGCTTTGGACCATCTGGAGGAGATGTGTTAACAGAGATTACTCTAGGTTAAAGGTTACTCACTGCAGAAGAACACATGGTATTTAAATTACTAACTCTGTGTAGCTGTGTCTATCAGCATGTTAGACTTTGAAGGTGGTCTGACTACATTGATGTGTGATGGTTTGAATCCTAAAACTGCACAAAACCCCTAAAATCTCCTGGAGTTGCTCAGTGAATATCAGTAGACTGTGAATGGGAAGCAAGAGCTAGAGCTGAAGAAAGTAGTTATGATCAGTACTAATATGTTCCTGTAAAGACTGGACAGATTTAAGCTTTTTAATTTTAAATAAACTGTTTCACTCACATTTCACATTAACAGAGAAGTCGTTAGAATTATTTCTCCCCAGCTCATTCTCAGCTGTACAGTAATACTGTCCAGAGTCAGAGGACTGGATGGAGCTGAAGACGAGCTGTGGTTCTTCACTGAGACGGTGAAGGTTTATATTTCTATTCTCCTTGTACCAGGTGTATTTAGCTGCTGGGTTAGCATCACTGCTACAAGTCAGAGTCACTGAACTGCCCTCCACTATCTCAGCAGAGCGACTCACTGACACAGAGGGAAGCTTTGGACCATCTGGAGGAGACATTAACGTGATTAACTCAAAGATTAGAATACATGAACAAATGACAAATTAATTATTTAATTACCACTATTGTTTAACACTTTTGTTTCTTTTAAACTATCCCTATTATTATTCCCCGCAGCTGTCCAGAGTGCAGATCACTTCCTTGTCATATTCTGTAATAATTCTGCCGATTCTGTTGTCGGTGAGGAGTGACCCTTGAGTTTTATTTTGGAAAAAGGCTCTTATTAATATTTTCATTGGGCCGTCAAATACAACAAACTATCTGCTAATATTTCTTTATACTCACAGCTGTTGCATCATTAATAGATAGATAGATAGATAGATAGATAGATAGATAGATAGATAGATAGATAGATAGATAGATAGATAGATAGATAGATAGATAGATAGATCCTTTATTAATCCTTTGCAGGAAATTACAGTGTCACAGCAGCTTCAAGACAGACATAACACTACACATTTACTCACAATATATACAAATAAGTTAAAATACAAAAATATAAATAAGGGACAGTTATTTTTGTGCATTATAGAGTCGTATAGCAGCTGGTATGAAGGACTTCCTATACCGCTCCGACTTGCACATTGGTGCCATGCGTGTTTGACTGAAGGTGCTGTTGTTTATCACCTTCAGGAGGTGGAGTGGGTGTGCAGGGTTGGTCAGTATTGATCCTAGTTTATTTAATGTTCTGGCCCGTGCCCCCTGCTGGACCGTCTCTAGTTCAGCCCCGACCACCAAGCTAGCCTTCTTGATGAGCTTGTCCACTCTGTTTCTGTCTGCTGTGCGGACGCCGTGTCCCCAACAGGCCACAGCAAAAAAAAAGAGCACTGACCACCACTGTGTGATAGACACTGCAAAGCAAAGGTTGGCAGATATTAAATGACCTTAGCCTCCTTAACAAAAAGAGTCAGCTTTGCCCCTTATGGCACACTGCCTCCATATGGCTCTTCCAGTCCAGCTTGCTGTAGGTACACTAAGGTACCTGTGGTTGGCCACCAACTCCAACTCAGTGCCCCTGATGGTGATTGGTGTTGTTTGGATCTTCCTCCTCCCCCTCCTGAAGTCCACAACCATCTTGTTTGTTTATGTGGTGTTGAGATGGAGGTGATTGTCCGCTCTCCATTTCACAAAGTTGTTGAGTGTTCCTCTGTACTCCTCCTCATCGTCTCCTCTGATGAGGCTGACAACTGTGGTGTCATCTGAGAATTTCTGCAAGAAGCATCTGTCGGTGTTGTGTTGAAAATCCGCTGTGTAGATGGTAAACAGGAACGGAGCCAGCACAGTTCCTTGTGGCACCCCCGTACTGCTTAGAATAATGCTAGAGACACTGTTCTGCAGGCGTACACACTGTAGTCTGAGAGATAGATAGTCCAAACACCACAGGGCCAGTGATTGATCCACCTTCATCTTTCCCATCTTCCCCCTAATAGTTGAGGCTGAATGGTATTAAAAGCGCTTGAGAAGTCAAAACATGTAATCTGCACAGATGCATGAGGGGTGTCCAGGTGTGTATGCCCTCTGCAGCATATAAATGAGGGCATCATCAACACTGATGTTGGACTGATATGCAAACTGTAAAGGGTCCATTTGAGTTGACACACTAGTCCTGATGTAGAAAAGGACAAGTCTCTCAAACGTCTTCATGACATGTGAGGTGAGTGCTACCGGTCTGTAGTCATTGTGGTGGGTGGGATGATTTTTCTTTGAGACAGGGACCAGTTGTTCAGGCATGTTGTTTGTCAGTCATATTTTGTCTCAGAAATCTGGTCACCTTAAAGTGCTCATATTATGCTCATTTTCAGGTTCATAATTGTAATTTGAGATTGTATCAGAATAGGTTTACATGGTTTAATTTTCAAAAAACACCATATTTTTGTTGTACTGCACATTGCTGCAGCTCCTCTTTCCACCCTGTGTCAGGTCTCTGTTTTAGCTACAGAGTGAGACCTTGCAACTTCTGTAAGATCTTTGTTGTCAGTTGCACATGGGCAGTAGCTAGGTAAGGATTACATGGGCTAGCTAGCTATTTCTCCAACTTCAGCCTGTACAAGGCAGGATTAGCCGGGAGACTTCTTCTAAACGAGGGCGCACTTCCAACTTTGTGTGGAATACCTGCAGAACATTAGCAAGTGACTGACCTATCTGGGTGCGATTTGAGATGCCTGATGAAGTTCGACGTTGTTGATCTGGCATCATTTATCTTGGTGCCACACACCTTGTAGCTGTTCACTTACTGCCACTGTTTACGAAGTTATTGAAAGCAAAACTAAAGACAAAAGTCACAACTTCGGGAGGACTTGATGTCACCATAGTCAGTGTATTTTTTGATATGTGAGTGCGCGCACATAAGGCATAGCGCATGCGTTGCGTTGCACATTATGGCAAAGGACAGGGGACAGGCAGCTCATCATACGTTTCCCCAAAGTATATGCGTCAATAAAATAAAATGAAATACATGAATAAATTTAGATTTAAAAAGCAATAATTGCATGAAAACAGGTTGTTGACGAGTCTCGAAGCTCGAGTCCAAATTCAAGTCTGAAGTCTTTTGGGTCGAGTCGCAAGTCAAGTCTGAAATCACTGTCTGTGCGACTTAAATGCGACTCAGACTCGAGTCTGAGTCTCAGACTCGAGTCCCCATCTCTGCAAACTGAAAGTATGGATTCTGTTTCAGTCCAAAACTGTTCAATTAACTGCAGTTTAGAGCTTTTGGCCATGACATCATAAATCATCAAGTAATGGAGCATCTCAATAACAGAATTATTAAACATAAAATGAAGCAAATGCATGGTTTACAGTTCAAATCGTGAATCTGAAATAATAATAAGAAATTATTTTGAAATGTTACATCAGAACATAAAGTATATCGGAATATTTCTACTAGTGGAGTGATTTTTGTTTGATAATCCTGCTGCACCTACATTAAGAATCAGAAGACTCCAGTGAGATTACGTCTGAAATTGTCATTGTATTGTAATGTCAGTGTGTTTGTGTCCTGACTCAGTAAACTCACACACTGAAGGAGAGGGGAACTTCTCATGTCCTTTCAACCCACAGGAGAAGACGTCTGTGGGATTAAACCAGGTTGTATAAGTAGATGTCTCCACCGAAGTAATGTGTTCTCTGTTTTTGAACCAGACGTAGGAGAGACCACCAGCTGGACTGCAGCTGCTGTGACACTTCAGCTCTGCATAGGACTGAGACTGATCTGATCTGATCACCTGAACCTGCAGAGCTGGACATGAGAACAAAAAACAACATTTTATCACAGGTTAAAAAAAAAGGTACATACACGTCACCACAACAGTTACAATTCCTAGAAGTAGCAGCGAGCAATTAAACTGTATTTATTTGTTAACTTTTATTTTTTGTTAAAAGTAATTTCACAAACTGATTGATCGTTATCAACATGTTCAGTGTTTTAAATGTACTGTGTTGGTGTATTTCCATCAGTTTGTGTTGATCAGTACCTGTGACAGTCAGAGTTGTTCCAGGTAAACTACTCCATTCAAAGTTTGGTGTTATGAACTTGAAGTGATACTCAGCTGAGTCTCTCTCTCTCAGGTCAGAGATTCTCAGAGTGGAGCGTCCTCTCTCTGTTTCAACATGAACACGACCTGTATACTGGGAGTCTGTACTAAGGTCTTCAGGCTGGGAAGGATTCTGCCCTCCATGATTACGCTCACGACTGAACCAGAATGTTGATTTGTCAGGATAATTGTAGCTGTTGTACAAACAAGAAATGTTCACTGAAGAGCCTTTGGAGGCGCAGATGCTTCTGTCAGTGTACGTCACTCTGTTGCAGGATTCACCTTGGACACCTGAAAGATAAAACCATTTTGACCATTTGTAAACCAGAGTCTGTGAGGAATCAAAATAGGAATTTCCATATTAAAACTACATTACATGAAGTTCTAAGGCTCCACTAAATGGTGTTGTGTTGGAAGAATGTTGAGTAAACTCACACACTGAAGGAGAGGGGAAATCCTTATATCCTTGAAGAGCACAGGAATAGCTGTCTGAATAATACACAGGGTATAAATAATAAGATGTGTGTGCCTGAATTTCCTGTCCATTCTTGTACCAGACATAGGAAGGATTATTAGGTAGACGACAACTGCTCCGACACTCCAGTCTATTAGAACGTGATATCACCTGGAGACCTGGATGTGTGAAGAAGGAACATGAATGTTATGTTAGACAAAACTGTTAACATACAACAACTGATTTATTAAACTGTCAACTAACGACTGCAAATAAACACACAACATATTTATATTATTGTTTTCTAGATCTTGAACATTTAGAAATAATTAACATGAATAGTCGGAGCTGGTTAATGTTGCTCGGGAAAGGGAAGTTTGGGGTCCCCTGCTGGAGCTGCTCCCCCCGCGACCCGACACCAGATAAGCGGACGAAGATGGATGGATGGATGAATAGAAATGTTACCTGCTGTGACAGACAAAGTGACTCCAGGTGAACCGGTATATCTTCCACCTTCTTGGTTTGTTATGAACCTGAACTTGTACACAGCTGAGTCTCTCTCTCTCAGGTCTGAGATTCTCAGAGTGCAGTCCTTGTTTTTATAACTGTACTGCACACGACCTGAATATTCTGAGTCTGTTGTCAGATCTACAGGTTCAGAATTATTCATTTTAGTAAACCATAATATGTTCTCAACTCTAGTAACACTGCTTTTCCACCAGTATGGGTATGTGTATCTGCAGGGTATTTCCACTGTTGATCCTTTAACAGCACAGATCTGAGTAGAGGTGTAAGTCACTCCCCAGCCATCCTGACCCTGTATCACTGTAACACAGAGAACATCAGGAAGACCAATCAGACTCAGAACTACATCAGGAGACAGACTTACATGTAGTGAAGATGCTTCATTGTATGAAGCTACATTTCCCAAAACTACTTCTGCGCTCACCGCTCACATCCCAAGTCAGTGTGAGACAAAGATAATCTAATAGTACCAACTTGTTTTTGAGTTTTGGGGACGTGGACAAACTTTACTAAACTCAGACTGCTTTACTAGAACTGAGCTTAACACTGTATCACACAGGTTTTTCTTATATTTGTACTTCTTTGTTGGGGACTTTCTAATGTCTGTTTTTGAAAATGTGTATATGAATCAAATATTATTGTTATTTCTGGTTTATGCCAAAATGAACAGAGGAATGTTGAAATATGCAAATCGTTCAGTTTTACATGAGAATGTATAATGCTAAGGAACAGTCACAGCTGAACACATGATCTCTGCTCTGCAGTTAATCTCTAGGTGCACTGAGGCAGGACATCATACAGAGGGTGCAGTGAAGGAACAGCAATGTATTGAACATCTGAAAAAAATAAAAACGCAAAAGATTAATATTAGAAGGGTGAAGTGTGTGGAAATAAAAGAATCTGCTTATATGCTCCTTATATATATATATATATATATATATACCATATAGAACATGTAAGTGATTAAAGCGTAACTCTCGCCAAAATGCAACCTGGAGTCTACTACCGGGCGACATAGTTTTGAATGAACAGAAAAGATTATGGGTTCCTCTGGCCACAATAACAGGGTGTAGAATAATATTAAGAGACTGGTAATCAACAAGTCCATGCTGTTTTAAGGAATGGATCGAGTTGAGGACAAAGATGGCTACTTTTGAACGGGTTACTTATAGACAAGGGGGTAAGATTCGGTTCAGAACTCAAACCTCCTATGGCGCCATTTTGATGCAAACGATCACCCGACGTTTGCATTGCATTGACTCCCATCATTTTGACGTCACTTTGACAGCGAATAACTTTACATCTGAAGCGTTTAAAGACTCTACTTGTCCATAGTTTATTTCTAAAGAAACACGACAATGTATAAAAGGCTCCATTACCTTGTACCTCACGTTATGGCTCCGTAGCAGACGCTTTTATAAAAACAGGCTAACGAGGCAGTTTGGACTTACGTTAGCTGTTTAAGTTTAATTACTAATGTTAACTAGCATGTTAGTTAGCAATAATTAGCCTGTGCTTATGTTATCTCCTTACATATATCTATGCTCTCTGTCTCTGTAAGATTGGGAATGATTGAGATTTCTCTTGGCACAGCTACCAGAAGACTTACAACTTTCAGACAGGTTGCTCACGTCACATTTACGTCGTCTCTCTCAGTTGGAGGCTGCTCAGTAACGCTCAGCCAGCACCAGAAAAGTGCTTCTAATATCCTTCACTGGTCTCCGTCCAGAGCAACGGGGTCTGTTGGTCCAGTTTATATACTGTCTATGCATATAGAGTCAGGGGTAGGGAAGATATGTGATATGATTGAGTGTGGGGCCCTTTTTTGGATGTGATAGAAGAAATGTCTGCCTGATTTTTGTAACTGGCAACTGGTGTAATGGATTGGTAGGCGTGGTAACTGTTTCTATCAATTCAATTTTATTTATAGTATCAAATCATAACAAGTTATCTTGAGACACTTTACAGATAGAGTAGGTCTAGACCACACTCTATCAAGGCATGTTTATAGCTTTACTGTTTCATTGTTTTCATTTTTTTCATCACATAATGTTTTGTTTCAGTTTGTTTATTGTACAGTACAGGCCAAAAGTTTGGACACACCTTCTCATTCAATGTGTTTCCTTTTTATTTTCATGACTATTTACATTGTCTCACTGAAGCCATCAAAACTATGAATGAACACATATGGAATAATGTACTTAACAAAAAAGTGTGAAATAACTGAAAACATGTCTTATATTTTAGATTCTTTAAAGTAGCCACCCTTTGCTTTTTTATTAATAAGGGAAAAAAGTTCCACTAATTAACCCTGACAAAGCACACCTGTGAAGGTAAAACCATTTCAGGTGACTACCTCATGAAGCTCATTGAGAGAACACCAAGGGTTTGCAGAGTTATCAAAAAAAGCAAAGGGTGGCTACTTTGAAGAATCTAAAATATAAGACATGTTTTCAGTTATTTCACACTTTTTTGTTAAGTACATACTTCCGTATGTGTTCATTCATAGTTTTGATGCCATCAGTGAGAATCTACAATGTAAATCGTCATGAAAATAAAGAAAACTCATTGAATGAGAAGGTGTGTCCAAACTTTTGCCCTGTACTGTATGTGTGGGTTTTGTATTGTATTGTATTGTTAAGTTTGTTTTGTTTTGTGTTATGTACAGTTGTGTCTCATTTTGAAACTGTATTCAATGGCCGACAGGTGCAGCCGTAGTTAATTTACGGGGGCAAGTATTTGGGTGGTAGCCAGGTTTCTATTATTGATCCCTTTGTTGTAATCTAAAGGATAATCCTATTGTGTGTTGTATAAAAAGAAAATTGGGGACAAGGAACATAATTGTGAATGTAATGTTTTAAATTTTTGGATCATCTATTGTCGTGTCAAAATATCATCGGTTGCTTTTCTGTCTGTGGTCACTCAGGCTGCTGCAGAGTGTGAATGGAAACTGTAGAGAAATGCAGAACACTGAGGCGAGGACAAATAGTGTGACATGTAGATAACATACACACACACATACATATATATATATATATATATATATATATATATGTAAATATAAGGGCCATGCCAGTGATTAAGTTTACAGATGGACAAAGCAGGCCATCCAACCCTAGCATACAGGGATCAATGGTGAGTTAGGGCCTTAAGATTTGTTATGGACCTCAATGCTCCATGGTATACAGTATCTAAGAAGTGAAGGCATTAGGAAGATACATATATAAAACAGCACCATAGTCAAACACAGACATAAAAGTAGCAGCAACAAGTTTCCTTTTTGCATCAAAAGAAAAGCAAGACTTATTTCTGAAATAAAAACCCAGCCTCAGCTTCAACTTCTTCACAAGTTGCTGAATTTGAGGCTTAACCCTTGGGTTGTCTTCCCGTTGACCATGCAACTTTGTGTTTTTCTGGGTCGAAATTTCAACATTTCGTTGTTCTTTTTCTACACTTTTCCCTAAGTTTTTGTCGATTTTATTCACATTTTTTGTCACTTTTTTGTCAAATCTTTTGTCACTTTTTTAATTATGTTTTTGTTAATTTTTTTATCAAGTTTTTTGTTGCTTTTTCCAATGTTTTTTTTCACACTTTTTGAAACAAGTTTTTGTCACCTTTGGCGATGTTTTTTTGTCAATCTTTTTCAGCGTTTTTGTCGATTTGTTTCCTACATTCTTTTGTCATAGTTCAGATATAGAAAGTTTTTGTAAAGGGGTCAAATTTGAGGACAACAGGAGGCTTAAAAGAGAGAGAATCATCAATTAAGAATCTTAGGTATCTAGGTATTTATATGAAGATACAGACTCAGTCACATTGCTCTGAAACGTAAGAAAAGACGATCATGACATTTGTTTTGTAAGAATTCAAAATCAATTTCAGCTCATGAAAGCTGTGTTGTAGTATCAATAATAAAAGCCACTTAATATCTTACAATATACTGTAAATGTAGATGTGCACTACAGTACCTTGTACAGAGAGAAGGAAGACAACAAATCCACTCGCTGCTGCTGTTAAACTCATAGCTGCTCCTCTGGTCTCTGTTAAATCAGCAGGTAGATCACATACATGAGAAATACTGTGTGTCAGGAACTCACAATAAACATACTCTACTTTAGAAAAAGGAGGATGTGGTCTTTGAAGACAATGTGTGTCTTCTGGGCTGGGTACAGTAGTGTTAAATAGATATCAAGCTGTTTAAAACCCGCCTAACTTCCTTCCTCTTTACATCATTAATATGCATGAGCAGACAAATGTCTGTAAATCCCCATGTTGAAATGAAGAAATGATTCTTACTGGTGTTTTGCAAACAATGCATTAAGTTCTTAAAATATAGTTTAATGAAGGGCAGGGAAGTGTCTCTAAACACTTTCCATGAGAGGACAAGCTTAAGCTTAATCACTCCTTTTTTCACCCTATATTGCAAGTCAGGTCCAATTTTATTTATAGCCCCAGTCCATATGATAAATGGGCCATAAATAGAGATACAATGTACGTAAAGCACTTTGGTCTGGGTGTAGATAAACCTGCTATGAACAAAAACTGAAAGTGAAACTCTAATAAAACAGATTCGTTTTGATTCATTTTTACTTTTCTTTTCCAAAGTGTTGAGAGCCAAGCTGCACTGTTGCCCAACAGCTGAGGACTGTGTGTACATTTCCTCAAGGCTCTCTGAAGGTTAGAATTATTTGGGTTTAGTCTAATGTTGTGATCAGAGTGAAAGTGATCCTTAAGATAAGTGCATTGGAAAAGTTTAGTGTTGAGAGCAGATGTTAGGGTGTGGTTGGCATGGAGCACATCACAGCTTCCTGTGTGAACGAGGAGTTGTGGTCTAATTCAAAAGAATATCTCAGGCAAGAGGTGCACTTGATAATAATAATTACAAACCTGCTTCCGTCGGTAACACTTTATAATAATGGTACATGAATTATCATGAATTCATGCATGACTTCATGCATGAAAAAGCATGAATTCATTCATGTAGTACTTCATGAACTATCATTAATATACATGGATTTATAGTATTTCATGCATGACTTAATGCAGGAACAATACGTTTATTAATGCATTAATTAAGGTATTTGAATCATCATGACTTCTGATTTATTAATGATGATCATGTCTTCTTCATCAGGTAAATTTGTAGTTAAAGTGACAGAACAAAAAACTGTCCAGTCACAGAAGTGTACATATATTCTAATGAATTATAGTGTTGTAATCATGATTAACTAAACATTATTTCTTCATTACTTCATCATGTTTGTGGCCCCTGAAATAAAGTGCTGACCTGGTACATCTTTAATATTGATAAATAAAATATGATTAATGGTGGCTTATGCAGCAATCGTCTTTGTGACCCCTCAAATAAAGTCATCCCTGTTAGTTTAGGCATCACATTTTTTGTTTTATAAATTACAAAAAATTAAACTATAATTGTGGACTTTTAATTATGAATTATTTAGTTGGAAGAATTTTACGTATAATACAGTATTATCTTAAAGCTCAAAAACCATTTAAGACAACTCATTCATGATATTAACAAACTTTAATTCATACTCTAAAGCCAACAAGATTTAAGTTTCACATACCATGTCACATAAAAAAATATTGTTAAATCAGTTATTTCAACTGAACCACAAAAAACAGAAAGCACTAAAATAGGTAAATACACTCAATCACTAAACAATTTGACTTCTCTACCTCCTGAGACAAAATTTCCTTTAAAGTGTATAGTAACTCCTAAGGTCTATGACTCATATGTAATGATAATTAATGAGAGGCACACACAGTGCACCATCTTGACACAACCATGTTCTTTATATCTGAAGCCAGTCAGCTCTTTGGGGTTCTATCAGGGAAACATGACCCGAATGTCCTTCAGTAAACGACCAAGAGGTCCTTTCCTATGCCTGTTTCCAAGCCAGTAAGTCCATTCTATAACTGCAAGATGTTCTTTCAAAAGTTTCTCAGTTCTGTTTCCCCTAAGCCGCCAAATTATTGATTTGTATGTTAACCATGCCCTCTCTAGCTGCTGAGTGTGAGCTCCAGTAACAGGATCAACAAACCACCTTGAATGATTCACGGTGAAGTGTGTGTAACCCAAATTGGTGAGAGCGCCCCTATATGCCCTCCACTCATCACTAATGATTACTGTCCCAGGGCGTACATGCTTCACCACCAATGGAAGTAAATGGTTGCGGGACCTCCTCTTCACCAGCTTCAGTAAAGGTCTTCGATGTTTTCCTTTTACTCCAAGCATTCCAAAAACCCAGTTCTTGCGCCTCCAACTGTTGGATATTCTCCCACGACCATACTGTAAATACAACAAGTAAACTCTTTAACACTTCACCATTGGTACCATTCTTTATTAGTGATACAGCTTGATGCCATGACTTTACTATTTTTTATTTACCACTTTAGGGTATCTTACAGATGAAAAATGTACAATGGTTATTTGGCCAGGAGCAAGGGAATATTTTAAATAAATTTAAATATGGCTTTAATTAATTATGGAGTAATTATGTACCGTAAACTGTGTTCAGTAAATCAATCAAAACAAGCAACATTGAAAAAGAAAATTCTTTGTGCTGTTCTTTATTATTCTCTTTGTGAATGTTGAGCAATTTCACACATCCCTGATTCAAACTATGACTTTGCTTTTCACAATCACTACAAACTAAATGGTAGTTTGAACCAAGAAGTAGAACTATAAATTGCAGTTAGTTGGGGTTTGGGTTAAATGCTTCTGGTCCAAGCAGGCACCGAATCTGGTACTGGGGCTGACCACTTGTACGTCAGTTTTCAGTTTTGGACTCTTTGTTGAAATTACAATATATATATATATATATATATATATATATATATATATATATATATATATATATATATATATATATATATATATATATTATAAAGATTTTTTAACTATTGGATTGCAGTGAAATTATTGGTAAAATGCAGTAAACTCATCTGGATTACCTGTAGAAAAAATTTCATCCATGAAATTAAACTGCATTTTGAATTCTCAAAGACAGATCCAGTTCTTATTGTCTTGGTTATTTTTTCTTCCCCTGTGGCTCTTGTGTCGGCATACCCTGAATAAAAAAAATTTAAATTAACGTAAGTAAACCTTCCACGATACAGTAAATACTATATACAATAAACATGTAATTAACAACATTTTAATAAACACAATTTAATTAACAAAACCAATAGCCATTTAACAAATATTGTGTAAAGCATTGTTTTTGATAGTCCTGAATTAGGACAAAACAATTTAACCATGGAACATTTCAGTAAATTTAGTCAACCCCTAACATTTTAATACAACAACACCACAACACTATAAATACATTATAAAAAAAACATGACAAACAACGATACATATTGGTAAATGGTTGAAACTGCACAGCATTTGTAAAAAATAAAAAAGAGAGAGTATAAAGTCATGAAGAAAAAGAATACAACAGTGCAAAGAAAGGGATAGCCTACAAACAGGAAGTGAAGTGAATTCAGTAAGGTTATGCCACATACCATCTATAGACATCTGTTGAGTTGTGTTTCTTCTTCAGCTTCATTGCATTTTGACATAACTTGCACCTTATTTTCTTTTTCAAAAGCTTTTTGTTTTGTAGCCATCTAATCAGCTTGACTGTCTTCCTTTTAGTTGGCTTTCCTTCAGTCAAACACAATATTTTACTTTCCAGACTCATGTCCGTACCATGGATTGTAAAATTGGTTTTAAGGTGAGGTTTGCTGGCCTATTTTTTTTTTCAGCGACGTTAATTGCCCGCGTAAACCTAACCAATCAGAGACGGAGTAGGGTGACCTTTCGGGAGCGGTCTTGTGTGCCCTTGTCGAATAGTGTTTTGCCTCCTGTTAAAATGCATAGCGCCCCTATCTGTAGAGATGTTCCCTAACAAAAACATCATAAACGTTCTTAATGATATCAAACTATTTGGAGCGCCGTGTTCTCTGACAGTGGTATCATCCTGGGACAACACATTGGAAATCCAGGTACCTCCAGAGCTCCACTTGGGATTTTGCCTCGGAACGAGAAAAACGTCCACAGTTCTGCAGTTAGCACCAGATAACGTTACCGAGGACAGTGGAGAGGAGGCGGAGGAGGAAGAGGAAAAAGAGCGTGGAAGATCTGAAAACAACCTAAGCATAGAATCCTTAGCTCTCCGAAGAGGCAAGAGAAAGTGTCAGAAACCTCAGTATGACACGGACAAAATGATTGGTATGTAATAAGAAAACACTGATCTTGCTAATTTGTTGACGGAAAAGTATGTTATAAAATTCAGAACGTTACAAAATTATAGTGACGTTTGCTAACTAGCTAGCTAGCTAGCAAGAACAAGCTAACGTTAGCCAGGTCAACTGCGTGCTAGTTTTCTGTATTGGTTATTCCAACTTACTGGTAAAGGTCAACGTTAGCTATAAAAGCCTATTATTATTTATTCTCTTTTACAATGGATAACGTTATCACTGTACACCAGCTTTGTAAGTATTTAGGTTTAGTTTATATCATCGTTTTGTAAGTTACACTGTTAACATTACACAACACTAGCTGATGTGAAAAATGGTTAGCATACTGTTGTGGAATAACGTTAACGTTACTTCTAAAAAATGTGCACTTAAAGGTGCTTATATATAACTTACATTAGGCTACATTGACTTAGCTGAAGTATCAGGTTAAAATGTGTATCTTCATGTCTCTGCACAGTGAAATGATAACGTTACTCCCACAACCCCCTCCTAATAAACAATAAGCAGTAATAAGTGATGTGACATTGACAGTGACACTAAAAAATGATGCTGTCTGTGCAACAGCCTCCACAAGATAAGGCACAGAAAAAAACTGCAAATGCCAAGATGCATGAAAAAGGTATCCTACATCGTTTTGTCTGTATTGTTGTTATAATGTAGTATTGTTGTTATAAAGTTTATTGTTCTCTTAAAACACTGGAACTGAATAGTGAAACTAAAGTTTGTTGTTCATGATGGAGATAAAAAAGATGGTGTCAAAATAACACCCCCAACTTTGCTGCCAAAAGAGATCCTCCCTGGAGATTTTCAAAACACAGGTGGTTACTAGTATCTACATGTACTGTTGGTAACATATACCCTTTTTTAAAATCCTGACATACTTATCAATATTTTAGTGCTGCATTAAGTCACACAAAGAAAAATCAGCAAAAGAAATGTACTGCTAAAAAGGGGGTGTCTGCTTTATTACATTGTATACAGTGCTGTATATAAGCTATTGTAAGGTTAATTTTACTCAGCCCTCACTGAAATTGTTCAATTATAATGTTGTAATACAGCATTGTATGTTGTATTTTATGTGTTTTTTATAAAGCTTGCTACACATACTACATTTCTAAAACTTACTAATAGTTGTTATGAATCCCCAACATACAAAATTATCTGAAGAGGTTCTTATCTCCTGATACAAAATTAGCCCTTGACCTGGCTGCTACTTAGACTACTAGCCAAAAAAGAACATTGACATAATTTGGAAGGTATTATCTCTCTAAATTTGTTATTTATATCTTTTATTCAAAATGTACAGTGCTTCCACCTCCACATGACCATCCAGGAACCTCTGCAAAAGAAAAGGCAAGAGAAAACGGTATGTGGCATTTGTTTCATAGACAGTTACATTCAGTGAAACATTAAAGATGGAATTTAAATTTTCAGTTTTATAATTTTAGTTTTATGCAGCTTTAATTATCTGCCATTTTGCTATTGGCTAAGGAGAGAGAGATTGTCAAACATTTTAAATGTAATAGTATTTCATTATGAGGCCTCTATCTGTTCCAGAATACTCTACTTCACAGACACTTCTGCAGGAGGCTAGGCAAACCATTGAAAGGCAAAAATGTGAGATTGCAACCTTAAAAGAATGGATTGACATGCTTACTGAGGAGAGAAATTTCCTCCGGGAGAGACTTAAAGAAGGTAAAGATGATTTGAGGAGATTACAAGCTCATAAATGTACATGTATGTTGATTGTGATGAAACATCTGCTGTTAAATCACTTTATTTGTTTTGCACAGCTCTTATGCTCAAAAATGACAGGAGAGCTGAGACAGCAATTAAGATCTCACCCCTAAAGAAACAATCTGGACGAAAAGAAAGATGAATCAGATGAAACTGACCTTTCCTCATCTAATGAGTCCTCTGATTCTGAAGCTGACACAGCATCATCTGAGGACAAGAAGCCCAAAAAGTCCAAGTCCAAGCGCAAAACAAAAAAAGCTGAAAAAAATGCGAGGTATGTACTGAGTTACATATTTCTCAGTCTGTTTATGGACTGCAAGTTTAAAATGAGGTCATCTGAGCACGTTGACCAATGCAGACAAAACAAAAAGAACCACTCTGTTAGCACAAACATGTTATACCTTCACTAAACAAATTCCTCCCTAGTAGTATCACAAAAGTCCCACAACTGCAGAGGGCACTAATTTTTAAGAGAGATGCAGCAGGTGAAAGCTATTTCCATTGAAGCTGACAGATGCCTTGCTCATCAAGTTGTTGTGTTATGCAGTGTGTTGAATCCTTACAAATGCATAACATCTGCAAAACAATTAGCCAATTTAATTTTGATGACTGGTTTGTCATAAACCCCAACATAGTGAAGTTGCCATTAAAATTGACAGAAGTGTTGCTTATAACTGGACAGTTATCTGTAACAAAGCGTTTGTAACAAAGTTTATTAACCAGTGGAAAAATGTCCTCATCATGTCATCCCTATTTCATAGAGTCATAGACATACTGTATGTGTCCTTTTTTGCTCACACATTCCTCACCTGTGTATTTACTTGATTCCTCCTACTGTCTAAATGCACACATGGCATTACCATATTCTTTTATGATACTTAATTTATTAATTTAGAAAGAACAGCTTCTACAGTTGATATGTTTTACATGTTTTATCTTCTGGCACATATCACTCTGATTAAGTAATTATGATGGCACTAGTCATTTTTTTATACCTATTTGTTCCTCATTTGCTCGGGATGGCCCCTAAAAGTCAGGTATTAAGATCAGTCGATGGAACCCAAATTTGAAACTCAGTTTCTGAGTCAAGCCGTAATACTAACCACTAGCATTAATTATTGCTTGACTGCTGTCCAGATGTGCGCAGTAAGTTAACAGTTACATTCTTTACTGACCGAGAGACACCCAAAAGAATACAGGTGCAGTCCTTACTAACTTTTTAAATGATACATTGGTACAAAGTGGCATTTCTCATTCTAACAAACATCTTTGGTAAGCGTGCGAACAAGCCATTGCAATGCACTTTTATCAGATAACATTCAAGAGTTTCATTTTGTAGTAATTCATGAAATTAAAAGGTGATGAAGCTGATAAAATAAAAAAAATGAGAAGCCAGCTAGCAGCATTGATTTTATCCTTGAATTTATGTGGGATATTTGGTTGCAGGGAGGTCGTAGTGACATTTAATGTTTTAAGGGGGGTAATTGTCTCAAGGTCAGTGTTCACGGTATTGGCCTGAAGTGCTGGCTGAGTTGACTCAACTAGAAAAATCTGATTTGGGTACATTGCTAGTGTATTCTTGAGTAAGAGTTGGGTTGAAACGTTACTAATGCAACTTAAGAGAGCTCTGATTCCAGTTTGCATTTAACCTTATTATTGTTACTATTGCTGCACAATTTGTATTTAAGTGTGCTAGGTTTGACTGCTGTCTTAAGAGCTAGTGGTCTGATGATAAAGCAAATAGGGTGGGTTTTAAGTTTCATTTGATCATGCTACTTGTGTTTTTTTGTCTTGCAGTGAAAACCCCTGATCACTCCATCCAGCGTTACAACATGGTGCTGGAGATGGTGAGGAATGATGGCATCAGCAAAGCGGAAGCCTATGCAAGGCTTGGAGTAGATCGGAATACCATTGTATATCAGGCACCAATTGCTGAACTTGCAGCTACCAACCACGAGCTGTACAAGACATTGAGGTCTACTTTTTAAAAGAAAGGACAGCCTCAAAAGGTTTGCTAAAACATGTAAGGGCTTTTGTGAGCAGGAGCCTACAGCTTCAGCCATTCAAAAAAAAAGAAGCTGGGATCCTTGCTGGACATTTACAAGAAATAAAAGGGTCAACTTGTTGATTGTCATATTATTGGACATCATAGGCCTAACTTAATTTTTCATACTTGAAAATGGTGTCTGTTGTTTTTTGTAGGATATAAGTTGCATCTTGAAGCTGTTTTTGAATGTTTACTATTTGTAAACATTTGCACTTTGCACTTACAGATCATGTATCTGTTTTTTAATTTTTTTGTCAAG
This sequence comes from Perca schrenkii, assembly GCA_025617405.1. NCBI lineage: Eukaryota > Metazoa > Chordata > Actinopteri > Perciformes > Percidae > Perca > Perca schrenkii. The sequence goes on from CM046788.1 coordinate 36,960,064, forward strand.
ACTTTTCAGGTCTACAGACACTAAGAAGTTAGTAAAAAGTGAAATTCATAAATATTCTACTTTGTGTATTTTTTGTTGTTTTTTTGTAGGATTTAAGTTGGATCTTGAATCTGTTTTTGAATGTTTACTATTTGTAAACATTTGCACTTTGCACTTACAGATCATGTATCTGTTTTTTAATTTTTTTGTCAAGACTTTTCAGGTCTACAGTCACTAAGAAGTTAGTAACAAGTCAAATTCATTAATTCTTGGGTGAGCATTGTTCTAAGGCATTACTGTTTAAGTGCCTTATGTTGTGAATAAAGCAACTATAAAAGTGCATCTGCAGTATACTGTATTTTGTGTAAATCTAGTGACCTTAGTATAATTTTGCAAACCCACTCCTTTAATTCTTAATACATTTCAATTTTATGGCACCATTGATCATATCTGATTTATCAATGTTAAAGATGTACCAAGTCAGCACTTTATTTCAGGGGCCACAAACATGATGAAGTAATGAAGAAGTAATGTTTAGTTAGTCTTGATTACAACACTATAATTCATTAGAATATATGTATACTGCTGTGACTGGTTCAGGTCAGCACTTTATTTCAGGGGCCACAAACATGATGAAGTAATGAAGAAATAATGTTTAGTTAATCATGATTACAACACTATAATTCATTAGAATATATGTACATTCTGTGACTGGACAGTTTTTAGTTCTGTCACTTTAACTACAAATTTACCTGATGAAGAAGACATGATCATCATTAATAAATCAGAAGTCATGATGATTCAAATACCTTAATTAATGCATTAATAAACGTATTGTTCCTACATTAAGTCATGCATGAAATACTATAAATCCATGTATATTAATGATAGTTCATGAAGTACTACATGAATGAATTCATGCTTTTTCATGCATGAAGTCATGCATGAATTCATGATAATTCATGTACCATTATTATAAAGTGTTACCGATAAGGTAAAACTATTACTGAGATACTGATGATTCAGGTGAAAAAGCTTGTACAGGGAATATATGATGTAACAATTGAGCCTATCTTTCAGGTTTGGAGCAATAGGTATGAGACACGAGGGAATTCTTTAAAACTTTACCCTAGAACATGCCTGTATGAAAAGAGAGAGAATTTTTTCACACTCCGTGTGTAAAAATCATGGAACGAGCTTCCTGAAGACGTTGTGCGTTTCCCTTCAATTAATTCTTTTAAGAATAGGTTGGATGCATTTTGCCTGTCAAAAGGTGTAATGTATAATTATAAAGCTTGTCAGTAATTTATGTAACTTATTTATGAATTGTTAGAAAATTTAAATCATGAAATGAATGTGTTTTATGAAAACAACATGTTAAAATGTGAATATATATACAGTATATATTTTGTTTTGTGTTGCTTGAGTCTGGAATAGAGGCTTTTATATCCTGTACCAGAATTTTTTTCAATAAATTTCAATAATAAGTAGATAAAGAACATGCAAAGACAGATACTCTGGTGCTGGAGTGTAAAACACAAGTTTGATTACAATATATTATTCTATCAATTACAAACGAATAGCTAATTCAAAACATGCTTGGCTTTGCAAACTGAAACACTTTCATACTGCAGCATTTTATCGTTTAATAACAACGCCATGATAAGCAGAAGCATGTTAATATCAATCACAACATGAAACACAATATTGACAAACCCTGTCCACTTATTAGTCAGGCGCTAGACAGTGTGCACTGCTTAACACCTTCAAAATAAAAGCCCCAAATTCATAATGAAAGTGACACAAACAAAACCTTATAAGAACATAGATGGAATAGAGTATAGCAGACCAAACATTTAAAGTTATTTACAGCAAAAATATTTTTCCACATGTGAATCTAGGTGGTGGGAAGGTGGTGGTTGGATGTTGAGCAAAAAGCGCTGCACTTAAAGGTCCTTGTTGCTTCCTCCTGTGCTTAACTAGCGTTATGACAACTTCAAGGAGTTAATAATTAACATTACTGACGTCAAATTTCCACACAATGCTATGTTGTTCTGTGTTGTTGTAAAACTCAATAACACATTCACAAAAATTTGGAAAATATTTTTAGATATTTTTATTCTTTATCATTGCTATTGCCAAAGCAATTATTAATGTTGCTGTGGGAGTAAACACATTGCTTGAATGAAAATTCTCTTTGCCAACGTGTAGGCAAGAGACGGGTCAGATGTTTGGTAGAAAACACCCGGCGGACAGCTGGGGGGCAGGTGAGGCGTGGCAGGGTCTGGAATGACAGGAGAGGTAAAATCATGACCGTTGGAGAACAACAAAGTTTAATAAAGTAGTGTAGATTACACAAATTCTGAACATTTGCCAATTAAATACTACATACTGATTTACAGCAGGCTGTATAGTATTGATTATAAACGAGTTAAGATGACACTGCATTAACTAAGGTGACACTGTTTTTTGGTTGTTTTTTTACCATTTATGTTGGTTGAAATAAACTAAACTAAACGAAAGGCAGGCTTTGACCTCAGAAAAAAAAAATTTCTGTTGCCCGTTGTGCAGTAACACTCACTATTAGTCACAGTTTGATTGACATGTTTCGGAACATATGTATAATTTCCTTTTAGCATAAATGGTAAAGTGTTGTGGAAAATGTCTTTGGTGTTCAGTGATGAAGCTGAAAATTAAGATTGTCTGACACACTGGAGTTATCTATGTTATTTTCTTTATTCTCCTGCAAGTAGAGGGAGGCAGTTTAACAGAGTGTCAAGCGGTCTGCAAAAGCGCGTCAACGAACAAAGAAAACTCTGGGTTTTTATGGGTGAGCATGCAGGGGGAGGGACTGTATTCTTGTCGACTCAGCAATCCTGGTCCAATGGCTTCTTTAGACATCTTCTGAGGGGCGTACAGACACTTCATTCTCTGTGGTTCCTTTTTCGCTGACTCTACCCTCTGTACACTTGCTGATTCTGCTCATTTTCTGCTTAGTCTGTACTGCTTCATGGTATTGGCCCTTTGCCAGGTGCTGCCTATAGTATGGCACTACACGAGAGGGAGGGAGCAGCGTAGCCTCAGTCCCACGAAAGCAAAAGAAAGCTATGGTTTCCTTTTAAGATAATAGAGTACTATAATGGATCCCTATAACTGATATATCCTAATATCAAATAGAAAACAGAGTAAATATTGTATAGTATAAAAGTAAATACATATAAATTCATGAAAATATAAAAACCCATGCAGTAATGGATAATATATGAAAGAAAGATCACACATCAGTATGACAGATAAAAACTTTCCACTACAAAAGTCAAACCATTTTCTCGGGTACTTACTAGGAAATAAGACTTAAGCTGAAATTTTACTTTCAGCATCCACAAGTACGCGAAGGTCTGCGAGATGTAGGCTGCACTTGGTAATCAGCGGGTGTACAGCACGCATTGGATCTGGGGGGACATCCAATTAGTTTTGTGGCCACTGAGATAAAGTTGTTGCAGAGCGATCTACTGCGCATGTGTCACAATGTGTCTTCCAAACAGACTCCAGAAAGTAGTATAGACAGAACCGCTACAGCCAAAATGATACTGTCCACAAGGGTCTGCTGGGGTCTGGGTGACGTTACTGCCTTCATCATCGTCAGAGGGTATACGCATAGTGTAGGCTCTGTTTTTTGACCTTGCAGACATGTTTAATTTCAACATTGGGGGGGACATATTATAACCGGTGGGGGAGACAGGGTTTCTCCATGATAAAGTATTCAGCATCAAACACTGGTGCATGTTTATGCAACAATTTGTGTCTGTCCTGCATCAATTTAAGGTGCAAATGTCTTCATTTATGTAAAGGAAAGTATTATTCTCCTGTATTGTTCAAAACTTTCTGAGTATTCCAAACATCACATATGTTTCGGGATTATTTTTAGAAATCATGTACATCTCAACAACAAATCTGTTAGAGAATGATACCTTGTTAAAGCCAGAAGCTGCATACATACTACATAAATCTATCTTTATTTTTCAAGCTCCCGTTGTGTCCATGTAGCACAAGTCACGTAACGTTTTTGACATCTTTTAGGGAGTGGGTTGTCTTTCATATTTTTTGTGGGGGACAAATCTACCCCCAAAAAAAATCTACACCTATGGTCCATACGACAACCTCATTGTGGCACTATAGAAAAGCATGAGGGGAGGATATTTAATTCGAGAACTATGAATGTCTGTACAAAATCTTACCCAACCCACCCAGTAGTTTGTGAGATATTTCGGTCTGGACCACTGAACTGTTCTTACCTGTGCGATGGTGTTTAGTTTCTGCCTAAGCTCAAACCGTTGATTGGGCAACTTGTATCTTCTTGATAGGAGAATAAATAAAAAAAAAAGTATCATCATTTGTATTGAACAAATGGCTAAATTGTATTGGTTAATATAACCATAGTGATGCTCACCTAATCCCTAGGTAGACAGAAAGGACGACGATGAACAGAACAAAAGTGAGCAGTATTCCAGCATGTGATCTGGATGCACCTGTGACAGAAATCAGATAGAAACACTGACATTTCATTGCAGGATGTTTGGGTCCATTAGAGTGTGTCCTGCCCTCTGTTTGAGTGCATTTAAAACTGTTAAATGGAATTGTGTGGAGGCGAAATCTAGCTTACTTAGTAGAGCATGCGCCATGCAGGCGGCGCATTCAAATCTCACCCACAGCCCTTTGCTGCATGTCTTAAACACCCCCCCTCCCCCGTTTAACAGCAGTGGCATAAAATGGCTCTTTAGGCAATTTATGTTATGTGAAGTACAGTATGAGTCTTGTGATTATATCTAACCTGTCACAACAGTCAGATGTAAGGTGGAGTTCTGATGTCCTCTTCTGTTCTGGGCTTCACAGTAATAATTCCCACTGTGTTCAGGTCTAACATCAGTGATGGTGAAGATCTGTCCTGATGCTTTTGGTGAGTCTTCATTCTCCTTGTACCAGGTGTAGTTAGCTGCTGGGTTAGCATCACTGCTACAGGTCAGAGTCACTGAACTGCCCTCCACTATCTCAGCAGAGGGACTCACTGACACAGAGGGAAGCTTTGGACCATCTGGAGGAGAATATTAAAACAGTAAATTCACTCATATTTGATGGAAAGTGGCGTGAGTTTGATTTCCTTCATAATAATAATAATACATTTTGGACCGTTAGCAATATATTAGAAGACGTATTTTTCATTTGGGCAGGTGATGCAAATACAATTGCATATGTGATTTCAAAAGATCTTCATTTTGACAACCCTAGAACAAATGAAGCCTGTGCTTTTTAAAATGTAGTTTAAAATTGGTGCCACAGACTTGGAAAATAAACCATGAACTAATCCAGGCTTAAAATGAAAACTGTAAACTGCCTGCAAAATTGCTTCAGAACATCACTCCCACTAGCATTAACTTATCATACAGTAGATGAATCGTAATGTACTTTTACTTTTAAAGTGATTGGTTGATGTTTTGTACTTACACTGGACATTTATAAATAGAGATGAAGAGTTGATGTGTCCGTGTGGATTCTCAGACTTGCAGTAGTAGTTCCCTCTGTCCTCAGAGCTGATGGAGGAGAAATGATAACTTCCTTCTGATCCTTGAAGCAGTGTTTGGTTCTCCTTGTACCAGGTGTAGTTAGTTGCTGGGTTAGCATCACTGCTACAGGTCAGAGTCACTGAACTGCCCTCCACTATCTCAGCAGAGGGACTCACTGACACAGAGGGAAGCTTTGGACCATCTGGGAGAGACATTTGTTAACTGATTATTAAATACTATATTATGTGGCAGCATTTGAAACAGGATGTGGTGGGTATGGGGCAAATCTGCTCCCTAATAGTGAATTAAACTACCTTATAGTAGTTATGTATTGCTTTCAAAAAGGTTTTCACTCACATTTCATATTAATAAATGCATATTCAGATGTCCTCCTCCCCAGCTCGTTCTCAGCTGCACAGTAATACTGTCCAGAGTCAGAGGACTGGATGGAGCTGAAGACGAGCTGTGGTCCTTCACTGAGAAGGTTGTCTTCATTCTCCTTGTACCAGGTGTAGTTAGCTGCTGGGTTAGCATCACTGCTACAGGTCAGAGTCACTGAACTTCCCTCCACTATCTCAGCAGAGGGACTCACTGACACAGAGGGAAGCTTTGGACCATCTGGAGGAGAAGGTATATGAACATAAATTAACTTTAAGATGAGAATATCGTACATACAATCTTTTCTTTGTTGTAGTTCCTAACTTAAAAATGTTTTGTTCACAGAAAGAAACATTTTATTTGTATTTATTTATGGCCAGAATACTCCGAAGAGATCTCTAGCAGTCTTTCTGTTTGGCTCTCTATATAACCATGCTGTGTTTCCTGTACATCAAAATTCAATTAACTTGTGTTTTCTGCACTCAACACCAATTACCCATCATTGCAGTGGTAAACAAATGATTTATCCTTTCTTTTCGGTTTACATTTGTAGTTTTCCATTTTCAAATTGAATCTTCTCTCTGGTTAAAATGACCCATCATTCGTCCAAACTGAATTATGGTGTCTATGTATTTTACTTTGGATTAACCAGATAAAATCATAATATGACAGTGGTGAACTCACACACTGAAAGAGAGCGAGAATCCTCATGTCCTTTGAAAGCACATGAGATGGCATCTCCAGGATTATAGTAATCCGCGTGAGTAGAAGTTTTCTCTGTCATATTTTTCAGTGCGTTCTTGAACCAGACGTAGGAAAGACCACCGGCTGGACTGCAGCGGCTGTGGCACTTCAGCTCTGCATAGGTCTGAGACTGATAGACTGTTGTTCTGATTAACTGCACCTGGAGATCTGCATCGAGAACAAAAAAAATATTTTATGTGATTGGACACTTTGTAATCACAGGCATCTTAGTCTATATCCATGACGTTCCGCTTCGGAGATTGCTCCGTTGCTGCCGGAAATTCTGCCGGATGCATGTCTTTTCACCCAGATGTCCGTTACCTTCCGCTTTCTTTGTGTTGGTGTTCTAAACTCTGGTGGATTTCTGAGGACTATGGTTAACTGCTCCTCAGATCTCTGCAGGGTAAATCCAGACAGCTAGCTAGACTCTGTCCAATCTGAGTTTTCTGTTGCACGACTAAAACAACCTTTTAACTTACACGTGTTCCACCAAAACAAGTTTCTTCCTGAGGCTATTTTGCAGAGGCACCTTTGCTCTGTCTGGCACTTAGCGCCACCCAACAACGATTGTCATTGATTTGAAAATTTGAAATGCCAATAAACCAGAGCTTGTTTTTCTTCCATCCCATGATGCTGTGTGGACTAGCCAGACCCTCCTCTGCAGCGCTTTGTCTGGCAAAAGTGAGGCTACAGGCATCTATACCCAATAAATAGATCATAATTCCTTGTCATACGCCAAGAAAAAAAAAAAAAAACATCATACTATACATACTCATAATGTAGAATTATTGTCAACATGTTCAGAGTTTTTAAATGTACTGTGTTGGTGTATTTCCATCAGTTTGTGTTGATCAGTACCTGTGACAGTCAGAGTTCTTCCAGGTAAACTACTCCTCCATTCAAAGTTTGGCATTATGAACTTGAAGTGATACTCAGCTGAGTCTCTCTCTCTCAGGTCAGAGATTCTCAGAGTGGAGAATCCTCTCTCTGTTTCAACATGAACACGACCTGTATACTGGGAGTCTGTACTAAGGTCTTCAGGCTGGGAAGGATTCTGCCACTGAGAACTACGATCAGGACTGAACCAGAATGTAGATTCAACTTGATCTTCGTAACTGTTATACGGGCAAGAAATGTCCACCGAAGAGCCTTTAGAGACGCAGATGCTTCTGGCTGTGTATGTCACTCTGTTGCAGATTTGACCAAAGACACCTGAAATATAAAATGGATTTCTTACATTAATAATTATTGTTAACCTCTCAGGAAGCATTGTGCATGGACGTATGGCAAAATCTCTGACAGTTGACAAATATATGTAATCCATATTTGGACCTACAGGAAGCAATAGTACAAATGCATCTAAGACAGTCAATGTTTAAGTACAACACAACTTACAATTCACTAATGTGTTTATAAGGCTGATTTGCTAAATGCTAAAAACAATGCATCACTTTTTTCCGTACACAGTGGTCATCAATCATTACATTTTACATTTTCTTTGGGAATGAAGTTCAGTAACTGTGGTTGGTTAAACTCTCAGCACACCAGCATCACAGTGACATCACAGTCAGGGGCTGAGCGAGGGTGTGGCTTCTGGGGCTCCAGCACGGAATGTTTTCTCAAAAAGCCCCGAATCTTGGAGGGTTTTTAAATAAATTCAACTTTGTGTCATTTCCCCTCAGTCTCTTTGATTCCGTTTATGCCTACCCTATTGACTCTTCTGTACATTATTAAGTAGAAACATCAATTTGTTGCCTCTTTCAAGGTGGATTAGTTGTGTTTTGTTTTCAGAATGATGACAACAGTTGGAGAACAATTAGATACAAAATAGGACGTAGGCTCTACAGGATGATTCTTTCCCTCGGAAACTATCGTGTTTTTCCCAAATGATGTACAGATTTTTAGACAGTCTGTTATCAAATGGCTTGAAAAATAGTGCACATAGCTGCCGTAAATGGAGGATACCCACGGCATACCCCTTGATTTAGACTGAGCCTTTTTACAACATCTGGCACTGCCCATGATCACAAGGTCTGTCGGTGTAAACGTTGTGCTGAAAAAAGTTCCACTTCGTTTATTACAGTAAGTGAACAACAATAGTTGCAGTCACCAATTCCCCTCCCTGTGTCAATTTTGGTTCAGTGCTGCGCTTAGAGCATGACTTGCTAAATGTGTTTCAAAAAGGAGATGTGAGAATAGCTTGACCGCAGAATACTATTTTGGTGGTGTGCTGATAAAGAAGGCAGGGGCGATACTAAGTATCTACATTTTTAGAAGCCTTGTTTACGGTATTTATACCTTTGCTTAACTTTACTTCAGTGTGATGTTTAGTGTGCTGGATATGTAGTATAGTTAAATGTGATAATGCAGACGGCAGCTTGAGCTTTGTTTGACAAACTGTCTAAGCAATAGATGAAAAGAAACTGTGAAAAAGCTCCACCAGATGGCGTTCTTTTATAGTGAAAGACAGTGGAGTACACTCACACACTGGAGGAGCAGAGAAATCTGCATGTCCTTTCACAGCACAGGAATAACTGTCTGCAGGCTCAACGTAGTCTGAATATGAGGATGATGTTTCCTCCTGAATTGTCTGCCCGTTCTTGTACCAGATGTAGGATGGACGATCAGGTAGATGACAAGTGCTTTGACAAAACTGCTGAGCCCAGGTAAAATACGATCTTCTCACCTGCACCCGGAGATCTGGATCTGTGAAGAAGGAGCAAACTGTCAGCATTCACAAACGTGCAAATACGCAATAATTAGTAGTAGGGCTGCACGATATATCGTTTTCTATCGTCAGCACGATATCAACTTGCACAATAAACATATCGCAAAAGGCTGCAACATATCGCGAAAGGGCAGCGACTTATTGGGAAAGGCTGTAACTTATCGCGAAAGGATGTGACATATTGTGAAAAGGCTGCGACATCGCGAAATGCAGCGACATATTGTTAAAGGGCTGTAACTTATCATGAAAGGGCAGCGACATATCGCGAAAGGCTGTGACTAATCGCAAAAAGGCTGCGACATATCGCGAAAGGCTGCGACATATCGCGAAAGGCTGTGACTTATCGCGAAAGGCTGCGACATATTGCGAAAGGCTGTGACTTATCGCGAAAAGCTGCGACATAACACGAAAGGCTGCGACTTATCGCGAAAGGCTGCGACATAACGCGAAAGGCTGCGACTTATCGCGAAAGGCTGCGACATAACGCGAAAGGCTGCGACATATCGCGAAAGGCTGCGATATAACGCGAAAGGCTGTGACTTATCGCGAAAGGCTGCGACATAACGCGAAGGGCTGCGACTTATCGCGAAAGGCTGCGACATATCGCGAAAGGCTGCGACATATCGCGAAAGGCTGCGACATAACGCGAAAGGTTGCGACATAACGCGAAAGGCTGTGACTTATTGCGAAAGGCTGTGACTTATCATGTAAGGCTGCGACATAACGCGAAAGGCTGCGACTTATCGCGAAAGGCTGCGACATATTGCAGCAGGCTGCGACATATCGCGAAAGGCTGCGACATAACGCGAAAGGCTGTGACTTATTGCAAAAGGCTGTGACATCGCGAAAGGCTGTGACATACCGCAAAAGGCAGTCCGCGACATATCGCAAAAGGATATTGCGAAAAACTAGTAGAAAACTGCACTTTCATTCTTTTTTTAACGGTGCTTTCAGTGATCAATTTGTTCAATAAAAGAATGATGGAAATGATTTCCTTTCACTTGTTTTAAATTCAACAAGCAATTTGTTGTATTTTGGCAGAATACTGAAAACAGCAAAACGGATTACACTTTAATATCCTAATAGCCCTTTAATAATTAACATATCCTAGATGGTAAACATTTGGAAATTTAAAAATGTTACCTGTGACAGATAAAGTGACTCCCGGTGAACCTTCTAATCTCTTGACTCGTCTGTGTTTGAACCTGAACTTGTACTCGGCAGAGTCGCTCTCTCTCAGGTCTGAGATTCTTAAAGTGCAGGTGGTTGTATCACAGTAATACTTCACACGGCCTGCGTACTCTGAGTCTGTTCTCAGATCCACAGGTCCGTCTTCCTGCATTTCAGTAAACCATAATATGTTCTCCACTGGGACAGGACGTCTTTTTACTGTGGATGGCTGTCTGCAGGTGCAGCGTATGTCCACTGTTGATCCTCTCACGGCACAGACCTGAGCAGACATGTAAGTCACCCCATTCCTGCTTTCTGCCACTGTAGCACAGAAGATTACAAAACACATTAGAAACCACAATCAAATTCACAATATGTAACATAAGATGACTTTCATCTGCAGTGAAGTCTGATTTGGGGGCAAGCAAAAATACAGAAAAGGTGTTCTGTTTTACAGACTGTAAAGGAACAAACAAGGGAAGATACAGATCCTTTTTATATAAATACTGGTTCACTGAGGCAGGACATCATACAGGCTGAAGGTGATGGATCTTCAATGCATTGGAAATGCAAACTTTAAAAGGTCCCATGATATGGTGCTCTTTGGATGCTTTTAGTGGTCCCCTAATACTGTATCTGAAGTCTCTTTTATATAGACCTTAGTGGTCCCCTAATACTGTATCTGAAGTCTCTTTCATAATTCTCTTGCAGAATTCCAGCCACTAGAGCCAGTCCCACAATGAGCTTTCCTTAGGATGTGCCATTTCTGTGTCTGTAGCTATTGAGGAGGAGAGAGGGGGGGGCAAGGTGGAGGGTGGGGGTGTGGCCTTGACCAACTCCCACTTTGCTTGTTTGAAAGCCATGATGTCTCTCTCTCTTTCTCATGGGCGGGCCAAATTCTCTGGGCAGGCAAAGCAGAGAAAGGGGAGATTCCAGATCGGCCCATCTGAGCTTTCATTTTCTCAAAGGCAGAGCAGGATACCCAGGGCTCGGTTTACACCTATCACCATTTGTAGCCACTGGGGGGCGCCATAGTCAGGCTGGAGGAACTCATATTAATGTTAAAAAACCTCATAAAGTGAAATTTTCATGCCATGGGACGTTTAATGCAGTTTGACTGACCATGATGAATGTCATACTAGTCGTTCTTAGAAAGGTGTGGTCTGTTTTGCTTGGTTCATTTCCTCTCAGTGGACGTGTGTAAAAAAAAAAACTGCAGAGGCACACTAAGTCATGGCTGGGCAACTATCCAGAGCTAGAGATAATAAGATAGCTAACAAAAATAAAAAGATAACTATACAAAAGAGATATCTTAGCATACACAACCTTGTCTCTTTTTTCTCTCCAAAAACATTTCCTGTTTGAGACTGAAAGCAAAAACGGGGGTCATAAAAGTATTTTACCATTACAAACTATATTCCGGTTTTACACCTCAAAGATGCAGGCAGGGACTTAATTTTAAAAGCAAGAAACTGTTTGGTCTCAGGTTGGGCTGACCATCTCACACAACAACTGATGTATATTGCTGCATATGTCCTATCAGCATTGCTCATGACAGACTTTGCTTTTCTTAGATCTTTAGTGGAGCAAAAATGTAAAGCTTGTTGCTATATTGCATAACTTTTATCATCTTAAGTTGTACTTTGTCAGCTGTAGCTGTATTCAGAGCTAAAATACTGCAACATGCAGATCCACAGTTATGTCAACATTGTAGCGTTTAGTACCGGTATGTAACTATGTTAGCATTATGCTCCAAGTGCCACTGAGTTATACTAATGTTAACATGTCAACAGCAAACTCTAAAATGCTGACATTTAGCTTGTCAAGCTATGTAAGCATTACTCCAAGTGCTTCTGAATAATGCTAACCTTAGCATGTTAGCATGCCAACCAATGAGCTAACATGTTGCTGGCATATTGGCAAATTCTACCATTGTTAATATCGTAACACGCTTAGCCTTAAAGATAGCATAACATATGCTACTAAAACTATATAAAAAGCAAGCAGAAATGAGGCTGTTTTTTTCAGATACTAACATTTGATGTTTATGAAGAATTATGTAAAATTCTGCTGCTTTCACATCATATGGAAGTTGCTGTATTACTGGTTTCTTACTTATGATATACAGTTGTGTTCAAAATAATAGCAGTTTGATTTTAAAAAAAAGTGAATAATGCTCAAAATCCTTAGAATAGCTTTTAATTCCGTAATATCAATGCATTGGGAACACTGCAGATTCAATTCTAAATCAAAACATAACAACATAATAAATTGATCAAGTTTGTGTTACAGAAAGTGAAGAAAATGGAATATTAGGGTGTTCAAAAAAATAGCAGTATTTGCATTTTTCTTTACAAACTCAAACATTTAGTGTATAAACTGAAAAATGTCTCAAGGGTTTGCTTTACTTTGAATCACTGCACTAATATTTAGTTGCATAACCATTATTTCTGAGAACTGCTTCACATCTGTGTTGCATGGAGTCGACCAACTTCTGGCACCTGTGAACAGGTATTCCAGCCCAGGACGATTGCACTATATTACACAAATCCTCTGCATTACTGGGTTTTGCCTCAGAAACAGCATTTTTGATGTCACCTATGGGATTGAGGTCTGGGGATTGGGCTGGCCACTCCATAACATCCATCTTGTTCATCTGGAACCATTAAGACTTTGCTCGCTTACTGGTGTGTTTTGGGTCATTGTCTTGTTGAAAGACACATTTCAAAGGCATTTCCTCTTCAGCATAAGACAACATGACCTCTTCAAGTATTTTGATGTTTTGAAACTGATCCATGATCCCTGGTATGCAATAAATAGGCCAAACACCACAGTACGAGAAACATCCCCATAACATGATTTTTGCACCACCATGCTTTACTGTGTTCACAGTACTCTGGCTTGAATTCAGTGCATGGGGGTCGTTGGACAAACTGTCTGCGGCTCTCTATTTGTTAAAACACACCATCAGGTGGCTCTTGTATGGAGCACGTATTTGTTCATCTATGTGAACTTCAGAAGGATGTGGTCTTGTGGTTCAAATCTGTCACGTCACAAAATTTAAGAATACTTTTTAGGCCTGTAAGCACATGCACTGCTCATATTATGTATTTACCCCAGCCTAACAATAATGGAGGGGACTATTTGAAGACATGTTTTTAATCTTTGCTTGAGTACCTGTTGTGACGGTTCAGATTCAATTTAGTAGCATGCCATCAGTCCCAAACAGGGCTAATTATGTATTCGGACAAACTGTCTGTGGCCCCTAAACCCAAAAAGAACAATTTTGCTCTCATCAATCCACAGAATTCTCCTTTGGCCGGTCAATGTGTCCTTTGGCAAATTTCAACCTATTCAGTAGATATGTCTTTTGGAGCTGATCATTGGTTGAGCCTTTGCCATTTTGGCTATTCTTCGAGCCCATTGAATGGTAGTTGACCGTTTTTCCCATGTCGTTCAGGCTTTGGATGCCATTTCAAGGCATTTGAAATCATTTTGGCTGAGCAGCCTATAGTTTTTTTGCACTTCTTTATATGTTTACCCCTGTCCAATCAACTTTTTAATCAAAGTCCGCTGTTCCTCAGAGCAATAACTGGAACGACCCATTTTGCTGAGTATTTCAGTGTGAAATGCACCATAACCAGCATGCACAAAATTTGCTTCCTTCCTTCCTTCAATATGGGCCATAATTGACGCCTGTGTCTTCACAGAATCAATCACCTCACTAAGTGAACACAACACTGCTATTATTTTGAACTGCCCCTTTCAATTATAGATTCAATTACACAGAATGAGCAGCATGCATGTCATGACTGTTGAGTCTGTTGTTTTTCTATGACTGTACAACACTTACTAGTAAATTATTTGCCATGTAGAAATATCACTTCTACCAAAAAATTTGATTTATGAGGTTATTAGTGATGTTGGACAGCTATTATTCTGAACACAACTGTATATCCAACTTAAAACAAATGTTAGTGTCTCAGATCAGCCAAAATCCACTATTTGAGATAACAATACCAGGAGACAATAACATGTAATTGTCATTTTCCCATCAATGTTTAGGTAAAAAGATACAGTGAGATGTTGTGAAAAAATGAAGTTTACAGAACGACAAGTGAATGTTTGGAGGGTTTTAAAGGTCTGCAACAAACTGCATCTCATAACACATACTGTATCTAGAACAGTGGTAAACTGAGAGTTCAAACCAACCTTCCTCTGAAGTTCTTTGAGTCAACTGAATAAATGTCATACATTCACTAAAATGTAAATGTACAGTACCTGTCATGGAGAGAAAGAGGACAACAAATCCACTTGTTGCTGCTGTTAAACCCATAGCAGCTCCTCTCATCTCTTTATTTGTTAAAACACACCATCAGGTGGCTCTTGTACAGAGCACGTATTTGTACATCTATGAGCACTTCAGATGGCTGTGGTTTTGTGGTTCAAATCTGTCACGTCGTTTCTTCCGTTTCACATTATGGGAAAACAAAACTTTAGAATACTTTTTAGGCCTGTAAGCACATGCACTGCTCATATTGTGTATATACCCCAGCCTAACAATAATGGAGGGGACTATTTGAAGACATGTTTTTAATCTTTGCTTGAGTACCTGTTGTGACGGTTCAGATTCAATTTAGTAGCATGCCATCAGTCCCAAACAGGGCTAATTATGTATAGAATAGGAAAGGGTTAAATCATCTGAAGAGACATCAAGTGGCATGGGGAAGATACAATCATATCCTCCATCACCATCTGGTACGCTGCTAGCACTGCCAAGGACAAGGGCAGACTGCAGCGTGTCATTCGGTCTGCAGAGAAGGTGATTGGCTGCAATCTGCCGCCGCTCCTGGACCTTTACGCCACCAGGACTCTGAAGCGTGCTGGAAAGATTGTGGCCGACCCCTCCCATCCCGGCCACAAACTCTGGCAGGAGGCTGAGGTCCATCAGGACCAAAAACTCACGCCAACAGCTTTTTCCCCTCCACCACTAGCCTTATCAACAAGGCCCGGAAACCCACCCTGACTCTCTCCACACTCAACCTCCACCTCTGGCTCTACATGTCACTGTACTTACTCTGCTGCTGCTGCTCTTTCTATTTTATTTTTATATTTATTTTTAATTAATACATACTGTGTATATATGTTTATACTTATATTGTTATATTCTGGTGCTTGATTTTCTTAGCCCTCTTGTATTTAGAGATTGTGTGACACGCACCTACAGCACCAAAACAAATTCCCTGTATGTGTAAAAAACATACTTGGCAATAAAGCTTTTCTGATTCTGATTCAATGTCCATAATTTTCCTGAGGAGGTTCTCAGTCATCCAGGTCGTGACAGTTCTCTAAAAGCAAAGGCAACATTTGAATTCTTATCATTTCTAATGTGTTAGTTGGGATTTGAAAGAGTTAACGGGTTGAAGGTGTTGAGTAAACACGAAAACATTTCAATGTGTTTAACTTAGTTGATTTATTGTTTGTTTTTTCAAATACATTTGAAATGCTCATTAAAAAATATGAAAAATAACTCTTGATTTCAATGTAATCCAAGAGGGGTGTTAAAGAGATAAAGTTTGTCACTGAGCTTGAGTTTTGAGAAGTGTTTCCGATATGGTTCAACCAAACGTATTCGTCCAAGTAAATCCTTCTGATGACAGATGACTGATACTTCCCACGGAGCAGAGATCTCCACGCAGAAACCTTTTCGGATCCAAATGGAGCCAAGAGACTCTTAGCCACGCTTCCAATGATTTAAATTCCTTGGAGGACTTCCTTACATCAGAAGTTCTGCGTTATCATGTGAATTCTTTAAGCGTCTTTCTGAGGTTAGGGCTCTCGACGTTCTAACCCCATCGTGTCAGAGACCCAACCTCTGACTTTGGCTATCACATACATACCATATCTGACTCTCTCTTTCCCACACACACGTTCACGTGTCCACTCCATGCTCGCTGTCCTTCTTGTTCCCGCTCCCCGTCTAAATCCTTCATTAATGCGTCCTGATGCTGCGGTTGGGAGGGCAGGGGTCGCAGTTAGGGATGCCATGGTTTCTTGTCTCGACCTTGTTGGTCTGGTAAGTGTTTGAAACGGCACTTGTCGCCATAGAAACAGCCCGTGGTCCGCCAGTAGAAGCACTCGTCTCCATAGATAGGTACACACCGTCTGGACCTGCTTGGACAGAACCAGAGGAGACGATTCCTGCGTCACGTTCACAGACAAATGCACGTAAACATGCAGGCAAACGATGGGGTGCTAATGGGGAACGGAGACTGAGACAATGAGACAATAAAGCACACAAGATGATGTCCTGTCGTCATGTTAACTCCTGTGTTGAAGGATTATTCTGTCTTTTTTAACCACTGATTATTGTGGATGGAAGATGTTGGATCTTAGCCTGAACACGCTTTAAGGAACTGAGATTTGTCCTCTCTAGTAACGTTTTTTTTTCACCGTGTGAAAATGTAAAGACAGTATTATATAAAACAGTATTTATTTTGAAACCGTTTAAAAAGATTTAAAAAGTTGTCTTTTGTGTTATGCTTTGATCATAAGGCCCTATCCTCCCAAAACATCACACCGACATTTCTAATATTATTCTTTACCCTAACTTTAACAACACAGTTAATGCTAATCTTTATCCCTAAAACAACTTAAAGATGTGATAGCTGGTAAAGATGTCCTAACTTTATAAAGGACCAATGTGAGTTTACACCAGGGGTTGATGCATAGACTGTATAAGTGAAGTCAAAACATCTGAATCGTCCTCTGGCGGCTGCAGTACAGGTCATAAACCCCACCCTCCTCCATTAGCAGATGGGCCATTGGCCAAATGAAAAAGTCAAAGTGCACGCCAAATAAATGTTTCCCTACAGATGGTTTCTGTCATTTAGATAGTTCTTATCACGCTGATGTTTGCTCAACTGTCATTTTTCTGATAAGTTTGGTTTTTATTAGTTATTTGATGCTATAAAAATAGCTGGGATTGACTTGCGATTGGGTGTATGGGCAGGCAGGGTTCAAAATTCACTTTTTTTGCCAGCCGCCAAATGGCTAGTACATTTTCAAATTTGACCAACCACTCAATAGATTACCATTGTTTTTTTGGGCTGGCGAGTGAAGCAAATCTACCAGCCACTTGCATATTTTACCAGCATTTGGCTGGTAGATGGTGCTAATTTTAAACCCTGTGGGCGGGACTTTCATACCGCGGCTCCACCGCCCGATCACTACTGCGCAGACTCTGGCTCCAAAATTACAAGCTGGCGGTGCCCGTATCCGGGATATTTTGGCTTCACTTTGGTACAGTGGGAGGAAGGATCTTGTTTTACAGTCTACAGTTTACGCCTGCAGAGTGGGCACAATGTTGCACCACACAGATACACATGTCGAGAGGAAGTTGCCCAGTACCCTATAGCAGCTGAGCTCGGCAGTGTTCCCGCAGCGTTGGAGCTAAAGCTGGTGTTGTTCTTTTGGATGGGCGGCAGGGGGCGCTGGATCCAACGATCTGGGTACCTCATCACCAGTTTGCTGCTGCCCAGCTCCACCCCCTGCACAGGAAGAAGCCGCACATTAAGATACTCGTACAGTGACAATTACATTCGAGAGGAGTAACATCGTGTTGAGTTTGTTCATCACTCGCCTGCAGCTTATCAAGGGCTTTGGCAGCCACGTTGGCATTCTTGAAGTTGACGAAGGCACAGAAACGCTCATGAAGAACTCTGATGCTCTCTATTTCACCAAACCTGTAACCATGGAAACACAGAGCCTTTGACTCAATCTCACTGTTGGTAACGTGATAGGGACATCGGGCATAGGGCATAGAACTCAACGGGAGCCGGGGGGAGCGGGATGGAGCTGGAGATTAAATAAAAAAATGATGCTGTAATGCGATGAGTGCGCCCAAAGATTGCGAGGCATTCCTAGGCTACTTAGTATGCAGAAGGCAGCGATTCATCTAACGTACCCAAAATCGATAAATGTGTGTTTTGAGTGTGAGAAGATCTCCGTTAGGAATTACGTAATGAAATCGCAGAGGCCTGCAGGTAATACATGTATAGTGTAGCCTAAATTTGCGAGGCAACCTCAGTTTTGGTCAAAATTGATTTCAGGATTTTATTAATCGATATCAGAACACTCAAACAAACAACGATTTTAATTGGAGATTGGATTAGTTTAACCCCGCCCTACATGGTTGAATGGATCGCTCCATTCCAACGATTTCTTGATATTGTAGCCCAACTGCCAAGTTTGGCGCACCCACTACTACGTCACACCCGTTGGAATGTTCCTGGAACACCGTAGCCGACCCTTCAACGGTCACTGCTTAAAACCTATTAATTACTGCTGCAGCTGTTGTAGTTGGTGCTTTTTATTACCCTTCACAAAAAATGATTATGTGAAGTATCTCTTCTTTGTATAGTTGTACTGCCTTCATTTGTTTTTCACTACATATAAAACCTAACACACACACACACAGTGTTTTTACATTTTGAAGAGATCCCAGAGGTCTGTCTCTGTAACCTCCACTGTAATGTTCCCAACCCACAGAGAGCGACAGCTCCTGCCGAATGGAAAAGAGAAGTTAGTGGGAGAAAAGAGAAGGCTGTGAACAGGAAGAACAGAAGTAAGGCAAAGATCACAGGAGAGGTGTGAGAGTGATTATTTGTCCAGTATTTGAAAGCCAAAAGTTTACATGACATTATAATTTTTAATGACCCGGCCACAGTATAAGATATTAACAGTTCCCAGTGTATATATTTAACTGAAAGATAACATATGATTTATATATGATTATAAAAATAGAGGATTGGTTTGCTTCATGTTTGAAATGATACTGTATTAACATTCACGCCCTCAAAACATTCTGCAGTCCTGAAGATTTCAAAGTGATTGGTGTGATTATGTGTATTGCTAATAGCCATACAACATACCCACTCTGGTCCTGCTGAGATGTGTGCTTTAGTGCTGGAAGTCAGAGACAGGAAGTAGACATTATGGAATGACAAAACAATAAAAACAGGGCATCGATATGATGTATTTACCATGGGTCAACCACTGATGTCGGCTGTAAATTACATATCTTTCTCTGGCTAGCTGCGCTATTGTGCCGACACTGTATAAATAAAACATAATATCGATCAACGTCATTTGGAAAACTGCAGATTCTTCAAGGTGCCACACGTGGCTTTAACACACTTTAGAACAGTTTATGCATGGTAAGTGTTTGTCTGTTTACTTATAGGATCTACTGCATGTCTACTAGTATAAAGAGTGCAGATTCATACTGTATGTCTTTACAGTATATCCAACACACTGATTTCACTCTGTAGATTACACACTTCTCTGCCCCTAATACCGTCCTAACTTCAAAGTATCGTCTGTATGTGCTGTTCATTGTACAGTAGAAAATCAATATTTTAATGTTCATGTTTTTTAATAATGTCTCTATTAGAGATGGTCCGATACCATTTTTTGCTTCCCGATACCGATTCCGATACCTGAACTTGCATATCGGCCAATACCGAGTACCGATCTGATACCAGTGTGTCATATATTTTATTATGTTTTAACAACTGTATACTACTATCCCTGTATGGATGTGATATGATGTATAACAGCTGTATACTACTATCCCTGTATGGATGTGATATGATGTATAACAGCTGTATACTACTATCTCTGTATGGATGTGATATTATTTCTATCTTTGTTGTTGGTCTGGCTCAGGTTAAACTCTTTGTAAAACATGAACAAACTCAAACAATGAATGCCAGAACTTTCTTTTATTCTCCAGTTTGACATTCAGTTATAACGGAAAAACAACATAAATAAACTACTTTAACGTATATTTTCTTTTGGGCTTTATTACATGGTATCGGATCGGTGCATAAACTCCACTACCTCTCAATACCGATACCAGCGCTTTAGGCAGTATCGGAGCCGATACCGATACTGGTATCCGTATCGGACCATCTTTAGTCTCTATACACATAGGTCTTTCTGTCATGATGTACGGTAAGTTAACCCCAATTTCCACCGGTTGCGGAACGTCTGCGGATCTGCTCCGGCAGGTCCACAACCCTCCAGAGCAGATACGCAGAGCTTCTATTTTTGCTGGACGCCGGAGAGCTCCGTAGCAAATCAGCACGGGGCAGATAGTGCGGGACAGGAAGTCGAGCACAGAAACAAAATAAAATACACCGTGCTCACGGCGGATCATATTTCCCTGCACTCCACCTTGAAAACTGAGCACAGAGTTGTTTCCCCTCTACTCCTCTGGATGGATACTAACTGTTATTTGGTTTTATGGTTCTATTCTACGTGAATTCGCGAGATCTCGTGGGTCCTCGTGACTTCAGCTGTCAGTCATGGCCGCAGCCGTTACGCAACAAATCCGGACCGGGTGGGTATTGATGGACGGCGGAGCACACAGCCGGCACGCAGCGGAGCCGGTCCGCAGACGTTCTGCATTCGGTGGAAATCCCCAGTTAGTAGCAGCATGTGTCTCCTATTGATGTCTGATGTGACTGCTGCCCCAGTGTGGACAGCTGTGGCACTGCAGCTGGTTCTTACTTTTGGCCTCGGGTGAGGTGGTGGCCTCCTGAACGGTGGTGAACTTCTCCAGCAGCAGTTTACTCTGCCCTTCCTCAAAACCCAACTCCTAAAAGTAAAAAGGCAAATAAGCACATTAAAATTACATCGTGTACACATCACTCTTCCTTTCAAATGCCCTGACACAAGACACTTATAGTATATAATATCCATATTTGGACAAGAGCAACACTTTAGTTCTAACCAACTGGTTAGGAGGCATGTATGAGATTCTGAGATGTCAAAAGAAATAAACTTCCCTCCAACACACCCACTAGCTTACAGAGCTCTAGTGGGCCTCAACCTGTGGATGCTAATTTCAGAGTAAAAAAACCTGACACTGGTCATCAAAGCTACAATATTATCTAAACTCTTAGTCCATCTTGACCTATTATACTGCACTGTAACTTTTATTCTTATACTGCACTATCAATTTTATTCTTGTCTTTTAATGTTTTTAATTTGTTTATTATTGTTTTTTAATTGTTTTCTAACTGCTTTTTAATGTTTTATGTAAAGGACTTTGAATTGCCCTGTTGCTGAAATGTGCTATACAAATAAAGCTGCCTTGCCTTGCCTATTAACAGCCAGCTAACCACATGTTCATGAGGTTTTTTTTGACACAGTAATTTTGGTTTGATATATCCTGTAGATGTCATGTTCTTTAACCCTCCTGTTGTCTATATCAGAACTATGACAAAAGAATGTTGGAAAAAGTGAGAAATGTTGGAAAAAATTGAGTAACCAAAAAAAAAGTAACCAAAAAAAAAAACATCGGAAAAAGCGACAAAAAACATGACAAAAACATAATTAAAAAAAACTGCAAAAAAGTGACAACATTTTTTGAATAAAATCGACAAAAACGTCAAGAAAAGTGTCGAAAAAGAAAAACACAAAGTTGCATGGTCGACGGGAAGACAACACAAGGGTTAAAATTATCCCCACAAAATAACACTTTGACCGCAGCCTCGGAGGAAGTCGACCCTTCTAGTCACTTGTCCTCCTCACCATGAGCTGCAGGAGCCGGCAGGTAAAGAGTTTACCGGATGCTTCCTTACAGCGCTGATCCAACTTCAGCACCTGCTCCATGGCTGCCTCCGCCTCACTGTACCGCTGGAACACACACAACACACACAGACACACACACACACACAGATCTGTTTAAAAACATTAATATTCAAGCAGGTAGCATCCCTTTGGTCCAAATACTAAATCACAGAGTGCAAATCATTACTTTTTTGGGTTGTACGTCAGGTGCTAACCTTTAACCCCATCAGAGCACACCCCTTACGGAAGTATCCCTTCGGCCAATAAGGAGCCAGCTGGATGGACCTCTGAGCGTCCGTGAGGGCGGAGGAGTACTGCTCCAGAACCCAATAGCAGTGAGAGCGGTTTCCATAGAACCTGCAAGAGTCACAGAGAGACACAGACTGAGATATTTACTTAAGGCAAAGTGAATGTGAAGAGGGAAAAGAGGCGCAGGGCGAGAGGAGGTGAGTTGGGTTCACGTTTCAGCTAACCTGTGGTCCCTCGGGTCGCAGTAGATGGCTTCTGTAAACATGTCCACTGCCTGGCTGTACTGGCCTTGCTCAAACATCTGAATGCCCTGCACTGGAGAAAGTACACACACATACATTTGCATTTTAAACTATGAGGACTTTACTGGCATAATGCATTCCCTCACACATACTTATATCTTCTACTTTCTTATAAAAAAATACATTGACATTGTGTTCGGTGAATTATTTTTAGTACCCAGGACATTGTTTTTGAAAGGTAATGCTACAGTTTCAAGTTTTTAATATAGCATTTTCTCAGTATATTTATGGAATGTGAGAAAATAGAAAAAAGGGTTTTTGTAATTTGGGTAAAGTAACCTTTAACACTACTGCATTAGCAGTAGTCTCACTTTGCTAGACCTATCTCCGCAGCGCTGTGTCAGCGCTAGAGTAAAATCTGGCTACAGCTCTTATTTATTCTGAGATAGAGGGGGGGGGGAAATGCTCTGTATTGTTTTTTTGTTTTTTTTAACCAATCACAACCGTGGGTGGCGCTAAGCCTCGGATGCAGCACTGGTGCCCTTGCAAAATAGAAAGCGGAGATAGCAGAAGGGGAGAAACATTCAATGTCAGGCTGTATCCCAGCACTGTGCATCCGTTGAGCCAGACTACTTTAGCAACAAGTCAGTAACAATTCCTCACCTTATTCTACGTTTTTTATTCAACTTACGTTTTATAAACTAATCTGTTTCCCTGTGCTTCATCCAAAGTTTGACTCAACACATATTACATAAAATGTCAAGCTACTGCATTTATAATGATAATTAAGTTATATCTACTAATTATAATTAGAGGATAAAATAAGCATGAAACTAGAAAATACAGCCTTGCAGTTGTATGCCTCCCCCTCAATCAGTCAAGTTGCAGTTAGCAGCCACGTTTGTCTCAGGGCGTTCCTGAGATGTATCTTGTGCACTAGACTTATTAAAAGGGAACCAGGAGTACAGTAACCAAAGGACAGCAAATAGATAGATTCACCTGTCAGAGACTCCCCCCTCCTCTTCATTTCTTCTGTGCTTTCCACCTGCAATCACAACAGACAGTGTAGGAGCCAAAAAAGCAATTTTGGTTTATATTTAAAGAACAATAGTATAGTAGTATTTTAAAACGTCCCATATTTTGGTTATAGTTCTAACCCACTGATTTTGATTGACAGCTAGGCCACTGATTGGCAAATCGGCCACACCGTAGTATTTGTGGGTGTGGTATAACTGATAAAGGGAAGTTGGAAACAGATTTTTTTTTGGAAGTCCTTGCTTTAGTTGAGACCAAACACAGTTTTTTAACCACATCTAGTCATCATGTTTCATCTTATTTGATATAATTTAAGAAACCTTAAGTTTTGTTTATTTTCCCCTGATCCACACACACATGCAACACTAGCCTACAACGTTTTGGTAGGATCATAAAGATTTATTTCTATAGGTAGGATACTTGTGTTTAATTATTATTTTCAAACAACGACCGCATGCCTGGATCAACAACAAAGAAACAATGGTGCGTTAAAAACGCTCTTCTATTGCTGGGGCAGTGGCTATAATTTGGAAACGGAATAGCCACAACAGACAGTGTTGTTAGTATAGTGTAAGCAAAGCAGATTTTCTTGTTTCCAAATTTGTCATCAGACAAATAAAAAAAAACTGCTGGAGAATTACATTTCCATTGTTCCCACGAAAAGACGGAGGCAGTTGGGAGGTTGAATTAATAGCTACAAACTGGATGAATGGATGCAACATGAATGGATGTGTGTGTGTGTGTGTGTGTGTGTGTGTGTGTGTGTGTGTGTGTACCTGGCTGCTCCTGGCCTCGTTCTCGTTGTTCTCTCTGGAGATCAGTATTGCTCTGTTCTTCAGAGCTTTGACTTTGATGTGGCTGGCAGCGTTGGCCACGAATGCACTGCTGACATCCCACTCGGGCTCCTGAAACATCAGGAAAGTAACACGAAAAACACTAAATACAACCGGCTGACAAAATGTGATAATTATCTTCAAAAACAAAAAGGAAAAACAAAAGACACCTTCTTGATTTGATTGTATCGGATTCAAATGTTTAGCAAATCAGCATAGCTCCATCTCAATTATCCAGGTGGTATCATCTCTGGGCAGAGATGTACAGTAACAAAGTAGAACTACCTCACTACTGTACTTAAGTACTAAAAGGCTGTATCTGTAGTCTACTGGAGTATTATGTTTTTCTCCTACTTCCACTTTTACTTCAGTACATATTTTCAATAGGGCTGGGCAACATATCGATATTATGTCGATATTGTGATATGAGACTAGATATCGTCTTAGATTTTGAATATCGTCATATCGTGATATGACATAAGTGTTGTCTTTTCCTGGTTTTAAAGGCTGCATTACAGTGAAGTGATGTACTTTTCTGAACCTACCAGACTGTACTAGCTGTTCTATTTGCATTTTCCCCACTTAGACATTATGTCCACATTACTGATGATTATTTATCTAAAATCTAAGTGTGAAGATATTTTGTTAAAGCACCAATTGTCAACCCTAAACTATTGCCGCAATATCGATATCGAGGTATTTGGTCAAGAATATCGTGATATCTGATTTTCTCCATATCGCCCAGTCCTAATTTTCGATGAGTTTAATACTTTTACTCCGATACATTTTTTATGTGCTGCATCGTTACTCGTTACCATTATAAAAATGTTCTGAATCATTCCAAACCAACATTATCCCTGCCAGAGTGGTAGAGGGCTCTGTCACCAGGTCTGATGAACCCGGCTCATCACTGAGCGAATCAAGCGATCAAGCTGTCTTATAGGAAGACAACGCGTGCTCCCGTTTTGCCTTTCGCTCTGCTGCCTGCACTTGAGCTTTGTTAGTTTGTTTCGAGATGGAAGAACCAGAAACACCGACTTCAACACCTTCAGTGATCGTGGCGGTGAGGGTGAGGAAGGAGACCACCCGTGACCCTACTTAGAGTCCATGTTTTCATTTGTCGGAGTGAAAGACAATTTGTATAGAATGCACTGCCTACTCTGCCTCCCGAAAGACTGCGAAATAATGGCCTTCAAAACTTCACTGTGGCACACCAGTTTGAGCTATCAGTAAGCGCTAGCTAACTAGCTACCCGCGGTTCATGACATGCTGCGGTGTTGTACATTCCTGTCCTTGTACTGCTGCTACAACCAAAGGAATTGTGAGTGTCCTTTAGGCTAAACATTTGAAATAATATAAACAATATGATAATCAAATGTTTGACTGCTTTCTTTAACCTTCAAACACTGTTTGTTGAGCACCCCAATTTGGCACAACATACACTTAATGTCTGGTAACAAACCTTTTGTTTATAACCAGTGGAGTAACAGAGGTATTTATACTCTAGACCAGCTATTCAATGATGAAGGTATGTTAAGTTTTGAAGACTGAGAACTAACTTGGAGGTCCCTAGGACATCCTTCTTCCTTTATCTTCTGATCAGCCCTAAAATGTTATGGTGTACCATGGAGAAACTGTCTAGAGACCCACCCAATCAATAAATAGCTTGTTGTTTCTCCTGTGAGAGGATTGGTGTCCAGGATCTATGCTAAACTGATGCAAGTATCCGTAGAGAACTCCCAATAGTAAAGAAATGGGAGCGAGAGCTGAGCTCGGAGGGGAACGTAATTAATTGGGAGACAGTTTGGGACAACAATTCCCTCTGTTCCAAGAACCCAAATCACCAGCAGATCCACTTCAACATATGTCATAGGACATATTGGACTCCTCAGAAGAGATATGTCTCCAAAGCCATTCCTACTCCCTATTGCACGTTCTGTCAACCTGAACAAACTGGAACTTTCCTGCACATGGTCTATGAGTGTGAACAGGTGCATGAGTTCTGGAATAAAATAACATCAATAATATCTGATGTGATAGGATGTCCACTTCCTGCTGACCCGATTGTTTTGTTACTTAATGATGACTCTAAATTACATCTGCTTGGGAGACAGAGGAAGATTCGTCTAGCTGGCTCAACCGTGACCAAGAAAATGATAGCTCAATGCTGGCTCCCTTCCCCCACTCGCTTTGTATAAAACAGTGGTTGTCGTATTTTCTGGACATAGTTATGCTTGAGCTCTCTACAGCGAGGATTAACAAAGCTAAATCATCGACTTTAGACCTACGGAAAAACGCAGCAGCACTAATATTAGTCCTAATGACCTCAGCATCATAAGAATTAGAGGAGTGACTAGGCAAGGTCTGGTTTCTGTTTTTGTTTATTATTTTTTTTATTTTCCTCGAGATGTTTGTTGTTCCCCCCCCCCCCTTAATTTACTGTTTTCGGTCAAATTTGACCGGAAAGTTTTAACTGCTCTTATTTTAACATAAATGCAAATAAAAATGACAAAAAAAATTTTTAATAGAATACTTATTGTAAGAGAACCTTATTAGAACATTAACATCTACAACGTGTGTGTGGGTGTTTTTGTGTGTGCGTGCATGCATGTGTGTGTGAACAAGTGGCAACATGACACATGAACTGTGTGTGTGTGTGTATATCTGTCTGTTTGTGGGTGTGTGTGTTTCTGTGTGTGCGTGCATGCATTTGTGTGCAAACATTGGTGGTTCACATGCACAAGTGGCAACATGACAACATGAACTGTGTGTGTGTGTGGGGGGGGCTGTCTGTTTGTGGATGTGTGGGTGTGTGTGTCTGTCTGTTTGTGGGT
Source organism: Perca schrenkii (assembly GCA_025617405.1). NCBI lineage: Eukaryota > Metazoa > Chordata > Actinopteri > Perciformes > Percidae > Perca > Perca schrenkii. The sequence goes on from CM046788.1 coordinate 36,987,457, forward strand.
GTGTGGGTGTGTGTGTCTGTCTGTTTGTGGGTGTGTGGGTGTGGGTGTTTCTGTGTTCATGTGTGTGCAAACATTGGTGGTTCACACGCAGAAGTGGCAACATGACAACATGAACTGACAACATGAAGTGTGTCTGAGATGTGTGTGTGTGTGTGTGTGTGTGTGTGTGTGTGTGTGTGTGAGTGGGTGTAGATGTGTGTTTATGTGTGTCTGTTTGTGTGGGTGTGTGTGTGTGTTTCTGTGTGTGCGTGCATGCATATGTGTGCGAACATTGGTGGGTCACACGCACAAATGGCAAATTGCAGTCATGGTGCAGTGTCCCTTGCAAAGGAAGCTTTGCACCTGTGAATGAGTGTGTGTGTGGAGATGTCTTTTATTTTATCTCCTGGATGAAAATTATACTCTTTCCCATTAATTTCCAATGGCGGTCATTTTTGACCGTAAACAAAAGAAGTGTGACTAAGTTGAATAAATCACTCAAAATACAAAGAAAGTAGTCACAATGAATGTTATGTGTTCAAATGCCTTTTGTGAAGGATATCATAAGGTCTTGAAAAATGAAAATGAAATGAAAAATGCCATATTTATGGGACAGGGATGTGTAAATCGGTCATTTTTGACGTGTTAGAAGGTTAATAACTATAATACACAATACTTGTACTTTTATTTTCAGTACTTGAGTAGTACATTTCAAAATAAACTACTTGCAATATTCAAGTACAAAAAATGTAGTTAGCTTTAGTACTTCCACAACTGTGGTGCTTAAAGAGCACTTCAACTTCTACTCAAGTCACTTTTTTGTACTTTTACTCAAGTCTTTTACTGGGTCTCTAGTACTTTATCAGAAAATGTGTTAGTTAAGGTGGTAGGGTGGGGATAGCACACACACACACACACACACACACACACACACACACACACACACACACACAATCATTTACGGGATTGTTCAGGTGCCAGGTTGTAATTTTAAACTCTGGTGGATTTGTGAGGACTATGGTTAACTGCTCCTCAGATCTCTGCAGGGTAAATCCAGACAGCTAGCTAGACTATCTGTCCAATCTGAGTTTTCTGTTGCACGACTAAAACTACTTTTGAACATACACATATTCCACCAAATCAAGTTCCTTCCCTAAGCTATTTGGCAGCAGCACCGCTGCTATGTCCGGTGCTTAGCACCGCCCAAGACGATTGTGATTGGTTTATAGAAATGCCAATAAACCAGAGCACGTTTTTCTCCCATCCCGGAATGCTGTATGGACTAGCCAGACCCTCCTCCGCAGCGCTGTGGAGGAAGGTCTGGCAAAGCAAGACTAGAGAACTATTAAACAATTTCATGCTGTGGATGTGAAATATTAACTTTAACAATGTTTAATTAAAGATATTTTAATATGTACTGGCAAGTAATCCTCATAATAGTGGTAGCTGACTTCTGGTTTCCAAATGGTTGTTTTTTGAGAACTGAGGAATTTCTTTTGTTTATCTCTGAGAAGTCAGGCTGAGTGCCTCTGGAGCAGGTAGGGGCTCAAAGTCTTGCTAAAGGATACTGCAGTTGGGGCTGAGGAGGTTACCATTGTGATTTTTGACCTTATCTATATGAAAAAATATCTCTATAACCACCAACATACCATCATCAGAAGCCTCTGTACCTTGAATTACATTAAACATTTCAGACATCTTGCAACAACTGACGTCATGTCAAAGATACTATAAAGGTCCTATAACATGCTGCTTTTTGGATGCTTTTTATATACAGTAGGCCTTAGTGGTCCCCTAATACTGTATCTGAAGTCTCTTTTATATAGGCCTTAGTGGTCCCCTAATACTGTATCTGAAGTCTCTTTTATATAGACCTTAGTGGTCCCCTAATACTGTATCTGAAGTCTATTTTATATAGACCTTAGTGGTCCCCTAATACTGTATCTGAAGTCTCTTTTATATAGACCTTAGAGGTCCCCTAATACTGTATCTGAAGTCTCTTTTATATAGGCCTTAGAGGTCCCCTAATACTGTATCTGAAGTCTCTTTTATGTAGACCTTAGTGGTCCCCTAATACTGTATCTGAAGTCTCTTTTATATAGACCTTAGTGGTCCCCTAATACTGTATCTGAAGTCTCTTTTATATAGGCCTTAGTGGTCCCCTAATACTGTATCTGAAGTCTCTTTTATATAGACCTTAGTGGTCCCCTAATACTGTATCTGAAGTCTATTTTATATAGACCTTAGTGGTCCCCTAATACTGTATCTGAAGTCTCTTTTATATAGACCTTAGAGGTCCCCTAATACTGTATCTGAAGTCTCTTTTATATAGGCCTTAGAGGTCCCCTAATACTGTATCTGAAGTCTCTTTTATGTAGACCTTAGTGGTCACCTAATACTGTATCTGAAGTCTCTTTTATATAGGCCTTAGTGGTCCCCTAATACTGTATCTGAAGTCTCTTTTATATAGACCTTAGTGGTCCCCTAATACTGTATCTGAAGTCTCTTTTGTATAGACCTTAGTGGTTCCCTAATACTGTATCTGAAGTCTCTTTTATATAGACCTTAGTGGTCCCCTAATACTGTATCTGAAGTCTCTTTTATATAGACCTTAGTGGTCCCCTAATACTGTATCTGAAGTCTCTTTTATATAGACCTTAGTGGTCCCCTAATACTGTATCTGAAGTCTCTTTTATATAGACCTTAGTGGTCCCCTAATACTGTATCTGAAGTCTCTTTTATATAGACCTTAGTGGTCCCCTAATACTGTATCTGAAGTCTCTTTTATATAGACCTTAGTGGTCCCCTAATACTGTATCTGAAGTCTCTTTAATATATAGCCATGGGCAAAGCAGAGAAAGGGGAGGTAACCTTTCCCCTTATGACGACATATAGGTAAGATTCCAGATCGGCTCATCTGAGCTTTCATTTTCTCAAAGGCAGAGCAGGATACCCTGGGCTCGGTTTACACCTATCACCATTTCTAGCCAAATTTTCATGCCATGGGACCTTTAAGCACTTTGATTTCTAAAGAAGACTGAAACCGGTACTTTTGAACATATGAAGCTCAGCGCAAATTCTTTCAGGAAGACGTCATTAACCCAATCACTACTCATTCTTAAATCTAATCAGCTGTCTAGAAGTGACGCTTTCAGTTAAACCTATCAGACTTGGCCATAAAATTCAAGGGCCAATCACAGCCTTACAACTTTGCTTTAAATCTGTTCTCTCCCTGTGCTATCAGCTGTCGTTTCAGGCAAAGCGCTCGACCCTCCTCCTCCCCCGTCACCTCCGGTCTTCGTGTTTCTCTCTGGTCGTGTTTCTCTCAGGTCTGGTCGTGTTCCCCTCCGTGGCCTCTTCGGTCCGGTCTCTGGTGTCTTTCTCCGCCGCCACCAGTGTCTAGACTCCATCGGGGGGTTATGTTCCTATTCTCTACCCCATTAAAAATATTATTAATTTGATGGAGTCTAATCTCCAAAAGACTTTGTACATTTCATATTATACAGTTGTACAATAAATATAGTTGCATATCTGCAAACTAAGTGATCAGAAGCAGCTGCTACAAAGTAACTGCACCAGATACCTTAAAATAGAGGTCTTGGTCCTCTTCCAAGGAAAGTGCGGAATGCTTCATTCATATTCTTAAGCGGTATGAACACAACAGATGGTAAATTATGGCAAAGAGAACAGACCAGTCTATTAATGCTTAATTGAAGGTAGAGGTACTTTTTTAAGCCCCTAAATTCCAAGTTGCAGGAAGGCATTTTACCAAAAAACTTTACAAAACTTGCGATTTTTGTTTTTCTACTTGTAACTTGGAAGTGTGGACCGAAACAAACCAACAACAAAAATTCAAAGAAAACTTTTTCACTCAGGACCAGACCAAAGCTAGACTACGGCATAAAAAGGAGGTTTAACAAGCTTTACTTTATCTATGCAGTGCACACTGACAATGAATAATTTTGCATCTCATTCACAAGTGTTTCTTAGTTTACAGCTGTTCTTTTCTTTCATCAAATACTAGTTAGTCGGACCTACTGATAAACAAGCATGACATTTGTTATTTCTGGTTTCGAGTACACTGTCAACATTAGGCAAATGTGGCATATTGTTGTCGAATACGGCAATGCCAACAAATGCCAGTTGACTCTTTTGAGATTTGTTTTAGGACACCACACCCAGAAGTTGTTTGCCATTTTGCCTGGGCCAATTTCAAAGCATGTAAAGTACACAACCAACTTCACAGTGAGTGAGCAGAGAAGGATTCCATAGCTGTTTGAAACCGTACCCTGATTCACTCACTCCCTATTCCCTATATAGTGTTTATTAAATATAGGGAACGATCAAATGAGATTTGGTACACTCACTGAAAACACTGTTGTGTCAGGAGATGCGCTGGTTATTTGTGTGGTGGATGCGGGCATGCCCAGCATCAACTAATCGATTAGTCGATACAATTGAATGAGTGTTAGTCGACTAAGAATTTCTTCAATCGAGCACAGCCCTAATAGATAGATAGAGATACTTTATTTATCCCGAAGGAAATTAAGGTGCCCAATAGCTTATACACAACATACATACACAAAGGCACACAGACATATGACATCCACGCACACATACTACAAAAATACAAAAGGAAGATATCAATAGTGTGCCCTTACAATAAAGTTTGGTTGTAGCATGTTTAAAGAAGCAGTGTGGGAAAAAATGCAGAAAGGTGCAATGGTATCATAGTGTAATATAGTGAAAGTGCAAATTCTATTCTATCTATATATGATAGTAAAAGTTTGTATATAAGTTGCATGTTAAATTTCAACTATTGAGAAACGAAAGCCCGCTCAATTTCTTTCCTTTTCAGTTTTTGCGGGTTCTTCTGCTTATTCTTCTTCTCCTCCTCTCTGAGAAAACACGACCCCGTTGCATTGTGTTATACTATACGGGAGCAAAATGTAGGGTATATCGTATGTACACTAAAATTATCTGTGCATTGTGGGTATTTTATAGTGGACTATACAGTGAGTGAAATTAACCGCGGCGAATTCGAACACCACTACAAAATGGCGAACACACTACAGTATATAATGCTGTCGAACACAGCTCAGGTCTCACTCATGTATTCAACAGAACACTTCACCAGGGACTCTGGTTTATTATTCATTTTATTTTGAAGGGATTAATGAGCTCCTCACCTCCTCCGAGGGCCTGTGCGGCGCCTGGCCGTTGCTCTTGTTCTCTGAGGTCACCAGGGCAGGGACTGATTCAGGGTTGCATTTGTTTCTGGATCGAACGGCGGTCCATTCCTTCACCCTCTCTTTCAATTCCTCCTCGCTGTCACTCTCTGACACCGCTCCAGCCACTTCCTCTTCCTGTTCACAGTACAAAAGTAGAAAAGTTTAAAAAAAAATGTACCCCAAAAGAAGAAGTCACATATTACACACAAAATGTGGTTTTCAAAAGGTATTATGCAACATAAGTGCAAAAGCTATCAGCAGGAGTGTTTTCTAAATGGAACGTTGAGTAATGCTTTCATTATTTAGTTGTGTTGTAAGTCATATTTTTTAAGAGTCTAAACACCTGTTGGCCGAATCAGAGTGTTTAAATAAAGTCACAAAGTAACTTCATGTTGGATTTTTACATATCCAATATTTTTTGAATACACCTCAACTGTCAGTTACCTTTTCTACTTATTCCACTGTAAAAGCTAAGTCAAGGGACACAGGCACTAAATTCACATTTATTTTGCTGAGAATTGCTTGACATGCAGTATATGCAATCATTTATTGGAAACATCACTATCACAATCAGGTCAACAACCAACAGACTGAAAAACAGCGTTTTCCCACAGGCAGTTCAATGCACACCCCCCCCTTCACCATTTACTTCCTCTAAGACTACTGTGCAATAAACCCCAAGAACTGGAAGTGCAATAACCTCATAGTTGTACTGTATATATTGCCACCTCACCGTGTTTAGTCATTTTTATTTTTTAGTATTTAAATATTGCTATTTTATATTTTTGTTTGTTATTTATACTGTCATACTGAGAGCTGCTAAACTGTGTTTCGTTGTTGTGAAACTGACAATAAAGATCTATGTATCTATCAATCTATCTAATTTAAAGAATACATTCGGTTACACTTTACTTGAAGGTATCTACATAAGAGTGACATGACACTGTCATGAACGTGTCATAAACATTATAAACAAGTCATAAACGTTTATGACATAACGCTTCTTTAGTAAGTGTAATTCGGTTTTTGTCATGACAAGTTAGGGTTAGAGTTAGAGTTAGGGTTCATGTGACATGACTGTGTCATGACAGGGTCATGTGTTCATGACCCTGTCATGACACTCTTATGTAGATACCTTCAAGTAAAGTGTTAACCATTCATTCAAACACATGCACATCCAAATCTATGTATACATATACTGTACACATGAATGCTTGCATACATGTGGACATAAAGGTTTATTGTGTGAACATATGGCAACATACCAACTCCGCAAGACTTTGTACATTAAATAAATATTTAAAAAAAAGAATTAATAGATGACAGATTCTGTTTAGGCCGTGACGTTCTCACCTGTTCTGAAGCATCCTCCATCCTCTCCAGTTTCTTCCGTTCTTTCTGCCTCTGAAAGGAGAGCATGGACATGATGGCTGTGGGATGGTACAGAGTTATGTATGGACACAAATGTAGAGGCAGATGTGCAGCATCGGGTGTGTCATAAAAAAAAAATGAGAATAGGGAATAAGTTATGAAAAGGGTGCAGTAAAATGTTTGTTATCAGGGATGGATGTATTAACAGAGAAAGCTGTGACACAGGAGTAGACACGAGTAAATAAGGGAGTGGTAACAGGTCTGGTGGTGGAATGTAGCAGACAAATTTTTTCAGTTAGTAGAGGAATCATCAACAATAAAGACATGAGCTACAACATGGACATTGTATAATTATCCTTGCATTTCCATTTCGTTAATTAGTAGATTTTTGTCAAAGTGGTGATGTAACTAAACTGTTGCACACATTGTATGTTTGTTTTAAATAATGTTTCGACTTCAGACATTTTCGAAAAAAACGTGGATTTATCACAATCTTACTTCCGATATCCCTGTTTTTTGACTACATACTTTACACTTTAGCTAGAAATTAACCTTTGCAAAAATGTGTCTTATGTGTGATCATCATTTGTATTTTATGTAGGATTTTTCAAGAATTTTGAGCAGTCAGTGCAATTATTGTCTACTGTTTATTTATTACGTTTTTAAAAGGAACACGGCGACTTATTGGGACTTTAGCTTATTCACCGTATCCCCCAGAGTTAGATAAGTCCATACATACCCTTCTCGTCTCTGTGCGTGTTGTAACTCTGTTTGACGGCCCCACCGGTAGCCTAGCCTAGCACAGAACCTGGAGGTAACCGGCTCCATCTAGCCTAATGCTCCGAATAAGTGACAAAATAATGCCAACATGTTCCTGTTTACATGTTGTGATTTGTATAGTAGACCGGTTACCTCCAGGATCTGTGCGTCGGGTATGTATGGACTTATCTAACTTTGGGGGTTACGGTGAATAAGCTAAAGTCCCAATAAGTCGGCGTGTTCCTTTAAATGTGATGTGTTGGTAGCAATCCATCCGTTCTGGTGCTGTACCCGTATGATGTTCTATTATTTTTGGTAGTTGCGACTTTTAAAGCCTTGAAGTGTAATGTCACGTCAGTCAGATTGCATTCTTGTTCCTCACTTTCCTTTTAGCTCTCCTCCTCTCGGCTCTCCTTCTTGTTCTCTCCTCATCATCCAAACCCTCCTCACTGTTCAGCATTGCCTGCTTGAGACATAGGAACACACACACACACACACACACACACTGTTTGGGCAACTGAAGACGAGCTTGGAGTCACTTCTTAACTTACCTAAACACAAAAAGATTTTTCTTTAGAATTAGTGCTATTGTTTATTAAGTGCAGCAACAAATCAGAGATAAAAGATAGCTTTTGAGACATAAATGGAGTTTTTTTTTCTTTTTTTACTTTGCATGTCTGGAGATAAACTTGGCACCTATTGAATGGATCCCCTGGCCTGGGAAAACCCTGCCGAACTTTTGTTTTTGAGATTTGCTCTGCAATTTCCAAAATCGAGGCACCAATCACAACCGTTGAGGCGGGCTTTACACCAATCACAAACATTGAGGTGGGCTTTACACGATGATGATAGCGCAGCAACGGCAAGCAGCTTTTTGTTTACATTCAACATGACGGCTACTGAAGCGCAGCAACCCGCTGATGCCGCTGTCGCTGCTACGTCACCCGGATCTTTGGTCTGATTGGTTGAAGGACTATCCAATTGCACCCAGAGGAATTTGAGCAGCATCCGTTGGTGACACCCCTTTGGAAATGGGCTGCAAATGAAGCTTGCCTAAACCCATTCTCAGTTACAACTGAGAAGGGTCTGGTGTCAACCAGGCTAGAATGGATCCCCAAAAAGCCAGATATTTTGAGCCAGAAGTGTGGCCATTATTGTTACTGCATCTTAACGCACTCCAGCATTCACGGCTTTAGCTCAATGAAGACATCAGATTTGCGATAATATGTGCCTGGAGATCAATAAACTGTGATCTATGTTTTTTACAGTACCCCTAGTCGGGATAGTCTGGATGAACAACCCAGAGCTTTTTTTCTCCTATCCTGGAAGAGCCAGACCTTACTCTGTCGCACTGTGGAGATAGGTCTGGCAATGCCAGACTACAGTACCCCAGAAGCCCATTTAGTGTACAGTATGTGTTTTAATAGTACTCCATAAGTTTTTTTACACGTATGTCAAACTTAGTATTTCTAAAAACCGAAATCCGAAACGAATCCATAGTATATATAGTATAGTAATCTTTCAGTCTACCTGTGATGAGCCTTGGTCTTTTCTTCTTTCTGTCAAGTCAGGCGCTCCATTCTGAACCTCCATCTCCTCCTCACATGGCCCCCCTGAAGACACAAGGTATGGCATGAAGAGATAAACATCCCTTCTATTGCTGTCAGTTTTTGTCTAGGTTTAAATGCATCTCTTTTAACATTTCAAATCTCAAAGTCTCCATTTGTCGAGAGAGAGAGAGAGAGAGAGAGAGAGAGAGAGAGAGAGAGAGTTGCATGAGACATTCCCTATGCAAAACTATACAGGTGATGTCATGGCAGCTTGTGATTGGACGATGCAAGCAGACGAGGGTAAGAGTGTGTGTGAACCTTTATTTAGGCCGATTTTTCTCCTCGCATTTTATGAAGAATGGAAAAATTCAGCTTTATGGGCAGCAGTGAGTGTAAGTACAAAAAAAATGCATTTGTCGCAAATTATAAAATAAAAGCCCCTTTTAGTCAAATAATGCTGTTATACAAATATCCAGAGATGTGCTTCATCCAAATTAACAATAGTCTGTCCCAAATGAAGGCAGTAAAATAGAGGGTACATATTTACATAATGACATACACTGGTAACACTTGAATGAAGACACGGCCAATATGAGTACATTATGTTTTGATGCTGTAATTTCCTCTAAATGTGAGATCATTATGGATTCAATTGAATTATTTGAATCCTAAATTGTACATGTTTTCACTGGCTCTTAAATGTCTTGTTAGTGATTATTGATTCCAAAAAAGATTCAAGGTGCAAATCATAGAGGCACATTTTAAAATGTTAACAAGTAACAAAACTATAAAATCTGATTAGCTGTATTAGAGTCATGATCTTGGAAACCAGTTCTTGGTGCATGTTAATATGGCGCCAGGCAGGCGTGTGACACACTAAGAGGCCACCATGCCAGAAATATCTAAGGCCCATGGACAGAAATAGTGCTTAGGTACCCAGAAGCATTCTAGAAATATTTCACTCTGTCACTCGTGTTTAAAAATCAACTGAACCATGTTATCACATTGTGATTAAATCTATTTTTGAGTGAGTGAGTTGACACATTTGGTAAAAAAATAAATAAATAAATAAACAAACCTGCTACGATATCAGAATTTGCATGGTAGTACATTTTCACTCAGCTGACGAGCACTCCCTTTGCTGAAGCAGATCATTTACCATTCACCCACTGCAGCAGCAGCAGCAAGAGACACAACAGGTGTGCCTGGAGACTTTTATTTCACGGGATTGCTAGAGGGCCCATCTGTTTGCTGTATTTGGCATGCCACCGTCTATTTACAGGGCAGTCGGTAAACAAGAACACAGCATGGAGGAAGATTTCAGATAGCTGTAGGACAAATCTATTTAACATTGCTTAATGACTATTTAGCAAAGAGCAATATTTTTAAGTGAAATTAATGTCACCGAATGTATCTACCCGTCCATTCATGTTTTGAGGCAACCACACCCGACTGTGGTTTATGTACTTCCAAAGTTTGGGATAGACGTAAACCTGTCACCAGTCAATAATTTGCCCTATATAGAGCTCTGACAAGTTTTTCTTCAACTAAAATGTTAAAGCTCCGATATCCAGATCGAGATCCGGTATCAGTTGGGTTCTAGTAACAGCGGATCAGCTAAATTCTACGATCAATCTTTTACGACCTATTTTAAGACAAACGGATGATGTAAACAGATTAAAGAGGCATCACTAAAGAAAGATTATTGGATATTTAAAATTGTAAATAGGTGGAAAGAGAAGAGTTAGAATCAGAAATTCTTCAGGACCCAGATCCACGCTTCTAAAGATGTATATAATGCATTAATTGATAAAAAATACTTCAATATAACACGGTATGTACCTATAAGGCCGAAACATAACAACAGACCCCTACATTAGGAATTGGGGGAGAAAGTACATAACGTCCTATCCAGGCCATTAAGAGCAGTGGAAAGTTCAAGAACAATTTACCATATTCAATGTGTACTCCAAAGGAAATTATTGAAACTTTAAAACAATTCTACATGAATTTATATACATCAGAATTACCAGAGGACTTCATCATGATAGTTACATTTTTATACTATACTGAGTTGCAAAAGAAGGACCAGTAAGAACAGAAGTGCTCCCAAAACGCCTTAACTTCTTTACAATCTAATAAATCTCCTAGTACTTCAAACTCAAAGCCTCCCTGAGTCATTCTCTTGGCTATAATTCCTGTAATTCCTGTTAAAATGCTCTTCCTTTCAGCCCATTTTTTAATTCAGACTATAAATTGAACACAACCTCTAGCTAACAGACCAAGCCACTTCTTTTTTTAAACTGATAAATCAAGACCAGACTGGCTTTATTTTTTATCCTCTGCCAGTAATCTGTGCCGGCTCTTCAACATCATCCACTTGGCACGTTCCAGCCATGCGTGGCTGTTACTCTTGATGGCTTTTGACAGGCTTGAGTTTGCCCTGATCTGTTCAGGGCCTTGGCTAAGTTTGGGTTTGGGTCAACATGATTTATATGTAAAAAACCTCAAGACAGAATTATTACCAATGGTCAAATGTCAACTCCTGACCCCGAACCCTGAGTAGATCCAGCAGACAGGCCATTGTCTCTTGGGCTCTTCGTCTTAGCAATTAAACCTCTGGTAATTCTTCTTCTAACTGATGATATAATTTTTTATATAACTAATCCATACAATTCCCTTGCCAAATTACAAACTTTCTTGATGGAGCTTATGGGGCAATCTGAGGCTATAAAGTTAGTGTATTATCCCACTAACACATTTTCTTTTCAAATTTTGATTACACTGAGTATCAATAATCTAGCCCATTTAAATGGTCCTCAAAAAAGGGCTCCAAAGTGGTTGCAAATAATCTTAGAAATGTGTACAAACTTAATTACCCTGCATTGGTTAGTAAAATAGAAGAGGACTTTCATAGGCTTTCCATTCTGTGTCCATTCCAGCACCACAGAGTTTCTTCAAAACTCTTAATATAATGTACTGTACATATTAGAGAATACAAAGTTTTCATCAGCAGGTTAAAGGTTGCATTGATTTTATGAAACAAAACTGATAATACAGAGGAACAGTTTGCATCTCCTGGATAAGAGACAGATAACAAGTACTTGGAGAGAATATACCGTACAGTCTCAAGCCAACATCCGTTCCCTCCCCCTCCCAAACACAAGATGTAGATAGACGAAAAACGAGGGGAGAAAACTCTGTCCCTGAATAGTTCCCCCTCTGTTCAGAAATTTTAAGAATGAGTAGAAACTGAATCTGTTAAGCATTAAGAGCCACAAGACCACCTGACTCACAGAAAGACCAAAGGCAAATGAAAAGCTGGAATAACTAAAGAGGGAAGGAGGGAGGATGTTTGTGAGAGACTAGCGTGCTTGTTTTGGGTAACCATCCACATTTAGCCAATTTCAAATTATAGGTTTGAAACTGGAACATGAAATCACGTAGTGTACAAGACGGCCTATAGAATACTCCTTACGGTATGCATCGAGCTCTTGAGCACAGCTGCTATTTATGCAGCAGCAACAAAACACATGGGGCATGTCAAACAAGTACAGTCTGCAAACATTTACAGTGTTATTCAGTGAGAACACACTAGATTGAAGGTTTTTTTTATATATCAGTCTTTTCCCATAATTCCCAGGATTTCTGGCCATGAATTAGGTTTGATTTTAAACGCAGAGCTGCGAATAATGTACGATAAAATGGTGGTAATTCAAACTGTCTGATGGTATTATGTGCGGATATGTTCTATTATGTGTTACGTTTAGTAAGTAGGCTATGTTTTATTGTTTTAAGCTTGCGTGGGAGTAGAACAATGTGTACTAACTCTGCGTGGGTACATGGGACTGTATGACTTATTTACGCTCCTGACCTGAAGGCTTCAGATTTTGGAGAGAATTTCTAGGAAATATCAGTATCTTAATTCCTAGTATTCATCCCAAGTCCCAAGGGTGTTGATAAGCTCTAAACTCTGTAGTGATTTTTTTTTATATTTTGTCTTATTCACATGAATTTGTGAATGGGCTGTATTTTGATAGCGCCTTTCTAGTCTTAAAGATCGCTCAAAGCGCTTTTCCATAGCACAGGAACCGTTCACACACACTCATACACTGTGGCTGGCAGCATCGGGGGCAATTCAGGGTTCAGTGTCTCGCCCAAGGACGCTTCGACATGTGACTGCAGGGCCTTCCGATTGGTGGGCCGACTGCTCTACCACCTGAGCCACAGCCGCCACCGATTGGAAAGCTAGAGTGTTTTTGCAGACAACATGCACAGACTGCGAATGTCTGTGCGTGTTCGAAACCTCTGAGTCAGATTCATCTTAAAACTTCCACTTGTCTTTGTAGATCATTTTCATTCAGGCAGCTAGTCGGACGAACGCTGAGACAAAATGATCCACTGCCGTCAGCCTCAACATCCACTCATGTAACATCGCGGTGTAAACAACTCCATGAGACTTAAATACCGGGGGCTCCCCACTCGTCAGCAGAACTAAAAAAAGACCCTTGGATGAGGGACAAAAACACCTTTGAGTCGACTATTTCAGTCCAGTGGATTGTTCATTCTGTCTCGACGTGCTGTTTCCCAGTTATTTTCCTCCAGACCGGTCAGACAGCTTTTGGGATGAGTGTGAATTTTGTTAAAACATTTACCTCAGTTTGCGCTAAATGCAGAAAACCCACATTCATATACACAAACGTCCGTCTAGAATTCACTTTGCGTTCAGCCTGATGTGGTGAAACCCAGCATGCGTGCTTGCTCAACATGCCAGGAGGAATCATTTAGTTATGCTGAGAGTCTAACATCCAGTATATTGCTTCCCAACGGTCACATAGTTACTTACACGACCAACCACTCTAAAACAATCTGCGTATCGCAGGCAGAACATTTCCACAAGCGTCTCTGATCCATCACATATTGTTTTGATTTTACCGGCCCGCAGCCATGAACAAAGCACACCATGGGAAATAATCTGAAACATTTGGGTTTTGATCTGAGGCCTGATTTAGACTGAATAGCTGCAGCCTGATGACTTCTCTGATGAACATGCATTTTGACGTGATGTAATGAAGTCTAAACTGGTTTTCATTCGGCTTTGGCTCAAAATATTTACTCAACAGATTAAAAACGCCATGGAAACTTTCACATGAACTACAAAAGACAAATAAAAAAGTACTTGCCAGGTTTCCACAAAGATATTTGCATGTGAGCTCATGCATAATTGGCAAAATGTAAGCAAGACTTGGACAGTTTTCTTAAGCGCTGCCATTTAATGTAGGTTCCAATAAAGGCAATGGCGTGAGCAGTAAAAAGGATGGATAAATCTGCGGTTTTATTTCAACTACAGAAATGTTGAAGGGGAGGAGGTAGTCAAGAACGAGCTCTGTGTAACACACCATGTGTTACTGTTTGATATGAGAACCACCTGGGCTGAAATCTGGTTCTCAAGGCTGCCGGGCAGGGTGGCCTTGACAGTTTCCTCCCCTCTTTCAAACACACACCCATATTAACACGCACACGTCTCTCTTCTCTCGACATCAGTGTTTGTCTTCCTGATTATGTGCAGGGCAACAAAAAAAAGAGAGAATACTTATGGGAAAAATAGAGATTTCGTGGCTAGAGCTATACACTTCTAAGAGATGATTCAAAATGCAACATCGGAGGGAAAGACTTTGTCGGGTTACACAGCTTTGTATAGTGTTGGAAAAAATGATCAGGATACAAACAACTTCTAATAATACGTTGCGTCCAGTGGTATAGTGTAGGGAAATGTTTTGATGACACCAAGCGAGTCAGACACACGAAGCGTGGGACACGTAGCCTGTTAGCTGTTATTTTGACATCAAATATAGACGAGGCAAACCTACACACAGGGTCTCGAGGATAATTATATACTCAAATAAAGTTATGGTCATTGAATAGTTATCATTCAAATACGGCGGTCAGTACGAACAAATAAAAGGTTGCTCCCAGAGGAGGCCACACGACAACAAGAGTCGTGCAACGCTCCACTGTATCTTTTTAACAGACGTGCTGCTCTCACACACTGTTTACATCTTTTCAACTATCTAACGGATACATTTTTTTCATTGGATATTGGATGTGAAAAGAAGGAAATGGTTCTAACGTTGCACTTTAGATGTGTGTGAATTTCCCACACCAGGAGTAATTTATATAGTTCTATTTTATAGTGACCCATTATTTGAAACAGGGCTCCAGACTGCGACCAAATGGTCGCATTTTGCGACCAAAATTTGAAAGTGTGCGACTGAATTTTACATCAAGTCACACATGTGCGACCAGTAAATTTGCCCCCTTTTTTTTACACGTTAAACGTTGAAATTTCGGTACCTGAGAGCGCGTAAGCGCAAGCTTATCTGTCCTCTCTGAAAATTGACAGAGAGCAGAGCTCTGACACAAACACACACACTCGCACACACGCAGAGCTGCAGACGATGCAAACTACATCGGCTCGGCAGTTTAGTTGAAGTCATAGTGAGTCACGGAAATGCCAATAAAGTGGTTTCGACTGTGGTTACAGTTTTTCATAACTTCACGCAGACAGTGTTTGCTGCGATATGATATTAATGGCGAGCCGAAAGCGGCCGCGGTGCTGTTGATGTTACACTTCCTCGGAGACGAGCAGCCAGGCACAACAGTGGTTTCAACTTTATTTCTACAGCACCTTTCAGCAACAAGGCAATTCAAAGTGCTTTCCATGAAACATTAAAGAGCAATTAAAAACGGTCATGATGAAAATAAATAAAATAATATACAAATACAATAATAAACAAAATATATATATATATTTTTTTTTTTTACTGTCATGACAGCGATGGGGCTGTCAGTTTACCTTATATGTTGCATCTTCAAACGTGACACTGAATTTGAAACAGCGCATTGTAATTTCTGCATCTATTATCAAAGTATTTATTAGTAATACAGTGGAAATTAAAAATTTCAATATTTGGTTAGCATGTTGATTTACGGTGTGTGCCCCTAAATTTTCTGGTTGTGCCCCTAAAATTTTCAGTTGGGGGCCACTGTGCTCCTAGTGAAAAAAGTTAGTCTGGAGCCCTGTGTTCAGAAAATGTTCTATGTTCTGTGCAAAATGTTCTATTAAAGAAAAGATAGAAAATAAATATTTGTGTGTGCTGTAAAGTGGTTAGAAAAAATGAAATCGGAATCGGTTAAAATCGGTATCGGCTGGCCTAACTCAAAAGAAAATCGGAAATCGGAATCGGCGTAGAAAGTTGTTATCGGTGCATCTCTACTTTCTGTGGCTGTTTCACCATCCAGTGAAGACATTATGCTGAACTGATAGATAGATATCTTTTTATTATATCAAATACAGAGTGTACATATGAACAAAATGTCCTTCCACTGGCTCATACTGTAACTGCTTTAACTATAAAAAGGGGGGGCATAGTGAACACAGTGGTGCCTGCCTGTAACAGAGGAAGTCTAACGTTAATAACCCATACCGCGACGGCTTCAAAAGGAGTTTGAAAGCGGCATTAATATTATTATTGCACATACTGAATGGCAGCATATAATAAAAAACTGTAATTGCACGTTTAAGAAAAACAGATACTGTTATAAGTTATGACTGTGATGGAGGTTTAAATGTGAGAAACAATGAAACAAATGTTGACTTATGGGAGCACTTCAGAACACAAAGAGGATTCGTCCTAGAGGATTTAACTTCCCTCAGCCAAGCCAGTATCGGAGAATTTAAACAAATATTTGCAATTGTTGAACCAATAAAGAAAGTATTTACTACACGCACGGGTAATATTTACTTTCATTTTCATGAATTTGATTTATAGCTCGTTTTCGTACACTTAAGAGACCCTGTACAAATGATTTCTGGTGCTGCGTTCACATCACTGATGTGTGTTCGACAAAGTTGCAAAAACTGGCGTTATGATGGACTGAAACACAAAACTAATTTCTCATTTTAAAGTCAAACTAAGGTTGGACAATTCAAAAATATATAATAATATACTGTAAAGATTACAACCAGTAGAGTAAAAAAAAAGAATTTTAATACAAAACAGACCGACATACTTTACATTTCACTTGTTTGACTTCAGACGTTACTACGCATTATTTGTTTATTTTAATAATAATAAAATAATAATAAAAAACAATTTCCGTTGCCCTTTAAATTTTATATATATATACACAGTTTATATAAATAAAGGAATATTTTTGAGTCATTTGTCTGCAGCTCATTCGTTTTTTAAAAAGCTTTAGTGCGTAACTTTTTGATATTAATGAACGTCTGTTACACTCAAGCCATTGCCAAATGAGTTGCTATAAAACTAATTCAGACTATCAGCTCCACACAACTCTCTCTGGATTTCTCAGTAGGACTATGTTCAGAAGATTGTGGCGTTCGGCGACCTTTGCGCGCAGAAACTCAAGTGAAGATCATAACATCTTCTGAAGAGTGCATCATGTCATCATGTCTTTTTAATCCTCCGCGTCCTCCTTGGCTAATAGCAGCTGTGTTGAGGAGGGGGGTGGGTCGCAAAACTGGCGTTATGATAGACTGAAACACAAAAATAATTTCTCATTTAAAAGTCAAAAAAAGGTTGGACAATTCAAAAATATACTGTAAAGAGATATACTTTGTTTTTGTTTTTTAAAAGTCCATTACATTCAAGCAATTACCAGATGAGTTGCTACAAAGCTAATTAAGACTACCAGCTCCACACAACTCTCTCTGGATTTGTCAGTACGGCTATGTTCAGAAGATTGGTGTCGTCTGCGGAGGAGGGGTCACGGAAGGCTTGTATCACGTGGACGCGCCGACAGTTTCGTTGTCACTACTTAGAATTCCTCAGCAGAAACTACGCACTATAGCTTTAAGAAATTAACGGAAAAACAACCACTACGTCAAATTGAAAGATGAAAAACTATATAAAACTGATAACGAGAATATATATCTCTGTATATCTCTCAAAAAGAACACAGAATGCTCTCTGACCTGCTCTACATTTATATGTGCAAAGCGCAGACAAACCAAAAACGTCATTAGATTTTCATAAATCCAAACGACAACAATGATATTGGCATTCAAAAGAGTGTGGTTGCGTCCCTGTCTCTCTCTCTCTCTCTCTCTCTCTCTCTCTCTCTCTCTCTCTCTCTCTCTCATTAGCTAAATCATTTCAAGGAACAGGAAACTCAGGCATAATGAGTGTCTGTGGTGAACACTGTGTCATTTGCCCCTCCTTGGCCTATTCACTGAACAGCTCACACACAGGCGCGCCCAAAGAAAAGGGAAACAGAAACAAATACAAAATGAAACGTAGAAAGGTATGCAGGTCCAAACTGAAGTGCTCTCTCTCTGACTCATCAACATTACATTCGCTCTATGCTGACACAAGACAAACAGCGCTGTGCCGAGACCTGATGTCTGGTTCAAATATAATATAAAACTAAATGTTGTCTGTTTATTTGCATGTTTCTGATATCTTAGACCTTACTTCACGTGAGTTTCAGAAACGTTTTACGGTTTGAAAGACGTGCTGCTTTATCTCAGTCAGAGCTGCAATAACTGGGATTACTAATGTGACGAAAATAATCTGGACTCAAGGTCCGCTTACTAGCTTCCTTTTTCCAGGGATTTTGACTGAATCTCACAGTCGTCATTGGACCAAACTCACTTGGAGGCGAATGTTAAAATCTTGTTAAGTAGAGAAACGATGAAGACGATAAAGATGCAGTTGAAACCACCCCCCCCCCAGACAAAGCATGAGTAGATTTTCAAACTACCATTTCCATAAAAAAAATTAATTAAATTAAATAATTTTAATGCTTATTCTATCAGACTTTTGAGAACAATAAACACATAAGAACGTGTGTGTTTGTCATAAGAAATGTGGGAAATATGTAGATTGAGTTCTTCCACAGAGGGGTTTTTTTCTTTAAAAAAAATTCAATAAATAACCATAGTGCATATGAAGACACGTGAGATAAAGTGAGAGCAAAATGAGGAGCATTGTGTACCAGAGTGAGACAGTCCAGGGACAAGGGGTTTGATGAACCCGGTAGGAAACTCGCACTGATTTACGACAAACCTAATTTATGTCTGGAAGAAATAAATGACAGGAAGAGAAGATTGTGTTTAGCACGTAGGCGTTTGTCTAACCAGAAAGGCTGCAGGCCTCAAAGATCATCATTTGACTGATGATTATTTACATTCTATGATGTAATTCATGAGTCACTTTAGTTGAGTGTGATTTTCCTTCCAATTTCCGCTATGACATTGACGACGTTCCACTGTCAGGATTGTTCAGGTGCCGCCGGAAATTCTACCGGATGTCCGTCACCTTCCTCTTCCTTTGTGTTGGCGTTCTAACCTCCGGTGAAGTTCTGGAGGACTATGGTTAACTGCTCCTCAGATCTCTGCAGGGTAAATCCAGACAGCTAGCTAGACTATCTGTCCAATCTGAGTTTTCTCTCGCACGACTAAAACTACTTTTGAACGTACACACGTTCCACCAAAACAAGTTCCTTCCCGAGGCTATTTTGCAGCAGCAACGCTGCTATGTCCGCTGCTTAGCACCGCCCAAGACGACTGTGATTGGTTTAAAGAAATGCCAATACACCAGAGCACGTTTTTCTCCCATCCCGTATTGCTGTGTGGACTAGTCAGACCAGTGGTGTAGTCTACGTGATAAACAGGTATATGCAGTATACCCACTAAGAAAGCTCCAGGATTTCCATATACCCACTTAAAAATGCGCAATGACATGTAACAACATACTTTGCATTATTATTTTGATATATTTTGAATTGTCATCTGTTTTTTTCCTTCACATAGGCTAATTAAAAGGTATTTCCACCAGAAATGAATGCATAAGTGTGTCAGAATGCAGGAAGTGAAGTCTTTGACGCTCACAATTTTCCTGGGGGAGGACACCCAGACCCACCACTATGATATGATCCCCCATCCCGGCCCATACATATACAGTACAGTATACCCACTACAATACATTAGACTACACCACTGACCCCAGACCCTCCTCCGCAGCGCCGTGGTGGAAGGTCTGGCTATGCGAGACTAACTATGACAAGACACCAATGTCCATGGAAGATAATTTCCCCGTTACTATGACTGGCTTCCTGTTCATTCTCCCACTTACTGCCCAATTACTCACCAAAGCTATAACCTGTTTGAAACAAAATATAGATTTTTTTTTTTTATGATTTACAATAACTTTGTCAACAAATGAATCCTGTAGGATTGCTTGTTTTTTTCAAGAGAGTGCGTGTGCTGCTGCGGATGCTGCTGATTAAAAACAAACAAACGGATAGAAACGCACTTAAACAAACAACGCCACCCGGGAAAAACCAACAGAACGAAGAAAAAAACATGGAGATTAAACAGCCTCTTATTGTCATGTCTGCAGAAATTAGTAAGGTGATTAAACAACAGTCCAAACTACTGGGACACAATGGAGGAAGTGCGAGAGCTGAAACTGGCAATCAAGGAGAAGGACAAACGAATGAATGATCTGGAGCGACGCGTCGATGATCTGGAGCAATACTCTCGGACGGCTGAGTTACTCATAAGTGGTCTTGCAACAGGACGTCCAACTTATGCCGGCGCTGCAACGGGAGAGAAAGGAGAGGAGGCCGAGCTGAGTGCACAATACTCGCTGGGAAAAGAGAGAGGTGGTCCACGCTCTTTCAAAGTAAAGATATGGAACTACAAGCCCATGCGATCCCAGTAACTGAGCCGGTAATTGTAATACGTTTCACCAACAGAAAGGCCTTAACAGAATTACCCAAGGCAGGGCAGGAAGCCGCGCGGGTCAGATGTACTGTATTTCTAAACGACCATCTGACCAAAAACAACGGCGACATAGCAAAGGCAGGCACAGATCTTGAAAAAACAGAACAAACATACAAGCCACTTGGACGAGGAAGTGCAAAGTGTGGATTAAGTTGAATGGATCTCCCGCGGAAGCAAGAAACAACATGGTAAGAGAACTCAATTAATTAGAAAAATGTAGATGATGAGTCAGTGCCGGTTTGACTGATGAATGAGCCATAAAGTCAAAGGGAAAGGCACAAACCCAAATACTAGGGATCATTGCTGTGTTCCCTAGTAATATTTGACAGTGAATAATGGACATTCGACATGGATATACATTTTGAGATGAATGGAAATGAATCAAACATTTGAAGAGAACGTGGACCATGAAAATTTAGAACTGAGAAGATCTGGCTACACTGAACATAAGTTAAGAAATGGAGAGAGAGAGATAAAGATCCTGAGTAGGGCTGGGCAATGTATCGATGTCATATCGATATCGTGATATGTGTCTAGATATCATCTTAGATTTTGGATATTGTAATATCGTAATATGACAAAAGTGTTGTCTTTTCCTGGTTTTACGAGCTGCATTACAGTAAAGTGATGTCATTTTCTGAACTTACCAGACTGTTCCAGCTGTTCTATTATTTGCCTTTACCCACTTAATCATTATATTCACATAACTGATCATTATTAATCACAAATCTTTTGTGAAAGCGCCAATAGTAGGCCTGTCGCAATATGCAATAAATCAATTAATCGCATGATAAATCGCATGAAATGAGCTCAATGATTTTTAAATGGAAACTAGCCTATAGCGGCCAGAAAAAATTTCCATTTTATTTATTGTTTTTGGTTGTTTTGTTCATTTATTGGGGATATTTAAAATGTCTTCCAGTTCCAGTGTTAAATTTTCTTTAGAAATAAAAGTTTATTGATCATTGATCAGGTGTACCTGCATTATTATGCCATTATCATTATATTAGATGAAATTGGTCTCAGAAGACAATATTATCGTTTATCGCAATCATTTCTGGAACAATTTATCGTCCAGTAAAATTTGTTATCGTGACAGGCCTAGCCAACAGTCAACACTACAATATCGTTGCAATATCGATATTGAAGAATTTGGTCAAAAATATCGTGATTTGTGATTTTCTCCATATCGCCGAGCCCTAATCCTGGGAATATTTTTTTTCCACAATTTACAAATCCAGCGCAAATATTATACTAATATATATTAATATACATATTAATGTTAAGGGGGAAAAAAATGGATGGAGCAGTAGGGCTGGGCGATAAAACGATAATGATATGTATCGCGATAGACACGTAATCAATATCAATAGAAAATGCGGTCGATAAAACGTTCGATAACTTGTTTTTCTTCTTCGGAAGAAACCAGAAGTTGCAAAGCAAGTTTGCTTGCACGAACAAAGGCACTCACTCTCTGGTAACCTAGCAACGTAGGGAGTGACACTGTAACAGCCAATCATGTAACAGTATCAAGTTTGGTTGCGCCACATCGCTGTCTCGTGTTCTTCAATAACAGAGCCGGCGTGGAGTGATAAGTGCAAAGTGAGTGCCGCAGCGAGCGAAGAAATTGTTGAAAAAACAGGAAAAGTCAGTATGGCAGTTTTTGGGATTTTATAAGTCTGACCGTCGTCCCCACCAACACTACCGCAAACTTGTTTTACCACCTTAGCCGCGCTCACACTTTGGAGCACAGCCGTATTCGCCATCAACGTCCAACATCTGCAGCTGCTACACCGCACAAGCAGCAGACCGCCACGGAGAGGTACTCTGCATCAGCGCCTTACTAAACGCTACAAAGAAATAACGAAGGCAGACGTGCTGAGCGCTGTTCAGAAGCCAGGTTACCAACCTAGCACTAAACCTGCAGAAAATAGTTCTTCTCAGGTTTCAGGTTTCTCTATGTTTATATTTAACACTTTGCACCATTTTATTACACCTTATTAAGCAGTTCTTACTCATTCTTTCTTCACTGTGATTTTAGACTTATGTTTACATTTTAATTATTTGAGTGATTTCCATGGTTGTGTTGACATTTCTGCTTTTATAACTGAGGGGATTATAATCAGAGGAAGGTTAAGTTTAAAATAAAAATGTTTAAATTTAATATATTTTTCTCCTGGTCCTTATTTTAAATAGGTCATAAAAAATATCAATAATTATCGATATCGACCGATATGAAACACTTATATTGTGATACAGTTTTCAGCCATATCGCCCAGCCCTATGGAGCAGTATCCATAATATATTTCAACAGCAGGGAGCCTAAATTCAAACTTCTCAGAGATCCAAGAGTGAGGCTCACTCAGTTGACATTTTTAAATCTAGACTGAAAACCCACCTCTACTCATTATACTACAGCCAACCATAGCACGCCATCATTACTGCTTTAATGCTGTTCAGTTGTTTTGTCACTTTTGTCTGTTATTTCTGTGTTCCTTTAATTGTAAAGTGCACTGAGACCATGTCTAATGGTGATTTTACACTTGAAATACATTTGATTAATTGATAGATGTGCGGCAAAATTAACAAAAAAAATCCAATTGAGTTTATTTATGAAAGGGGACAGTGCAAATTTATAAAACGCATGATTTTGCATTGGTTAAAAATGCCACAATTAGCCAAAAGGCTATTTTTCCTCTGTTGTCCCCTGACCTCGATGTTAAAAAATAAAAATAAAAGGCTTTTTAAAATACAAAGAAACAAAAAGAAAGATAACACAAGCAAGTCAAAACTTGGCACAAAACAGCACCGAAGCAGAAAGATTAGCAACAAGACAAGACACAACACAGAAGCAAAAAGATAAACAAAAGAGATGATCGAGCTGCAAAGTTTGAAATAGAGGGATATGAGAGGATTTTTTTTTATGAACAAAAGAAAAAGAAAGGGAGGGGGGAGTTGCTCTGTACATACTCAAAATATAAAGCAAATTTGTGAGTTACTTGTTATATAGACAAAGTGGTTTCTCTTTGCCAGACCTTCCTCAACAGTGCTGCGGAGGAGGGTCTGGCTAGTCCACACAGCATTCTGGGATGGGAGAAAAACGTGCTCTGGTCCATTGGCATTTCTTTAAACCAATCACAATCGTGAATCCCTAACCGTGGCACTGTCCGGCGCTTAGCGGCGCCCATAGCCACGCTGCAAAATAACCTCAGGAAGGAACTTGTTTTGGTGGAACATGTGTAGTATAGTAATAGTCTAGCTAGCTGTCTGGATTTACCCTGCAGAGATCTGAGGAGCAGTTAACCATAGTCCTCAGAAATCCACCGGAGGTTAGAACGCCAACACAAAGAAAGAGGAAAGTGACGGACATCCGGCAGAATTATCGGTAGGACCGGAGCAACCCCGGAAGTGGAACGTCAAGGATATAGACAAAGATATTCAGATTGAGAAAATAGTAAATCAATTGTCAACTATTTCCATAATCGATTAATTGGTTTGAGTCATTTTTTATGAAATAAATTTGAGTTTAGGGCGCCTGGGTAGCTCAGCTGGTAAAGCGCGCGCCCAAATACAGGAGGGTTACTCCTCTACGCAGCCTTTGCCGCACGTCATCCCCCCCTCTCTCTCACCCCATTTCATGTCTTCAGCTGTCCTATAAATAATCGACATTTTTCAGCATTTTTTAGACTAAACAACTTAATCGATTCCTCGAGAAAATAATCGACAGATTATTCAACAATTAAAACAACCATTAGCGGCAGCCTTACATGAGAGTGATCATGTTAATGTTATCTAAGGAAGATTAGATGAAGTGCGCGAACATTATCGTGGACATGAATAAAAAGTTATGCCTCATTACCAGCAAATAATTCTGATTATATTATCAAAAACTGGACACGCTGTCCTCATGTGTTCCTCGTGTGGGAATGGTTATGTTCTCGCAACTGTTAGCGCCAGGTCGTGTCAATCATAACAGAGAACTTTTGAATTCTGGAACTGATCATATGCTTGAACTAAATGAAAATGATTTTACTTTTTAAAAACCAAACGTCATATTTGTAGTCTGGTTCAGCTAATCATTTCCTCTTTTGCACTCCCATTACATAGCCTAGGTTTGATACTTTTATTTCAGGATATAATGCTTGTTTCGTAAGTGTCATGGGATAAGGCCGGGTGATGGGAGTTTCAGAATTACCCCAGGAAATGGTTTAGTAGACACACTCATTCAATAAAAGGCATTCAGTGTGTAAGATAGCAACTCTGCTCTTGTTTGCCTAATGATTATTATTTTTAGTTCATAAAAGTGCATTGGGCTATATTTTTATGATTTTAGCGGTTTCTGGGAAGATGGCCCACTTTTGCTGTAAAACTGTGGGAAATCCTGAAGTCATTTATAACTAGGGGTGCACCGATCCGACTTTTTCAGTCCTGATACCGATGCCAGGGCTTTGTGTATCTGTGGATACCCGATACCGATCCGATACCGTTGTTGAATTAATAATAAACTGTTTACCTTCTACCTTCCTTCCACCATGTGGAAGAGACTAAAGGCACCAGACTTTCCTAACTAAACATTACTTTCCTAACTAAGACAAAATAACATAGATGTAATGTATTGAATTATTATTTATTTGTACACTCAACTCTTCCAGCATGCGACACACGTGCGACAGAGGGGAAAAAAACTAACAAAACTGGATCGGCCCGTGGATCTGTTCATTTTTCCGATCCCCGATCCAGTTATTTTGTCAATATCGGGACCGATATCCGATCTTAATATCAGATCGGTGCACCCCTATTTATAACATTGTTCCTTACAAGAGAGTAGCTTTTCACAGGTTCTAGCTGAGAATCCTATCTGACATATCTCTCCTAATACTCACTTTAATAATCAGCTTCGTAGTGTTTTTGTGGCTCTCGACAGATTTAGTCTTTGATGTAGGATACTGTATCAACAGCAAAGAAAACAATGCTTAGCCTATGTAATGTTAACTTTTGGTTTGGCTGAGCAATCAATGAACTTTCGTTCAACGTTCCTTACAAAAAGTTATTTTTGAACCATGTTTTACCAAACGAGAGACTTAAAGTTGCAGCTGTGGTCCAACCAGTTTCTGAACATTCTTGTGGGGTGTTGAACAACTCATTTGCCAGTCAAATGCCTTTGGTTGGGTTTATGACTCAGTCTAGTCTAAACATTTCAAACGCCGGCACAGGTTAGCGCTCCTCAAACAGATTGTTTTTGTAAATCAAACACAAAGATACACAAACAACAGCAGCAACCCAAAACTAGATATGCTGCAAAATAAAGGGCAAAAGCAGAAATATGCAAGGGGATGGAAAACTAATAAAAGAAGTCCACTAACGTGAGCAGACGCCTCTTTCCTGGTCTTCAATAGTATCAGGTCTTGTATGGAAGTCTGTTTAACTTTTCAATAGTATGTCACTAAGCGCTGCCCTCGATGGTTGGAGTAAGAGCTTACTACAAAGATGGCTAGTTAGGGTTAGGGTATGAAACGGTACACACTGTCTCCTAAAAAGGCGTGGCCTTGTTTGAACGTGTAGTGAACGTCATGTGGATGAATGAAAAGTTACATTTGCATAATGTATTAATATTTATATTTAGATGTTTACACAGCTAAAAGACATATTTAGCATCACGGAGATTAGTTTTGTTAGGGCGTTCACGAACGTTAGCTGACGTTAGCGTCTCTGTGTTGCCAGATCTCGCGAGAGTTTGGTCCTGAGACAGAAACAGGTATCAAACAACGTTCATTTTCTCCTGATGTGTCCGTCTGAAATATGCCATTTTAGCGTCAGAATGTTCTGGAGATAAGTGGCTTGTGAGATATGGGTCCAATATCTACTTTGTTGACTATGGGGCGAAAGGGTCGCTCATAATCTGTGTTCACGTTCACTTCTCCCATTGTAATCAACACACTCGGACCTGCCGCTTGCTTTTACACAAAGCATTCATTCACTGTCACCCAGAATTTGTTATAACCACTTCATACGCAACAACACAATATGATATGCTTTCTGTGTCCTATAGCCTAAATATAGACCCACTTAGAGTTAGGCAATATATCGATAGTATATCGATATCGTGATATGAGACTGGATATCTTCTTAGATTTTGGATATAATACTGTTATATGGCAAAAGTGTTGTCTTTTCCTGGTTTTAAAGGCTGCATTACAGTAAGGTGATGTCATTTTCTGAACACTTAGTCATTATATCCATATTACTGATGATTATTTATCACAAATAGCCTATTTTGTGAAAGCACCAATAGTCAACACTACAATATCATTGCAGTATCGATATCGAGGTATTTGGTCAAAAATATTGTGATATTTGATTTTCTCCATATTGCCCAGCCCTAGCCCCACTACCCTAAAAAAATGAAATTAAAATGAAGTAAAAAAAAAAAGATGATGATATAGAGCTGGCCAATATATTGATGTTATATCGATATTGTGATATGGGACTAAATATCGTCTTGGATTTTGGATATCGTAATATGGCATAAGTGTTGTCTTTTCCTGGTTTTAAAGGCTGCATTACAGTAAAGTGATGTCATTTTCTGAACTTACCAGACTGTTCTAGCTGTTCTATTATATGCCTTTACCCACTTAGTCATTATATCCACATTACTGTAAATACAATAAATATTTTGTGAAAGCACCAATAGTCAACACTACAATATCGTTGCGGTATCGATATAAAGGTATTTGGTAAAAGATATTGTGATATTTGATGTTCTCCATATTGCCCAGCCCTATGATGATAATTAGGCAAAATTTAAAAACTATAAAAAAGCCACAAAATGTAACTGGCATTCATTCATATAAGCCACTTCAGCATAGAAGTTAGCTTTAAGATGCATTTAACTATCAGCAAACAGGTTCAGAATATAACTTACATAAGCCTATGCATGCCAATTTTAATGTTTTTTACCCATACGTCTAACTTTAGAGGCTGTGAAATGTATTATTTCAGTATGTCGTTATCAGTGCTATTACAGGCTGTGAAATGGAATTATTCAGGACAGCTGAACTCCACATAACTTAACAACCTGCGGCACTAACTTGCCTGGGAAACCGACAGTTGTCGACGGCTGCCTGGCAGTTTTACTCACCGCCTCCTAAGCCCAGCAACCGGCAGATATCTCTGGTGAACTTCATCCGGTTTTACCGTGCAGCGTTATCGGCACACGCTCCGAATAAAAGTGAAACTGTCACACCAGACACGACGACAAGTTTCCAGGCTTCATTTACTGCTGACACCTCGCCGGTGAGGCTGCCGGTTCATGAGAAATTTCGCCCGCTGACCCTCCTCCTCCTCCTGCGCCCGTCCAGTCCAGTCACCTCCACTGTGGACGCTGTGGCTACATACACGACTTCCGGTAGTCACTTACAACAATAAAACGATGACGGTTTTCTACTTTTTTATTTATTTTCTACATATATTTTTCTTTGTATATGCACCTCTGGTATTTACTATTTGTATATGTATATACTGGCGATGTACCTATGTTCTTTACTAAATAAAAAGAAAATAAAAAAAATAAACAAATAAAAAATAAAACGATGACGGGCAGAATTCGGAGACGACTTCCGGTTGCAACCATTAAAATAAAATTAGCGTTTTGGTAATAACTCTCATTATACTTATGTTATTGTATAGCCTATGGTTTATTTGTATTAACAACTGATTTAGGATTTAGTGAGTAAATGCAAAACAAAATATAATTACCAATTAAAGGTCTCTTTTCTAGAATATTTTCCGACTCTACTTAGCTTAGAAGATGATGGTTATATGTACTTTTTTTATGCAATTACATGTGGCACTTTGTTGTTTGGCTTATTTGAACCTAATTTACTAATTAACTATGTGATTCTTGCTGTTCTGAGTTTGCGCCTTCATTGTTGAATGCACTTTTTGGAAGTTGCTTAGGAAGGGCTTATAAACTGTTTCAGAACGTTGTCTCTATTTGGGACAAATCCACCAATCGGCCAAGAAAGGAAAAATATGCTGAACAACAGACTGTAAGACATCTGGTATTTCCTGGCAAGTTGACTCACTTAAAAATGGAGCGCAGTGGTCTCTGGTCTGGATGAAATGGATTTTTGTGGGTACAGATAAGATGAATTGCAAGAAACATGCACAAGGAATGCACACTGCACTTGTCCACTGGGTGGTATTACCGCACTGTCACAGAGGTTAATGGGAATCACGTATTTATTTCTTAGTTGTCACATTCACATACACACAGTAGAATAACAATTCAATTACTGCTTTCAACCCATCCTATGTATTAGGAGCAGTGCAGCTATACATACAGCATCTGGGGAGCAACTTGGTGTTCAGTGTCTTGCTCTGGGACACTTTGACATGACGGAAATGAAGGATACTTGCTTTACCCCTAGAGAGAGATCTGCCTCTACTACACTTTGCATAATGAATTCAAACAGGCTAGAGGCTTTCAGTGCAGGACAATAAGACAATAAGATTAAGGTCCAAATTAGGCTCAAGACTTATTACGTTGTGGTCTGCCAACTGCATGTGGGACTGACGCCCACTGCACATACATTATATCTTATAAAGTAGCAGTGTCAGTAGTTTCTGTCAAAAGCATACTGAAGAAGAAGAATATATGCTTTAATAATCCCTAAAGGGAAATTCCATTTTATATTTTTTTACACACAGGTCTGAAATACACGCATGTGCACAAACAGGACCTTATACGTGCACTAGAAGAGATGTCAGAGTGAGGAGGTGGCCTATAAAAGGCACCCCGAGCAGTTGGGGGTTCAGGGCACGTCAGCAGTGCCCAAGAAGTCTGGCACCTCTCCAGCTACCAGTCCACAGTTCATACATGGTCCGTACGGGGACTCGAAACAGCGATCTTCCAGTTCCCAAGTCCAGTCCCTACAGACTGAGCTACTGGCCCCCAGAGAGAGAGAGAGAGAGAGAGAGAGAGAGAGAGAGAGAGAGAGAGAGAGAGAGAGAGAGAGAGAGAGAGAGAGAGAGAGAGAGAGAGAGAGAGAGAGAGAGAGAGAGAGAGAGATCTACTGCTACTGTAGTTTGCATAATGAATTCAATTACTAGGCTATATGAGGCTTGCAGTGCACTTTCAATTACCCTTCTTTATTTTTTAATTGTTTGATAATAAGAATATATATTAAGGTCCAAATAAGGCTAGAAACTTCTTAATGGTAAATATAACTCGATAAACAATATAATACACTATATATAACTATTTGCATCCTTATATACGAATCAGGCTGTAGCAATACATATTTTCATTTTAAAAAAGAAAGAGGAAGAAACTGATATTTACAATTCAAATCCAATAACTTTATTTGAATTTGGTATTTGTAAAAACGGCAGGATTGTGATTAAAAAAAGTTGTATTATCTTTACGTTTGTGATGAAGATGAAAAAAAAAAAACACTTGCCTACAACCTGCTGTCACAAACAGCCGTCCAATCCAATCCCCTCTCACTGTAATACAAATAGACAGCCGGATGAACCAATCAGAATCCACTGTCTCCTGGGTCTGCACCAATTGCATGTCGAATCGGCTTAACTGGGCGGGGACACTGTGGATGCGACGGGCTGGCTCAGCAGCCATTGATGCGCTTTATTTTCCAAGAGGACAAACCGACATTAATTCTTCCATAATTTTGGTTTTCTGTGAGCCGGAGCCATGGTTTCTCACTCTCTCGCGCTGCCCATGATCTGCTTCACCACGCTGTGGGCCCTGGTGGGCGTCGTGGCTCCGTTTCTAGTGCCTAAAGGACCCAACCGGGGGTAGGTGGGCTCGCTGCCGTTCATTTGCTGCAATTAACGGTTGATTATTGAGCGTGTCCTTTCATTGTATACGCTAACGTTAAAATTCACACACACACGTCTATATTTAATTATCCTAAATCAAAATGTTTATTCTGCACTCAGCTGCATAGCATCTTTATGAGCACACGAGCGTGCGCTCGTGTGATGGAGGCCCTGAGCGTCATCTTGCGTCCATCCCAACATCCTCTGCTTCCATCCACCCATCTCCCCACCCCACCCCCCATCACACACACACACACACACACACACACACACACACACACACACACACGCAAGCACACACACGCAAGGCAGTAAGGTTAAAGGGTCAATTCTTAACAGAGCATAATAGAGTTTGGTTTTTAATGTTGAAAAAAAGCTGAATTGTGAGTCTTGTGCATGGGAGTAACAGTGATGCTGAAGCCACACTGGCTCACTATGTAATCGTGTTACAAAATTAAAGTGGATTTAGTTAATTTTTTAAACTGCTTTAACCCTTGTGTTGACTTCGGGTCACATTGACACGTTTTCAATTTTTGTTTTATATCAGAAAATATGGGACTTATAAATGTGTAGAAGAAAAATTTAACAATTTAAAACGTTGGAAAAAGCAAAAACAAACTGTGAAAAAAAGGCATAAAAAACGTGTTTTCTTCAAGGTTGACGGGAAGACAACACAAGGGTTAAAAGTACCTAAGTAGACCAATAAGCACATAATGCTTAATGTCCTCTTCTGTTTGTTTTGTAAGACACTTGGGCCTAGTCCAAGTGACATAATTAGGCCTATATGACCTCACTGCAATTATCTTGACTGAATGTATGGCACCTACTTAGGGATGGGCGATATGTAGAAAATCGGATATCGCGATATTCTTGTCCTAATACCTCAATGTCGATATTGTGGCGATATTATAGGGTTGGCAATTGGTGCTTTAACAAAATATCTTCACAATGAGATTTAAGATATGTAATCTTCAGTAATGTAGATATAATGTCTGGGTAAAAAATAATTGAAGAGCTAGAGTGTCTTGTAACAGAGAAAATGACATCACTTTACTGTAATGTAGCCTATAAAACCAGGAAAAGACACCACTTAAGCCATTTACGATATTACGATATCTCAAAATCTAAGACGGTATCTAGTCTCATATCATGATATCGATATAATATCGATATATTGCCCAGCCCTACACCTACTGTTAACCTGGTTGCTTTTGTGGCATTGTGTACATTTGGTTTTTGCCACTGATATTATATTCTATTCATATTGAGTTTATTTGAGCTTCCTATCTGTCTTCTCTGACAGTGTGATTGTCACCAGTCTCATCCTCACAGCGGTCTGCTGTTACTTGTTGTAAGTACAAACTCTTCTTCTTTGTATAAAGCTGCTGTCCTGTTGCATGTTGCATGTGATGCTGGTTATATCTGCATAATGAAACTTTAAAACATTGCAAATGTAAAGGTCCAGTGTGTAACGTGTTTAGTTGTTCATTATCAAAATCTGTGTTGCCCGTTCACCAACTCGTCCTTTTTCATGAATATTTACCTCCACCATTAATTCCAAGTATTCCTTTTGGCTTGAAATTTTACGTTTGCGTTTGCATGAACTGGGGTAGACACTCCATATTCAAGCTCCATCTTGAAATACGGTAGCCTGTAAGGGACATACAGGACATACTGCTCCGCCTTTCGCGTTTTCGCTGTAACATGATAAACTCCCAGGTGCTGCTAATGCTGCTAACGGGTATCGTAGCTTCCCGGCCCCCGGCAAGTTTGAAGAAGGAAACATGGAGGACCACACGTGTTCAAAAATCAGAATTTCAGTAACAGGATTCTTCTTCTTCTTAGCCCAGAAAAAGAAAAAGGAGATTGAAAAGAGCAAGAGACCGGCTTTCTGAAGCGTGACGGCTACCGTAGCTGTAATACGTACTTTGAACTGCGTGGCCATTGGACCTTTTAAAGTGTTTCCTCTAACCTCTATGAATGACTAGTGAGTGTACTTACATGAAAAAACAGTTTGGTGTTTTTTTTTCCCCAAGTGCTTTTAAATCAAATGGCTTCCAGGTGAGGCTGTGCGTGTACAGTAGTCACACACTCAGCTTCAGTGGATTTCTGAAAGTGTCTGAAAGCTAAAGAGTATCAGAAATTAATCAAAAAAACCTGCAGCTAGGGCTGCACGGTATGAGGAAGATGTGTAATAACCTTTCAGGATTCTGCTATAACACAACAAATAGTTTGCTGAATTTGAAAACAAATGAAGGGATATCTTTTCCCTTTTATTGAAGCTCTACCGCTCCTATACTGAAATAACCCGCAAGAGAAATTGACAGCTGTGGACAGTAGATGCAAGATATTTAATAGTTTTAACAACATCGCACCATGACTTTGCTTAAACATACACGCCACTTTCCTAAAGCCAAATGGCGTGTGATCTGTAAGCATTTTGAGCTATCCACGTGTATGTCTACGCTGTATACAGCGGATGGAAAGATACACACCACGTGGCGTGTTATCGCGAGAACGTGCCGTGCTATCGCGAGAACAACATCACACGCGTTTAAAAAAAAAAGTTGGGTTTAGGAAAAGAACATGGGGAAAGGCAAAAACATGACCAACGTCACACACTTAGGAAAACAATAAACGGTTGTGTTTAGGAAAGAAACATTGGGGAAGGTTTAAAAAAAAAAAAAAGGTTGATAAACGCCACACACGGGACGCAATCACGGCCCTCCTGGGTGAAAGTCCTGTGTTTTACCCCTCCGCCACCACAGCCAGCCTCCTTTCGCAGACATAAGTCCTTTCATACATATGGAAACATTGAGCTTTTACTCTCTCATGAAGTTAACCTACGAAACCAACAAGCTCATATAACCCTGAAGAGTTGAGTTGTTAAAACAGATCCACATTAATGATTTTTTTTGCAGACATGGCTATGCAGATGAAGTGATGAAGAAACAGTGTGAGAGTGGCTAGAAGTAGTACGTGTATGCAGGATTATCACTTAGCCACTAGAGGGAGCCCCAGCTCCTTCAGAGGGTTACCTGAACCCTCATTTTCTCAAACTTTAAAAGCCTGCACGGTATTAGGTTTAGTTTGGAAATGACGTACCTGGATGAGTCGGAGGAGCTTGAATGGAAGCAGAGGAATAAAGAAGGAATACACAATGCTGATAAACAGATTCATTGTGCAAACAATATACGTGCTTGTAGGGATTAGTTCCAACTGGAGAACTCGGATTAGCTGAGAAATGGACCACACTGTATGGGTCTCTTCTTATGCAACTCGCAGTATTCCTTCTTAATGATACCTTCAATTGTTACTGTGTTGTTGAAATCCTGTACATAAGCTCTTCTCGTTCTTGCTGTTCCTGTTTATTATTTTCAAACTTTTTTAAATGCTAATATAATATAGTCAAATAGGCCTGCAACAAACCAGGGCTGCAACTAACGATTACTTCCATAGTCGATGAATCTGTCGATTATTTTCTCAATTAAGTGATTAGTCGTTTGGTATATAAAAAGTCAGATGTCAGTGTCGTTAAGCCCATGAGGACGTCCCTCAAATGTCTTGTTTTGTCCACAACTCAAAGATATTCAGCTTACTGCCACAGAGGAGTGAAGAAACTGGAAAATATTCACATTTAAGAAGCTGGAATCAGAGAATTTTCATTTCTTTTTCTTTTTTTTTCAGACAAAATGGCTCAAACCGATTAATTGATTCGAAAGCCTTGCTTTTCCTGTGAGTTTGTGGTTCTGCAAAAGAAAGTGGATTTACAAAAAGGCAGTTTAGGCATGCAGATGAACTATTAAAGAAGTATAACTACAAAACACAAGGGCTTAAAGCTACAGTGCAGAACTTTTACATATATAATTCCAGGCTTTGCTAAACAATTTCACACAACTCCGATTAAGCCGATCACCACCGGGAGAGGCTCTCTGTATTTCTCAGTAAACTGGAGATGTGGTGTCGGGTTTCTGTGATTCCCACGCTGGCGCAGCGGAAGGATGCCAATGCAGCTTATTTGTACTCAGATTGAGTAGTTTATTAACTCCTCAGCAACATCTGCTGCAACAAATGGCGTCCAAGTGCTCCTCGGAACGCTCTCATTTCCCAAATTGGGAAGTCGTTCTTCCGACTTAAGTGTGTTGATGAGCTTTAGTTAACGATCACACATGCACGAAAATAACAACTTCCCTTCCATTATACGCGTGTGGAGGGGCAAAGAAAACATTCGCTTCCAGTGGCTTTAGCAAATTAACATCTTCGCTCCACCTTTATATCGATTAGGTCAAAGCCACAGTGCCATCTTCCCTTACTATGTAGCATTAGCATTTAGCCTGCTCAGCTTCCACAAATAAGCATCCCACATGCGTCCATTAACGAACTATAAATCATCACAGTGCTACAATGCATTCCTGTAAATGCCAAGTGGCATAATCACGCCAAGCTAGCATTTGAGCTGCTACCAGCTACTAGCTAGTAAATTAAAATCAAACTACTAGGTCCTGTAATAGGTGGCCAACAATATGCCTGACTTAAAGTCCCAGAAATCGAGATGAAGCTGACACTCATCTTTTAGTGTTTGACCTACATTAAGGTTATAATAGCATGGTATTTACCACCATTATTGTAGAGACTGTGGACGTAAGCGCTGGAAACTGCTTCAGTCCAGATGGGCCAAAGAACTACAGGCCGTCAAACAACTTCTGCTTCGTTTGAACCATCTGCACCATGTCTTGTTGTGTGTGAATTCGCAGTGGTAACGATGACAGCCAGGTTGTTAAGAAAACGTAGCTGCATCCAGGTCAGCCTGCAGGTTGAACTCATTAGCAGCCTTGCAAGGCAACAGAGGATCATGTCGGATTACAGTTTTTCTCAGTCGCTTTGGTACATTTCTCGAATCACCCCCGACATTTGCACAACAGTAAGTGCATTTCTCAAAACAATTCATACAAATAGCAAAACCCCATGGGTTACCTGCAAAAGCCAGTCTCTCTCCAAAGTAAATATCTGTGTCAATGAGCATGTCAGTGCCATCAGAATGACAAGTCCTTGTGTCATTGTGTGCGGATAAGACAGTCAAATTGCTTAGTCATGTTGTCAGTATAACAGTGTACTCTGGAGGGATGTTCTGATGTAAACTATGGCTAACGTTTTGATGACAGTTATTTTAAATTGTAGGTTACACCTTAGTGTATGTGGGAGTTTGATTGCAAGAGACTGGACAAGATTCACATTTACGCTTATTACTGTTTGTACTGTAATGTTTTGACAGACCATGTCATTGCGATACAGAAAGGAAAAGACAGCACTTCATAGCACAAAGAAAAAAAAAGAAGAAATGTGAACATAGGACAATCTCCTGAGGGAAAACTGTACATACAGCGCTATAGGAATTACAGTGCATAGTCTTCCTACACCTCCTGACGTTCATTGTAACATTGCTATATACTGTATATACTTGTATATACTTCAAGATTCACCTGGGTGGAATTTACCAATTCAGGACAGATTTAGAAAAAAAGTCTAATGGAAATGTATAGAAACATGCTTGACAACTTGTTCAACCATTTTGCATGTAAAGACTTTGCCTAAATGTTGTGGGGGGTGAGACTATTCAACAGAGACCCATTATAATACATTTTGATCAACATGCTTGTCAGTGGCAATTGATAATGTAGGAAACAGCCGAGAATTGTACATAATCATTTGCATGGACGTACCAAAGCATTTGCAACGTGTTCAAAGAAATGAGAAACTGCTTTTTTCATGCGCACAAGTGACACAATGATGTGAGGATCGAACAGGTAGTTTTGAGAATTTTGATTCTGATGGGAGAAATGTACCAAAGCGACTGCGAAAAACTGTAATATGGTGATAAAATAATGTTGACATTCATTAAGACCTCTAAATCACTGCTTGGAGACTTAAAATAGTTGAAAATTGTTGGAGTCTCTCAGGTCCTCGGCCTCTTCAGACATCAGATTAGATTAGATCAGCAGGGGCGATTCTAGAAGCTGACTTTTAGGGGGGCTCGGCCCCTAATGACAATGTGACACAGATAGAACTTTTCATCTATGAGATGAATCATACATTGTGCCTTTGTATTAACAGAAGAGATTGAAGAAAGTTGATAATCTTTTCTGTTTTTTTTTTCTCTTTACTCAGTTGGTTGATAGCCATTCTGGCCCAAGCCAACCCTTTGTTTGGCCCTCAGCTGAAGAATGAAACTATATGGTATCTGCGCTACTTCTGGGAGTAAACAAGGTGAGTCTTGATACCAACCGTTTGTGGTTCCTCGGGCCGTGTGCAAATAAAAAAAAACTCAATTTATCTCTCTAAGAGCAGTGGAAACAGAAATCGCTGCCACTAAACTGTGCACAGTGACAGAAGTGGCATTCAGGCGTGAATATTTCTCAACTCTATGAACAAAATGAGCTGAGTGAAATGTAAAAAAAAAATTGACTTTTAATGTTTTTTGAAAAGCATGTTTGCTCTGAGCCACTCGTGCTCATGGATCACGCAGTACTAGATTTTTTTTAAGATTGTTCTTTGGGCATTTTAGGCCTTTTATTTATATAGGACAGCTGATGACATGAAAGGGGAGAGAGAGGGGGAATGACACGCAGCAAAGGGTCGCAGGGCGGAGTCGAACCTGCGGCCGCTGCGTCGAGGAGTAACAGCTGGAACACACTGCGCGCGTAAGTTTCGCGTAGCAGTGTTTGCAACCCCAACCCCCCCCCATCATTTAAAAGGCAACCGCGATTCCACGACTACAGTTTTTGTACAGCCCTATTTCTGATACCGTGGTGGCAGAAATTTTGCCATGGTGGGCCGCCACTACAAAATCAACAAAGGGGAAACACTGTGTAGCGTAGATACGTCTCCGGGCCCCTGATCGCGTGTCTCGCTGTGGGAAGTCAGGACAGCCAAAATCACCATAAACCTGGCTGTTTAATTTTGAAATGAGTTTATTTTAGTAAAATATCCGGCTGCGCTGTGGTCTTCCTGTATGTGATTACCTGCCTGTCTTGACACAAACGCTCACATAGAAATAGAGGAGAGGGACCAGGGGCGGGTCTAGAGGAATATGATTGCCCCCCCCCAATTCATTGGGCTAGAGTGCTGTCAATCTGACAAATGTGATTTCCATTGGATCAGAGTACTGTCACTTTGCTGCCTGTTCTGCCATCCGCTGCCTTTCCATTTGGCAAATGGATATATACATTAAACACACATTGTAAGGCAACTGTGTACTTTGTTGACATTTTGAGGACAGTTTAGAAGTAGAAACATTAGCAAAATTACATTGTGTTGTTCTATCCTATCCAATATTTCCTATATTTCTAAGCTGTATTTTGATCAAATCCCCCGGTCCCCCCCCCCTCCCCCCTCCACCCCGTGCCACCCCACTTAAAAAGTCCTGGAATCGCCCCTGGGAGACGCCGAAACTGTCGCTACGTGGACGCTACGCGCCTGGTGTGGCCAGACAGATTGCATAACATGGGCGCTGAAATAGAAAATAGCTGCGCTACGCTGCTATACACGCGTGCGGTGAGTTCAAGCTGTAAACCTCTATATATGGGCGCCTGCTCTACCAGGTGAGCTACCCAGGCGCCGTACTTAGCTATTTCTTATCCTGCTTTCACGCTTACAGTCAATAGTAACGCTCGTAAGGAAATTGCCAAAATGTATGCCATATGCATCAACACAGTCAAAAGGATTGAAAAAAATTAAAAAGCCAAGCAGGTCCCTAGTGATGCACAAGGGTTAAGCTGATTCCTGTTGTGCTGACCTCTGTTTTTCCTCACTGTTCCAGGACTGTGTGACGTGCTGCCTCTCATCATTCCTGTCTCGTGGTTGGCTGGACTTTATTTCAACATAACTCCTAACCGTTCAACATCCCCCCCCCCACACACACACACACACAATCTGCAGACTTAATGAAACATCAACTGAAAAGTCGGTTTTCTTTGCAACCTTTGGAAATATTTACAATTATGTACAGTACCTGGAATTGAAGATTTAGAGTGTATTAAGACACGTTGTGGGTTTTAAAACAAGGAGAACAATGTACATCTTGTGACCCAGATACGACGCAACGCGAACAAATCAGAGGAAAGCATTGTGTTTTTTTTTTGTTTTTTTTTACTGATCCGAATGATTTCCAGTGAAACTATCATCTGTTAGAAGTAGATATTAATCTTCTGTCTGTGAAATGTGCAATCTTTTGGTACTTTAGTTTAATTTGCGTTGGTTTACATTTCTGTGTCGCTGCCATCAGGGAACATTAATTTCTCAGTATTTGTATTTATTTTGACCCCCGGACACTGATGTAAGCGCGTCGTAATTTACTTCAGTGTCCGCACGGTCTTGTTATATAACTGTTATTATCTGTGATGTAATGGTGTGAGAGTGTGTGTGTGTGTGTGTGTGTGAAGAGTTCATTACTGTGAGTGCTTGGGCCGTGGCCATGAGAATCTCCCAAAACCACGAAATTGAAGAGCGATTCCCTCCACTTTAGACCACTTCAGCATGAAACTCCCTCCCACACTACTCCCCCCACCCCCGCCCCCCCATGCACTTCACCGCGGAGGTTCTCGTTGCCATGGTGATCTCATCGCCCAATTCAGTCCCTTTCCACTAGACCCCTTTTTTTTTTTTATGAAATCCTGCCCATTCATGCCAGCTTGTGTACAGATGTACTGTAGGCTGTACTGTTGGGACATGCTTTTTTGGATTGAAGCTGCTGGAAGCTGCTGATAGATTTGGCCATAATATCCACCGTCTTTCATTGTTCAAGTACTTTTCCCTTATAATCAGCCTGTACAGCAAATTCATCATTTAAACTAAAAAGCTAAAGCTTTTCAGTAGGAGAGTAGCAGAGAAAAGAGCCGCTCTTTAATGGATTCACATACCAGAAAACAAAGCAATGGGAAAAAAAGTGCATTTAACAAAACAAAGTGTTCATTCATTGCATTTTCAGTAGCTGTAATCTGTTGGAAACCCCCGTTTATATCAGTGGTGGATGCCTCTGCCTGGCTGATGTTGGATATTTAATCAAAGGCCAACAATGTCCCAGTATATAAGATCAAAGTGCAAAGTTGAGGTCGATTGGGCTAAATAATTAATTGTTTTCTGCGGATAGAAAGTAAGACATGCTGGGTTTTTCCAAAAAAAACATTTAATCTAATTTACCGTAAAAGTCCAGTTGCAGGAAAACCAAAAACCAAAATGTTGGCTTCAAATCCTGTGTTCATAAGAGCAAGACTAATCATTGGAACTACATTTACAGCATGTGCTGACTGTACTGTACTAACTGTGCTGCCCTGTATGCAAGAGAGTGCACATGTTAATCCGTACACATGCATGTGAGTGGAGCTTTGGAAGTTTGTGTGCCAGAGGTCAAGGTTATTTCTTTAAAGGTAATTTTTGGGGCTTTTTCCGCTTTTATTTGACAGGACAGCTAGGTGAGAAAGGGGAAAGAGAGGGGGGGGACATGGAGGAAATCGTCACAGGTCGGATTTGAACCCTGGACCTCTGCGTCGAGGCATAAACCTCCATGTATATGTGAATTTCTTGCCTATAGCGTTGACGTACCATCCTCTCTGCAGCAACGTGGCCAGCTAGCTCAGATCAGTTGATGGGTAGATAGTCTAGATCAACGGGAAGTACGTTTCCAGGACATTCACCTCCTGTGGGTTGCAGTTCTGAAACAAAATGCGTTCTCTTCGGAAAACAACAACAAACTTCGAGCTCGCAAGCTACACGC
The DNA here is from genome assembly GCA_025617405.1 of Perca schrenkii. Taxonomy (NCBI): domain Eukaryota; kingdom Metazoa; phylum Chordata; class Actinopteri; order Perciformes; family Percidae; genus Perca; species Perca schrenkii. The sequence goes on from CM046788.1 coordinate 37,027,768, forward strand.
TGATAATGGCAAGTTTTAAAGAAAAGTTGGATCGCGCAACAAGGCAGGGCCTGCTCGGTTCTTTCGGGGAACGACTGTAAAGATTTACAAAGAACATGTTTACAGCATAAAATAACAAAAAAAAATTGCCGATAGTAAGAAGACATCTGTGGTGCAACGGCAATTTTTTTTTTTATTTTATACTGTTGTGTGTTGCCTTAGTTGCACCGGATTGCTGTGGTCTGCAGAAGCACAGAGAACTCTCCTTTTTACCTGAACATGTTTACAGCATTTCCTCTCTAACTCGGACATTTTGGGACCGAGTGGTGGGATTGCTGTGGACCAAGTACACACGGCGATACGCTGGTAAGAGCAAATGAGGTTTAACCATGTATCCAGCTCATTAAAATAGCTCACGTTACTGTATTGCGTGAACAATTAACTTAATTCAATATTTCATGTAGCGTTTTCTTTTGCGGGGTGCAAATGTTCCCCCAAAACGCGTTCCTTCCCGAGACTATTTTGCAGAACCACCGTCGCTGCGTCTAGAGCTTAGCACCGCCCAAGACGATTGTGATTGGTTTAAAGAAATGCAAACAACCCAGTGTGTTTTTTTTTTTCTCCTATCCCAGAATATATGTGTGGTGTAGCCAGGCCTTACTCCAAAGCGCTGTGGAGATAGAGGTGGCAAGGCGAGACTAACGGGCAGAGAAACTTCATAGCAGTCTAAACATCCCAAACAGTTTGTCCGAAATTTAGTTACGGTCATGATGGTGTTGGACGGCAAGTTGCCAACGCCCCCAAAGTTTGTGGTTCTTGGGTACATCTGTTTAACAGCATATATTATGTTTAGGCTTACAACAATTTTGCCTATTTTATCATTCACTTTGAATAAGATGCTGGTGTGACACACCTAAGAGTCTCAGCTGCAAGCCACTACCACAACTACGTCTCTCCCTTACACTCCCCATCTCCAACCCTGAGTCCCCTTCCCTCCCCCCCCATCCTTCCTTAACACTGTCCCTCTTTGTCCTCTTCTCTAAAACCACTTTGCTTCAGCCAAAAAGAATCAAAATCAATATACAGCTACTTTTTAGAAAGACCAAATTGCTTTGTATCTTTTCCTCCAGCCCTCTTTGGTAGTTGTGGTGGCGGCATGCACCTAAAAGTGGATGTACAGCAGTGTAACGTACAGTCACAGTTACACAAGCAGGGACCCACATCAAATAGAGTGTGAGCGCCCGTGATCACACCAAGAGAGTGAGGCTTTCCTTGCCAGAATGATAGTATTTAGTTTTCCATTTCAAGCGAACTAGAGCTTGCAGACTCATAAGTAGCTCAGCCGTTGGCGAAAAGTTTGGTAAAATATCAACCCGGCCATGTTAGACATGGTTGGTGCTTTCGGGGAATCTGTCCTGTAACTAGGGCTGTCCTCGACTAAAGAAATTCTTAGTTCATATAATGCAACATAAATGCAATCCATGGCACGTACCATCTGTAAAACGGAGTTTCTCCACAAAAGCACCACTTTAAATGTTGTTTACCAGAGCTGTGCTCATAGGTTTCTTGGAAATATATCATTCAGCATGAAAAAGCATAAAACAATTCACTGACTAAAGAAATTATAGTCGACTAAGACCAAAACGACCGATAATGGGTCGATTTGGTCTTAGTCAGCCCTACCTGTAACTAAAGCTCAGTGTTGCGTTTAGGTCTCTGGTGTTCATACCAGTCGAGAGCACATATAGAAGACTGTGGTTTTGCTCTCACTCCTATTTTGTTCTGTCGAGCTTTCCAACTATGAACTGCGTGCTGTCAGATGTACCCATAAACCCTTGTGCTTTGGGTTCGTTTCTGTCGTTGGTTTGGATTACATTCCCAATCCCACTCATAACGCAACGTGCTGCAGTTAGCTGGCAAAAGGACAGAGTCACATTCTCAGTGTCAGTGAATCATTGGACAACAAATGGCAATGTTCTCGCCGGGCCAAACACACCGAATTAGAGTAGTGAACACTCCACAACACGCTGGTGACGTGCGAACTGACCCGGAAAATGATTTTCTTTTTCTCACAAATCTGTTCAGTTCTTTTGGTAACTGGCTGCTGCGTATCTGTTAAATATTCCTGGCAACATAGATGGAGATAGTGCTAGAATTTGTGTGTGTGTGTGTGGTCAAAGTCACCATGGTTACAAAATTCCTATATGCAACCTTGTATTGGTGTGAAGTAAATGTGAGTGGAATTTTATGTGGAACACCCAATAAAAAATATGTCTCATACAAGCCTGCTACTCTCTTGACATTGTGAACATTTCTTCTGAGCAGGCTGGAATGCATGTGAATTGTGACTTAAACACACACATTACACACTTTCCTTGGGTTTCAATGAAAACGCTACATGTCCAAAAGAGGATGTTTTCTTTGCATGACTCAACTCAACCCTTTAATGCACACTGAATCCTATCTCACAAGGACACAATAACAAGTTGGCCTACACACGTCTACACAAACACACATATCTTCATTAGGTTACAGGTTCATTGTATCAGCAGTGATTCCCAACCAGGGGATACGTAGAATGATTGTAGAGAAGCTCAACTAATTGGAAAAAAAAAAATAGAAATTATGATTTGATTAAAAGAATATATAAGCTATACACCTAAACACGAGTTATTGCAGTTATGTAAAAGTCCTGGAAAGCTAATTAGCAAGCGAGCGCAGAAGTTGAAACAGGTAGTTAGCTAAAAGTAATAGCTAAACAGTTGAAATAGTTAGCTAAAAGTAATGGATGAACAGTTGAAATAGTTAGCTAAAAGTAATGGATGAACAGTTGAAACAGTTAGCTAAAAGTAATGGATGAACAGTTGAAATAGTTAGCTTAAAGTAACAAATAAATGGTAAAAATAACTAGCTAAAAGTAATGGATGAACAGTTGAAATAGTTAGCTTAAAGTAACAAATAAATGGTAAAAATAACTAGCTAAAAGTAATGGATGAACAGTTGAAATAGTTAGCTTAAAGTAACGAATAAATGGTAGAAATAACTAGCTAAAAGTAGCTAAACAATTGAAATAGTTAGCCAAAAGTAACAGCTAAACAATTGAAATAGTTAACTAAAAGTAACGGCTAAACAGTTTAAATAGTTAGCTTAAAGTAATGGCAACAGTAGAAATAATCCGGCTCGCTTAAACTATTGCACAGGTTGCTAAAATGGTTATCTTAAAGTAGGCCTACTGACTAAACAGTTCAAATAGTTAGCTAAAATGGATAAATGGTTGAAACATTCAGCAATCTAAATATTGACAGTTCAACAAGTATGAAAACATTAACAATTTCCAATTTTATTTAATGGAAAATTTGGAACATAGGAATTGATGAAGGGGTAGGCTACTGAGTTCATCTGACATGGCTGTGGTGGTCATCAGCCCCAAAAGGTTGGGAACCAGTGACTTAGAGTCCTGTCTAGAGTCCTGTGTGTGTTTGTGCAAAAGAGAAAAATAAATATGATGCATGTTGGCCTTCCTGTGGAATCTCTTGCTGATGTTGCTGCACTGCCTGTGAGAGAGGCGGCCGACTGACTGGTGAAGGACTGAGGCAGTTTGTTGAAGTTACCTTGGCAATCAAGGACAATGTTGACTCCCTCACGCAAGACTCTTAACAATGACGCAGGGAGGCACCCATGCATGATTAACACAGTCATTCAAGCTCATTTTGCTCACCTCATCTATCAGGCAGACCTGTATTTTGCTGGAAGAAAAGGCAGAACTTTACAACGAGGACCTCAAAATACACGCCTGCACAAGGAACAATGTAAGATTTTTGACCATTCAAATACTCAAATTCAGGACCAAGCTAATAGGAAGATATTCGCTCAATAAATGTACTTTTTTGTAACAGGAAAACTGAAGGAGCTAAAAAGTGAAAGACTTTATGAGTTAACATAAATTTGCCTGCTTGTTAGTAAGATGATCTGTTTTTAAAGAAGTCAAGTCTCCACAGCACCAGCTAGCCGCAAATTATGCAAAACAGTCAGGAAATATGACCCTAGTCGCCTCAAATTTTGGATTCAGTTGGAGCGGGATGGAGGAAGTGCAGCGTGGCTGTCGACAATAAATATTGTTTTTTTAGGAATAAACCTGCCTCCTGCATGAACTGTCCATAGCTGAATAGAGGAGGCCTATGCTGCTCTATTTTTATTTTTTTTTCAAGATTATTTTTTTTGACATTTATTTAATAAGACATATTAGGCATGATAGGGGAGGGAGAGGGGGACCGGCATGGAGCAAAGGGCCGCAGGTCGGAACCGAACCCTTGCCACTATGGCGAGGACTGAGCCTCTGTACATGGGGTGCACGCTCTACCAGGTGAGCTAATCAGGGCCCCCATGCTGCCCTATTTTAACGTGGGCCATAATGGTAGTATTTAGAGAGCCTAATATTTTCTTAAGTGGTCCATCCATCCAACTTCGTCCGCTTATCTGGTGTCGGGTCGCTGGGGGAGCAGCTCCAGCAGGGGACCCCAAACTTCCCTTTACCGAGCCACATTAACCAACTCCGACTGGGGGATCCCGAGGCGTTCCCAGCTGGACGTGCCAACTGCAACCCCTCCCCCCCCCGACTACGCCTCGATATCCTGTCCATAAATATTACAAACAGGCAGAGGTGTATAGTCCAGGTGCCAGAAAGTAGAAATCCTGTCCAGCAGCTGTCCCAACCATCACTAAACCAGCTCCTCTACCAGGTAGATGAGCTCGTTAATGAAAACACCTGTTCTAGATGTAGAGGCAGATCCAAAAACATGGCAAGATTTTTACTTTCTGGCACCTGGACTATACACCTCTGCAAACAGGATTGGTGACAAAGCGTGGCCCTGGCGGAGGCCAACCCTCACCTGAAAAAAGTCCGACTTACTGCCGAGAATCCGGACACAGCTCTCGCTTTGGTCATAAAGAGGCCATGAGAAGAGACCCCCTAACCCCATACTCCCGCAGCACCTCCCACAGTATCTCCCTGGGGACCCGGTCATACGCCTTCTCCAAATCCACGAATTCTTAAGTGGTACGTGGTGTAAAAAGTTTGAGAACCACTGGTCTAGTTTATTGTAGTGGGTATACTACAATAGTCTCTCTGCATGTTCTGCAGCATTTGTTCAGTTTGCGGTCACATAACTCAACCTGTATTTGCGAAAAACAAATAGCTAAAGTGAAAGTTCGGGCAGAAAACTATGTTGTTACGTATCATTGCGCATTTTTAAGTGGGTATACGGAAATTCTGAAGCTTTCTTAGTGTGTATAAGGCATATATCTGCATATCACTTGGACTACACCACTGGATAGCACGACAGAAACATAGTAGTATGACGGTCCTGGATCAGCTAAACGCATGACCTCGACTATAGTCTTTTGCCCACATCAATGTATTTTGTGTCAGTCTTTGTTGTAATTTTAATCAGGAAGACATGAGTTAATTGTGATTTAATGAGGTCTAAATGTCATTCTTGCCTTAAAATACTTGTTTTATCAGTGTTAAATGAAATAAATGTTCGAGCAGAGCCAGAAATTCTTAAATAAGGTTCAGAAAAAAAATAATGACACAACGTGTTGAACGTGTACGCACAGGATGTGGGCTCAGCACACATTGTTGTGCTGAATTATGATTATGTTATACAATTACTCTCACTGCATTATTACCTAAGAGGAAAAAAACACCCATCCATAATTTCACAGCAAATAAATGAGTGGTGGTGCAGCGCAGTCACAGTCTCAGTAGATGCCGATTCATTAATGAGTAAACAGCCCATAAAATCTACATGACATTTTGAAAAAAAGCAACAGTGTTTTGTGATAGGCGTCACAACTGAGAAAGAAAGATAATGGAGTGAGGACAGAGCCCACTATTCAAAATGGCGGTATTGTCCTTTAAGTATGATATATCCAAGCCTTTGGCCTAAATGTCTGTTTAAAGAGATGAATGCCAGTTATTACACATTATTTAAGAGCACGCACACAAACAGCCTACAGGCCTAAACATATAACTGACAGGCACAGATAAACGCACAGCCCACAGCCTGTCTTCTGTAATATTCATTAATTGTGGCTTAATGCGCCATGACAACCTGCTTTACTCCAAGAGTACATTAACAATCTTTATGCAAACAGCTATATGAGCTGGCCTAAATAACACCAGCTCCTATATAGAGGGGGTTTTTCTTTTCATCACTAGGGAGCAGCTGCAAGGCTGATAATGCATAATTTAATCCCTCAATTTAAATATACAGTATGTTTAAAAGTAGACCCTGACAGATGCAGGATTTCTAGGCTGATACCGATGTTCTTTTTTTAGCATAGACATTTTCATAAGGAGCCCTTAAATTTGGTTATAGAAGCATTGCGATTAAGATGTGTACTGAGTGTGACATTTAACAGCTAAAAATTCAGAAGCATAACGGCAAATATAACATAGATAATAATATAGATAGATATAGACAATAATAATATAGATAAATAATCATCAATAATGTGAATATGTGAAAATAAGTGGTCATATTAATGTTATATTGTGAAGATATTGGTTGCCAGGAGGATGTACAGGCTGTGATCTAACATATTATGTTATGATAAATTGGTCTATATTTAAAGCATAGACATTAAAAGAAATGGACCAACAGAACCCGTTGCTCTGGACGGAGACCAGTGAAGGATATTAGAAGCACTTTTCCGGTGAGCACTGAGCGTTACTGAGCAGCCTCCAACTGAGAGAGACAACGTAAATGTGACGTCAGCAACGTGTCTGAAAGCTGTAAGTGTTCTGGTAGCTGGGCCAAGAGAAATCTCAATCATTTCCAATCTTACAGAGACGGAGAGTGTAGGTATACGTAAGGAGATAACATAAGCACAGGCTAATTATTGCTAAATAACATGCTAGTTAACGTTAGTAATTAAACTTAAACAGCTAATGGAAGTCCAAACTGCCTGTGAGCTTCTCCTGTACTATACGGTAATTCCTTTACTGTGTGACAGTAAGTCTCGTGGTTATGACACAATCGTTAGCCTATTTTTATAAAAGCGTCTGCTACGGAGCCATAACGTGAGGTACAAGGTAATGGAGCCTTTTATACATTGTCGTGTTTCTTTAGAAATAAACAATGGACAAATAGAGTCTTTAAACGCTTCAGATGTAAAGTTATTCGCTGTCAAAGTGACGTCAAAATGAATGGGAGTCAATGGGATGTTAACGGGAGGTGATCGCTTTGTAGCATCAAAATGGCGCCATAGGAGCTACGCTCTGTGGAACTTGGCTTACCCCTTTGATTTAAAGAGGTGCTATGCAGTTTTGGCCATTTCTTCGCAGTTTTCTCGCAGGTTTCTATAGAGCCCCCCCTACAGCTTCAGAATAGATATTTGGCAGCTCCTATGTTTACTCGTGTCTGACTCCTCGCTCGGTCAGTCTGCCGTTTCCTCTTTCTCCGTTCCTCAGACAATACTTTCCTAGCTTTCTGCTTCTTTTTAGCCAGCTCAGCCATGACGATAGTGTGAAAAACTCCATCACTACCTTGTTAGCCGGTTTCTGACCTGATATCACGCCATACTTCCTGACGCTGAGGCCGCCGGCTCGCCGGCCGAAAGTTGCAAGGGTGGTTTTTCCGCTCACAGGTGCTCACGACCACCACTCAACTCGAAAAAAAGTCATATAACAATTCCAATGACTCCGAAGCTGTTCAGTTCAGGTAAATTAAGCTAAAAAAAACACTGCATGGTTCCCCTTTAAATTGTGCATTTCTCATTCTTACATAAACTCAGTTGCCAATTTGGGTTACACTTTACTTGAAGGTATCTACATAAGAGTGACATGACACATCATGAACGTGTCATAAACATTATAAACAAGTCCTAAAAGTTTATGACGTAACGCTTCTTATAGTAAGTGTCATTTGTTTTTCGTCATGGCAAGTTATGGTTAGGGTTAGGGTAATAATATACAGTCTATGGTTAGGGTTCATGTGTTCATGACAGTGTCATGTCACTCTTATGTAGATACCTTAGTAAATTGTTATCCCAATTTGCCATATGTGCACCTAAAGTCTAATATAGCAGCCCTGCAATAAAAACCTCCTTTCATTAAGTTATAATGTGTGTAATTTGTTGACAGCTGTAGAGGTGATGAACTGCATATATGGTCATTTTTTAAGCTGTAGTTTGTGGTGCTGTTGAAGTATTGTGTTTTTTAACTGAGAGGCGTTTCTTATATTTTGTCCACCAAATGATCAATAAGAGAAGATTGAGTATAGGTTTCTCAATCATCTTCACATTAATCAAAAAGTGAACCACTAAAAAGCGAGTTTACCGAGGAAAGAGCAGCTATGTGGTCGCTTTTTAAGTTGTGGTTAACCGGCTGTGGAGGCCGCCTGCCGGGGTCTGCTGCTCCGTGTAATGTCGGTATGGAGCGGAGGTGAAAAGCGGTTTTTCATCGGGCCTCTGCGGTTCTGAAGCAACCCGGGCCAGCGCTGGGGTCAGCGGGTTCACACAGCTCCAGACGTCCTTAAAGACGGGTCGTACGCCCCCGCCCCTGTGACGACGCCGTGTCGTAGTTACAAACCGTGTTCGCTTTCACCGCTGGCTCTAATGTGGGTCAAGCTATCAACAGTCAGGTACCACCGAACCGGAAAGACAGTTGTGTGCTTTTCATAATAAAAAAAAGCAGCACAGACCAAAAAAAAAACTATAAACTATTTCACGTAGACCATGTTAGGCTAATCCAATACCTTTAGCGATAGCAATACCAATGCTCGGTTGTCTGGTAATGAAAGCCAGCACCATCAGCCAATAGCAAAAGCAAATTGCAAAAGCTGGATATCAAGCAGTAGAGGCCAGTCGCTATGCAGAATTCAAATACTTTGCACCAGGGGCGTAGGCAGTAATGGACCAGGGCGGCACTGGCCCGCCCACTTTACTCACTGGCCCGTCCAGCCAAGTTTGATCAAAATACGTTTTGTTATGAAAAATATTCAAATGTATGCAAAAAAAGAAATAATAACAGGACTAGCTAGTTGTGCATGTTTAATGTTTATTTTCTTCTGATTAAAACAAAACTGTTTAAATCAAACAATCAAACAATTAGATCAAACGCCTTCGGAACGTATAGGTGGTTTCTATGGTAACAACAGGCAGACTCTCCGGGCTGCCTTCAGCAGCTAACGTTAGCTAGCTGGCTGTTTAGACAACGGAGCTACCATGGATGTGTTAAGCAATGCACTGTTAAAAGTTACCGCGACAACAATGGCTTCTCTTTAAAGTGGTATGGACAGTTTTCTTGGATGGAATCCAGTGTAAATAAGGACGAGCTTTTCTGCAGCATGTGCTGACATTTCCCCAGCGGAGCTGACGGCCCATCAGCCAGAGAGGAGGTCCTCACACAGGTAACATTAAGTCAAACGTCTTTCACGCTTCTTGTGTTATTAATTAAGTAACCTAACCTAGCTAACCTAGTAACCTTCCTATTTTAGTAAGAAATGGTGAATACTGATGATGGCTTCAAGCTGAAACGCGTTTGTGTTTTGCCCACATTAAATAAGAAGATAACTTCTCTGTGAGTGACCTAGTTTTGAGTTTTCTTTGATCCTGTCACTGTAGTGGACTTAATACACTGTCTAAGATTTGGCACCTGGCTGGCCACTTTTCATTATATCTTTCATAATTTAGCTAAACAATGCTTGGCTGGAAGTTTTCATTCTTTGATTTTCTTTTACTGCTGGTAGCCATTTGCTGCTCATGATCTGACCGTAGTTCTGAAGCAACAATGCTGTTGCATTGTTCCATGTGTGATTTCTGTCTGATGTAGGCTATTCTATATCCTGCAGTATGTAAACGCCTTCTCTGCTGTTTGGGTTCATGTTTAGTTGCCACTTGGTTAATTTTATAATTAATAGTGGTGTGCAGAGCCAATGCTGCTGTTTCTGCCGGTGCAAATATTTTTTAGTCTGAATATGTTACAATCTACAGGTTTTTGTCTATATTGTTGTGTACAAACTTTTTAGACAGAGCTTTGTTGGTTGAGCATGTTGTAGACAGTACTGTTATTGCTGTTGTAATGCAGTATGTTTTTTTCAGTTAGTCCTTTTTGCTACTTCGTCTTTTTGAAAATGGCCCACCCATTTTTGTACTGGCCCGCCCAAAATACTATTTCTGCCTACGCCCCTGCTTTGCACTACAATGTCAAGATTTGGACCTGAATCCATCAACAATGCCCATATACATTGGTTTTCAGCAACAACAAAAAAAAAGAAAAAAAAAGGTTTAACACGGATCAGGAAGACAAAAACTGTTATAAAAATTGATAACTTGTAGCCTACATTTATATAGGCCTACAATTATTTTTTGGATACTATAAAAAATAATAATTATTTTATATTTTATTTATTTTTTTTATTTAGATACAATCTCCAAAATCAGAATCAAAATCAGCTTTACTGGACGATGTGTAGGCTACACCATAGAAAACACATACAAGACACTGTTAATTACACAGAAATAGATATAGGCCTACAGATAAAAACAAGATCAACAAAACTGGACACAAAAAAAACCCGGTGTAGATATAAATATATATCGCCTATATATATGTAAACAAACAGTAAGACTCTCACTATTACTTACACGAGCATGGGCGTAAAAAGGTTAATGGTAATATTGTAGCATATCAATCTTCAATTCAAATGTTGCATTTTCCTCAACGCGACCTTTATTTTGAAACTCCCGGCTAGAAATCCGGCACACTAAATCTCTCGAGATTGACAATTGGTCTACGGGATTATTCGTGAACTCAAGTGCCCCCAATCCTCCGAAGAGAGCTGCAACTGTTTTTACAGCTGACACACTTCCACTTTCGATCAGGTCAGTCACTCCCAGCTGCTTTTTGCACCTTTACGCTCGGCTGAACGATGAAATGTGTAGCTAATTACTGCGTAAACAACAACACCCACAACACTGGCACACACACACACACACACACACACAACAACAACAACAACAAAAGAGCACCTTAAACCTGCGCAACGCATCCAGCCGAGCGAATCCACGCCCTCTATCTCTCTTTTTTTTACGTTTTTGTCTTCCTTTCTGTCCCTAAAAAGTGAATTTAAACCGCGCGGGGCCTGTTTGTTTTGTGCGAGGGCACCGTGTTGTACACACACACACACACACACACAAACACACACACACAGCAGCTGCAACTTACAAGACTGTAAAACTTTATTAATAAAAGGAATTAGCTTCAGGGTGGGAGAGAGAGATGAGAGCTGTTATTCTCTCCACCGTCTCATCTCCAAAACGTTAAGCTTCTGCTCCAATGGAGGGAGGGAGAGACATGAGGAGGAGGAGGAGGTGGTGAAGGGGGGGGGGGGTGTTAACAGTCCTACAACCATCTTTTCTGTCCCGTTTTATCCGCCATATAGGCCAGCTCGCGACTGCTGTAAACTAACTTCCTGCATGTGGCCGTATAGGTGAAAATGGGATTTTACGGCTGAGCGGCCGCTGCCGTCCACGCGGGGCTCTTCTCGTGCGTGTTTTGCGGATGGTGCTTATTAATAATCTCATCTGGAGAGGCCGAGGCCGACATTTTACCCCGGTCCAGAGGAGCCTTTCAACCCGAGGGGGGGGACCATCCGAGGACGCGCGGTAAGGTAAAAGCCATATCTCACAGATGTCTGCGTACGGCCAAATGAAATGCGCGTTCACATCAAGTTTCACGACTGAGAAGTTGTTGACAAACGGAGAGAGGGGAATACATGTTCGCTTTTAACGGTCTTCTATGATTAAAAAAATGGCCACTTTCACACGGATAATACATAATAGTAGCGTGCATGGCACACTTGACTTGGAGTAAAATGCGTTATTCTATCCGAGGATGGAATATGAGCTTGATTCCAGGAAACATTAGTCAACAATATTTGCAACATATGTAGGCTATATTTTAAAACTGACGGCCAGCTCATCATACTTTTATTAGCCTACATTTTTTGTTTGTGTGTGTGCGCATATTTCCTATAATTCTCGCGCAGGCAGGACGATACGATTGCACCCTGTGTGTTTTATCCTTGCCGACTTTACACTTTGATGGTGATTAAAGCTACGTTTTTGCACCGAGAAATAACTTGCCCGGGCCTGTAACATTACCACCGCCGATCGGCAGCAGCACCGAGCAGGTGGACGAGCCGCAGCCAAAACTTGTTCCTGTGATTTATTCCTCGCGTTCAACTTTAATAATTTCACCTCAGGTCCGAGGTGGCGTGGCCATAAAACAGACTTTATAACCTGCGCGTCAGCAGCAGGAGCAGTTAAACGGCGAAGCCGATCCACATGCTCAGAAATGGGCCGTATTAACTATTAATATTGGACATCCGGTGGCACTGCCAGCTGCGCCCCATTTTTATTGTTGTCTTGCGCTGAAAGGATCCCTGTTGTCTCGGCTGCTGGATACTCCGCGACGCGTGGTATCTTCTTTTGGTAGGAATTCACGATTTCTTTTTGTTGTTGAAATAATAATATATGAATTAAAATGCATGGCTTGAGAATTTGCAGTGTGAAATAGAAAAGAGGGGTCTGGATGTGGGAGCGCGGCTCCTCGGCCGTGCCGTGCCATGCGGGACACACTGCTGGCTGCCACCATGGCACCTTCCCTTCCCTTCCCTTGCTCTGGCTCTCTGTTTGTGTGCTGCTGTTGTGCTATCCAGCTGTGCGGACACACAGCACCGTCATGCCCCATCAGTTCTGTTGCACTGCTCGGTTCATCGGGAGATTGGCAGGCTTTTTTACGGGGGGAGCGGGACGCGCACCGCATGGACAGGGGGAGCGAGGCGATACAGGGGTAGGGGGCGGCAAACGGGGACCACTTTTGCTTTCCTTCGTTACGGGAAACGGAGCTCCAAGGACACGGAGAGGAGAGACAGGGGGCGCATCCGGGTCGTATTGGGTGCTTGTTGTTTTCTCCTTGTTGTTTTCTCTCTCCCCCCCCCCTTTGCTGTGATCGAAGTTTAGTGTATTTTATTAGACGAGAAGGAGAGATTTCCCAGGCGAGACGGAGCTTTGTCCGCCGCCCAGATTTTTGGAGCTTTAATTTGGCAAATTGGCCTCCCAGACAGACAGCCAGACCGCCTCTCTCCCCCCCCCCCTCTCACCCCCCCACCCCACTACTCCCCCTGCTCTCCCGTCTCCTCCTCGCTGTTTTCGGGCACACTCTCCGCCATCACAGCCTCTTTATGGACTCTGGCCTAATTTACTTTTTTTTCGCCCCTGTCGCTCGTCTCTCCGTGCGTAACATCCATCCATCCATCTGTTACGGACGGCGCTGTCTTCTACCACACTGGAGGTCTTTTCTTGTCTTTTACTAAAGAGGCCGCCAGCTGTTAAAGGTCCATTGTCTGGTCGGACACTTGCTCGTGCTCTAAATTTGCTTCATGCTCTAAATTTGCCTCATGGTCAACAGTCAGCATGACTTGCTTCCACATTTAAAAGTGGTTGCCACATGTTTGCATGAGTGAAATTGTGACTCATAATCAGCTTCGAAAACACCTTTTTTATTTTGAAAGTTGCTATCCAAACACAAGTTATACCATATGGGATGGAAACACCAAACGTTATTAGAAACTACAAACACATCAGGGTATTTAATGATACAAGTCTAGAAATATATACTGTGTATATATATATATATATATATATATATATATAATGTATAAGTATACTTTTATATACATTTGACCTAGGGCTGGGCAATATATCGATATTATATCGATATCGTGATATGTGACTAGATATCGTCTTAGATTTTGGATATCGTAATATGGCATTAGTGTTTTCTTTTCCTGGTTTTAAAGGCTGCATTACAGTAAAGTGATGTCATTTTCTGAACTTACCACTGTTGTAACTGTTCTATTATTTGCCTTTACCAACTTAGTCATTATATCCACATTACTCATGATTATTTATCTAAAATCTAAGTGTGAAGATATTTTGTTAAAGCACCAATAATCAACACTAGAATATCGCTATCGAGGTATTTGGTCAAAAATATCGTGATATCTGATTTTTCTCCATATCGTCCAGCCCTAATTTGACCCCCTGATAGTGATACCATATTACAAAGAATAACATAATAAAGTCATATTTCTACCGCAAACGCATTGTATTACCCTGTTGAAATGTAGTTGAGCCGAAATGATTAGTTGATTGATCGGTTAGTTGTTTGACAGAAAATTAATCAAACTATTTTCGATTGATGGCGTTCAGAACGTTCGTTCAGTTTTGAGGATTTGCTGCTTTTCTCTGTCTAATGTGATAGCCTAGGTAAATGGATTATATGTGGATTTTAGACTGTTGGTTCAACATAAGAAGCCACTTGAAGTGGTAACCTTGGGCCGATTCGCCAATGGTAAAATAATCTTTAGTTGGCAGCCCTCGAATAGAACAATGATAGGTACATTATGGTGTGATATGCATTCATTGAATACCCTGCCCTGTTTCAGAGTTGTTACATAGCTGTTGCAATGGTCTGGGGTCTTTTTCTTCTGTGCCCACACAGTGTTTAAGATCATTCATCCAGTGCATTACTAATACACTACTACAAGGGTCAGTTGTAAGTAAATGTATGGCTGGAAATTGGTGTCTATGTGTGTACATTTCATCTAACAGTAAACATAACATTTCTTTAAGAGGCATTTTTTTGAAGAGGACACAAATAATACAGCCCAAATTGTACTTAGGATATGTGAAGTTGTGAGGCATTTAAATGCGGGTTTGTCTAAATAAGTGAAAGTAAATTCTGCACACATGCACAAACCACAAACGCACCGCACTGTGAATGTAAGCATGCATGCATGTATTCAATGTATTTGTTACATAAGCCACAGGCAGTTGTGTCGGCATCCACTTTTTCTTGCGGTCTTGTTTACAGAAAGCAAAATGGATCGTTGTCTGCACATAAAGGCAACGGTTTATTGGCGGTTATTGACCCGAAGCAGTTTATGATGAAGCAATTTACTTTTCTTTCCCCCGCGTTGCGTTACGGTGAACTCTGCCTGTGTGTTTATGAGCACGGAGACCTTTGGACTAAGCCTATGTTGAACCAACACATAATAAACGATAGCAGGACTGTTATTGCACGAAGGCACACCTGGCTCCTACATCAGCTGGTGTATGAACAAATAGAAATAAGAACCTGTTTGTGTGCATCAGTTTCTGCGTGTAAATGTAGGCCTACCTTGTAAAAACAGCAAATAAGCCAGAAGAGTGCTCTAGTCAGATAAAGGGAGATTAGAGGAAATGATGACAGTGAGATGGATGCATATATGTATATGTTTATAGGGGCATGAAGTAGTTGGACAAATGTGGCTCCTTCTCTGACAGAATAATAGCTGAAAAAATGAGATAAGCCTTAAGTGATCAGAGTTAAAATCTCAAAACAGTGTGCACCATTTTTTCTACGGTTTCCGGGTTGAATGCCTTGTTTGGGTTAGGCAACCGCATGCAACGGGCTTTACGATATGTTTTTCTCTGGTTTGGGCGGGTGTGTCAGAAGTGTTAACCAATCAGCAGCACCGTGTATGTAAACTCATGGTATCAAAATGGCACTCTGGGTGTCCAATGCACCACCGCTTCAGTTTAAATAAAGGTTTTTGTACGGTTTGTCGGTGCAGAACCATAGACTGTTACTATTAACTGCAGTCAATGTGCAGAACACACCCCAAGTGTTGCAGTAGCACAAGGACGGAAATAAGCACAGGTAGAGAAAAGTAAAATAAAGAAATATTTGGAAGCATATAAAATAACTAGATGATAGGGCTGCTCGATTTATGGAAAGAAATATAATCACGATTAATTTGGTCAATATTGAAATCACGATAATTTAACACGATTACTTCTGGAAGGATGTTTCAATTATTGAACTTAAAAAAACAGTGGAAAAAGTTAAATAAATCAACAGTAAAAACGTAATGAGCTAAATGTTTTTCTCGATTATTCTGTTTTTGTGATCATTGGGAGCCAAAATCATAATCACGATTAAATTTCAATTAATTGCACAGCCCTATAAGATGATACCATCTACTATAATGTACACCAGAATAATATATAATTTAATATAGCACTTTATATACATTGACAATGTAACACTAAGTGCTTCACAGTAGGCCTGTACGATTCAGGGAAAAATATGAATCACAATTTTTTTTATCTTAGAATTGATATCACTATTCTCTGTAAACATAGAGGCTTCAATGAATCAAGAAAATAAAGTACATACTGGCCATTTAAGTACAGTAGGCTACCAAACATAAGGACATATAACACATTCAACTAAATATGGCCCAGATACCGGCTCTATCTGAACTCCTTGAACATGTCTCAACATAATTATAACATGTCAATCAGCATGCTGCAGCTACAGCTTCAGTCTCTAGAGAAATGGAGTTTGCCAATTTAAGTACAGTATCAAAAACAGAATGATTTCCTAGCACACTCTTTAACTGCTTGCCTTTCATGTCTTCAGCTGCCCTATCAAAATAAAGGCAGAAAATTCCTCCCTCCTCCCAAAGAAAAGTAACAAAAAATAGTCCTTTAAAAATTAAATCGCGAACAGAGGTGAATCGAGATCGCGATTTTATAACGATTAATCGTGCAGGCCTACTTCACAGAAACCACACAACGCGATTAGTGGCTTTGTAACTAATAAAAAACTCGATAATTACAGCATTCAATTCAAATAATAACAGGAGCTGAGGAAACCCTATCCTAAAGATCATCATTGTACGGTGAAGAAACACCAGATGCAGGATTAGAAATGGATACAAATTCCAACTTGGTATATACTGTGCTAACATACACCAAGAAGCAAAACAGGCTAAAATACATAAATAGACAGATACATGATTAGATAAATAAATACATTATTAAAGCTTGATTTAATAAAGTAGGTCTTTAGTTTGCTTTTAAAAGTTACAGCATTCTCTGATAAAACACTGTCACACATTTAAAGGTGCAGTAGGTAAGACTTATAAAACTAACTTTCTGTCATATTTGCTGAAACTACATGAAGCAGGTACTTTTGAAAACCAAATCTGGCTTCTCTGACACCACCTACAGCATGTAGTGCGATTTGCAAAAATCCACCGCTCCCTGTTCAGATGCACCAATCAGGGCCGGGGTGGGGGTGTCTAACTGCATGTCAATCACTGCTCATGCACACGCATTCATTCTCCCTTGTGGGAGGAGGGGCTTAGGAGACCGTTTTGGGCTTTAGCAGAAAGGGGGGAGGGACTGAGAAGTTGTCGATGTTCAAATTCTTTGGCTAAATCCTGGATCTTCACAATCCTACCTACGGCACCTTAAACATAACGCAGTATGGGACAAAGATCTCAACAGTGACGGTCCACTTTTTGAACCACTCTCGTTCCGGAAGTGATTTTTTTTACCTCATTCAATATCTCCAATGACATCTCATGAGTGCTTATATAAAGAGTTTTAAGCCTGGAACCAAGCCAACCAGCTACGAGATGAATCGTGACCATAAAACATTTGATTCGGCTCAAAAAGAACATTTTGAAAACGTCAGAAAAGGCAAAGAACAAGACTGTGTACATAAACCATCGCATACTTTCTCTCTACCTCGGATGGTTAAGACATTATGGCTAATCATTTAAATCCTTTTATGGAAGAAAATAATTTTGACTCCAGGAACCGCACTGTTGAGCTCTATGAGATATAAGGGATACTATATAGCATAATACATAGTATGAGTAGGAGTATACACTTGAGGAGCAGCACCTGAACAAGTTTTACTGTTTCAAGCAAAGTACTGACATAGAACGCCTTAGTCCTTACGTAAACTGCCAGTGTTTACTATCTCAAATACTCCTGCTCTTAGCACTTAAATTAACGATGTAAATGGGAATTCGTAGCTCTCTGGGATTATAACATTGGTTCCAGCCGGTTTGCTATCTACTTCAAAAACGCTCTATGTGTCTGACAAATGTTTGTGTACACAGCATGTTGGTAGCTGGCTTACTCTACCAGTTTTCCATGTGGCATGCCAAGGCAGTGTCATAACCGCCCAGCCGATCCTCATTTCCTCATTCTTGTGTGCCTGAGGTCAATCCACAGAGAGCGTATTATAGCATTGTTTTTGAATCGCTGAACCCGGGTCAGTGTGAGCTGCTTGTTGTCTGGTTTCCTACAGGTACTGAACAGTAGCTCTGCATTGTTCTTGCTGTGTGTGTATGTGTGTGTGTGGGTCTCTGTGTGTTTTTTTTAGCGTTGCTCGATGTTTCATCATAGCCCCGTATGAACGGATCAGGAGTTTGCACTGTGACCTCCTCTCTCTAATGGAGAATTGGAGTATCGGTTACACAAACATTAGGCTAACTGATGCAGAGTGGCTCCACAGCCAGGGGAGATCTCATTGGTGGAGTTTAACCGTATTGGGTGGAGCCGAAGAAGCTGCTCATTTTAGAGGACGAGTTAGCTAGGTTAAAGGATAAGGCTGGCAATAATCTGCGTTTGTTTTCTTCTTCTTTTCGTCAAGAAATCCCATTTTAAAAAGACCAAAACCAACAATGACCATATCCTCCTAACAAGTACTGTGTGTGTGTATCGAAGCCTGATATATCTTCTTCCTCTGTGCCATAGAGTTCCATTCTTGTTAAAAACACATCAGTTAGCCACACTGTTGCTCTGGGTTCTTTCAACACCATGAACACACACACACACAGACACACACACAGACACACACACACTAGTTTATTCGGACTCAATTCCACACACACTGTCCTGCTGCCCCAAATCCTCACTAAAGCACCAAATGTGGAATAATCTGCGGCTGAAAATAGTCCCCAACGAATGCACTGTTTACTCCCGTTTGAGTCCCGTTTGCTAAAAAGATTCTGCTTCCATTCGATATTCCAAACAAAAAAACGGTGGTAATGGTTTTGGGATTGCCTCCACACGGTTCTCACGGACCCCCCCCCCAACTCGTCAAATACCAACGCTTTGTCACACCCTTGTTGGCATCTGATACCAACGTACACGCCACTCACGTGCACGCGTGACCGGAGCGGCTATCAACACAAAATAACAGAGAAGCTCAGATTACACACACTCACACACACACACACACACAGACATACACACAGAGGGAGTGTGACTTCATTCTCTGCTTGGGACGCCATTACACCGCTATGATTTACATAGCAAATAGTTTACTGCTGTATTAAACGTACAATATGTCATTTTCTTCTGCTAGGGGTCGCTCTCAATCGAAAGTATGAATGTAAACCAATGACTGTATACGTTTTTTACGGTCAATGACGTAAACACGGACATTTGATGCAACTTAAAGTTGCGAGTGATCATGGGTGGTGTGTTGTGGTGTATTTTATTCACGTTAACGTTTATTCACGTCATGTCATTTTATTGCGATAGCCACAGTGTTTTCTCACATAATTACTTAGATTCTGTTTGCAGTGGTAGCTAGAGCAGCTAGACCAGTTTGGGTCCTGGGTTTGAACACTGTTGGAAATATTTGGTACAGTAGACATTTTAATGCAGACATATTACATATTATATCTTTATGTTCCTGTTCTGAAATATAGAGCAGAACAGCCCTTTGAAGAGAATTACTTAACTTTTAAAGATTCAAATCTCTAGTAAGAACCGATCGTTAGAAAGTGTTGAGGGACGGACTGACACATTCGTGGTTTGGGTCTTTTCATGGGGATTATTGACAATAAGAAATCCATAAAATAAAACTGTAGCAAAACAGGAACTCAGGCCAAAATATGAATGGTATTGACTTTTCATTCACAGCAATGGCGTGATACAATATAATCCCGCTAAATTCAACTTCATCAGTTAACTCTAGCTAGATGGCTTAGCACATTTTTATGTTTAGCCTTCAGAATGGTAGCTTTTGATAATAATAATAACAATAATAATAATAATAATAACTATTGTGATAATCGATTAATCGGTTTTGGTCATTTTCTTGGGAAAAAAGTAAAAGTTCTCTTATTCCAGCTTCTTAAATGTGAATATGTTCTAGTTTCCTCTGAACTGAATATGTTTTTATTTTAATTTTTTTTAATTTTAATTTTATTATTTCAGGACAATGCATATTTGATGAACATGTGTAGCAGTACACGTAAAAATGCCAGATTGTAGCCCAGGGGCTAATTTCCATCTGTAGTCCATTATCTTTGAGTTGTGGACAAAACAAGACATTTAAGGACGTCATCTTGGGTTTTTGGAGAACACTGATCAACATTTTTCACAATTTTATTATCGATCCATCAGGAAAATAATCGACAGATTAATCGGCAATAAAAATAATCGTCGGTTGCAGCACTATTACACGTTTATTTGTGTCTTTATTTGTGTCTTTGTTTGTCTCCCTATGTGGAGCTGAACTGATCATACATACTGTGTGTATATATATATATATATATATATATATATATATAAATATACATACATATATATATACACACATACACTATCACTTTGCAGGCATCAGTCTCTTTCTTATTGTTAAAGCATTCATAAAGAGCTGTGTGGGTATGCAGCTGTCTGTGTAGATAATTCAGTTACCAATTTTAATAATAGTAATGTTGATAATGACACGACAGCTTCCCCCTCCCCTGCCCCTTTCCCCCTTTTTGATTGGGCACAAATGTGGCTTTTTATTTCTCCTATTGAGGTTTAACTTGAGATAATCACCACCGAGATACTTTTTGCCTCTGAGAAATGTGTAACTTTAGCTCCGATCTGTTTTCATCTCCGTCCTTATCTCTCTCTAAACTCACTCTGTGTAATCCCGGGGGGCATTTTTTTTTTTTTTTACAAATTAACATCGAAGTTATTCTTTGATGCAGCTTGTGATAGCAACAACACCTGGTGCTGAAATGACTTACGCTAGTTGGTCATTTTCCACATATTCAATCTACAAATGTGACATGAATTCTTTGCTACTCTACACAGTCAAATCCAACCTGTTTTTCCTAGTGCATGAAAGCTTCTGCGTTTGCTATTTGAAATGCTCGTTGTTGGCAGGACTTTCAGGAAATGATATGTCTGACATTTCTGGCGGCAAGAGCATGTTTTTCATATGCATACATAGGTGTATTATTAGAAAAAGTAGCCAGCTCAATAAGCAACAATAGCCACCGTGGCTGAACAGACACAAAAGAGCTCCAACATCTTAAATCATGCTTAACTTCATGAACACAGAATACAAGATAAGGAAAAAGGAAAAAATATATATATTTCACAGATTACTTTTAGTGCAAAGTTTTCTGTTGAAAGGTTTAAACAAGTGTGTTACTCTAAGGAGGACACATTCAAAACCTGTTTTTTTTTTTTCATTATCTTCTTCTGTCATCTCTTCTTAATGTGCCGATCAAACAAACTGAATTCAGCGAAAACAATATAACTGTTCCACATCTCGCGCTCTTAACTCAAAACTCTACGCAGATAAACCTCACATCCTCATATATCTCTGTGCTTTAATGATGTGTTTACCGCCACTGTTTTATTGCTGTATAATTCAGATCGTGTCCTCTGTTGAACCCACGTCTGATTTATTTTTTTTTTCCCTCCTCCCCTGTCCCTCCTCCTCTTCCTCTTTTCCCCTGCAGGCAGGGAGGCTGAGAGCTGCAGGGCCGCGACATGTGAAAGGAGCTCCACCCCTTGACACTCTCGACCTTCAGTAATAAATGACACCCTCGCCTCCTCTTCCTCTTCCGTCATCTTCCTACTTTTCTTT
Organism: Perca schrenkii; assembly: GCA_025617405.1. NCBI lineage: Eukaryota > Metazoa > Chordata > Actinopteri > Perciformes > Percidae > Perca > Perca schrenkii. The sequence continues at coordinate 37,049,549 of CM046788.1, forward strand.
TCTTTTTCCTTTTTGTGTGTCCTCCTTGATGTCTCTCAGATCTGAACTCGGTTTGTGTGTCGTTGTTGTTTTTTTCGCAGCAGAACTCACTTGAACCGACACTGTGACCGCGACACCATCCTGCCTCGGGCATGCCTCAGGTAAAGTAGGAGCACCCCCGCCGAAACACCTGCCGTCGCTCTCTACACAACCCCGTCACCCATGAATGATACTCCTCGTTGTCTCCCTGTTGGATTTCTGTCTCACTCTGTGTCTGTGTGTGTGTGTGTGTGTGTGTGTGTGTGTGTGTGTGTGTGTGTTTCTTCCCTCGCAGCCGGGTATGAATGGGATGGAGCCTGCGTTTGGCGAGGCCTACGGGGGACACAGGGGTATGCTGAGCCCCTACCCTCTGGCCATGTCGCCACAAGGGGGCAGGACCGAGTACGACCAGGTGAGACAACAAGAGGCGCAAAGTTTTTGCGAGTCACTCACGCAGTCTATATCCACGACGTTCCACTTCCGGGATGGCTTTGTTGCTGCTTTCTCTGTGTTGCCGTTCTAACCTCCGGTGGATTTCTGAGGACTATGGTTAACTGCTCCTCAGATCTCTGCAGGGTAAATCCAGGCAGCTAGCTAGACTATCTGTCCAATCAGAGTTTTCTCTCGCATGACTAAAACTACTTTTGAACGTACACATGTTCCACCAAAACAAATTCCTTCCCGAGGCTATTTTGCAGAGGCGCCAGGGCTCCATCTGGCGCTTAGCACCGCCCACCCAAGACGATTGTGATTGGTTTAAAGAAATGCCAATAAACCAGAGCACGTTTTTCTCCCATGCCAGAATGCTGTGTCGACTAGCCAGACCCCCCTCCGCAGCGCTGTGGAGGAAGGCTTTTGAATGTTCTTGAAAATGTCTGTTTGAGAGCAGCAAAATACGACCCTAAGTTTCCGGAGAAACTAGTTGGTGGGCGGCTGTGGCTAAAGACGAGGCGCGGTCTACATGTCTAACGGGCCGGCTACATCGCACGCATTAACTTGCCAACATTACTCTTCCACTCTAATCAACGAAACTGGCTACAACGGGTACGAGAGCAGCGTGGTGCGTCTGCTCCGCGGAGATCCGCTCTACAAGCGTAAAAATAGGACAGTCTTCCATTTCAATTTTTTTACGCACAGAAATGGATCATAAAGTGTCTATATTTCTTTTAAATTAAACTATGTTTAACTGTCAGTGAGCGTATTGGCAGTTTGGTTTTGAGAGTTTCTGTTTTTATTTCTTGTTTCCCTCATCTGCGTCCTCTGATAACAGCTGACAATAGATTGATGTTTAACAGCGCTGTGCCGCCTCCAAAAACTGAACAACAACAATTCTAAAGCAAAAGCTCAGCATCATGCCTGTGACTCACACAATCCTACGCCGTATGCGTGCGCTGCAGGTGTACCCATTTAAAAGACACATTCAATGGCACATCAGCTCCGTACAAGTTGCGCGTGCAGTGTAGCCAAAGCGCAAGCGTCCATGGGCGAGATACTGAACCCAGAATTGCTCCCGATGCTGCGCCATCGGTGTGTAAATGTGCGTGAATGTTGATCGGCGCCAGTGTATGAATGTGTTTGTGAATGGTGCCTGTATGTGTGTAAAGCGCTTTGAGTGCTCGTTAGGACTAGACATGCAGTCCATTCAAGATTGATTTTTTTTTTTTATTAACATTTTAATTTCCCAGTATGCCTCAGCCCTTGAGAGTCTTTGCTCAATCCCAGGATTCACACACATCCTGTTGCAAATTAGGTCTTGTGATTTATTTGAGCGTTGTCCTGCCGTACCTAGACACAAAACGGAGTCCTTGGATTTCCCGGAACAAAACCTTAAAAGACATTGGAAATGACATTGATGTTTGCCCTCCGGCAGTGGTCCTAATCGCAGTCAGTCACGTTCACCTGGCATCTCATTTCTATCAATCAGTCAATGAGGGCCAGGAGTGAGAAAATGGTGAACTAAGCTGATTGATTCAGGTCTCTAGGGGAGGTTGGCTAATTTTTAAAATGGCGTTTTTTTTCTCCCACAGAGGTAGTTCTGACTTGTTGTAACAGGAAAAGCACAGGTGTTACTAATAACATTAACTCAACATGGCTTAATTCTACTCAGGTTTCTAAGTGAGTCAGGACCCTGAAACCAAAGCAGCTAAATGGAATTCAGCATTCGTTCATTTTATTATTTACACCTGTGCTTTTCCTACTTCGACATGTTAACTCTCGATACGATGGCCAAACTGTGTGTTTTGTGTCATATTTAAGCTGCGTTCCAGGCAGCCCGTAACTCGTGTTTTCACGACCTTCTAGCCGTGAAAGTGCCCTGGAGCGCCAGTCAAACCCCTAACTTACTACTCGTCAACTCGTACCAGATGGTTGTACTCTCAGTTACAGTTTTTGACGTCACACACACATAAACAACAATGGCGACCCACTGTTGATGCTGTACAGACGCCGGTGATTAACGGTGAGAAATAGAAATAAATAGACATAAATAGGCAACGTAAACTAATTCCGCCCATTGTAATCAAAACAATACACATACGAGTGTGTACTACTACAGGTTATGTTTATTAAATGAAGCCCAAAATATGTTGGTGACTAGAAATCGCTGGTATCAGCTAACGCTAGCTAACGTCAACAGTAGGTAGCCGCTAGCTAAAACTAATGCTAGCTAGAAGGGTTTGTAGTGACTTTGCCTGGATCCTTAACGGTACGGTTTTTATAAACCACCTTTTTAATAAACTGTCTGTACACTTACAAAGTTTTCAGTGCTTCAGTTTACATGTAGGGACCCTCAGTATGCTACCGTGGAAGTGTGGTGCTATTTTGAGCCTTGTTAGTGGTGTAGAAATAGAGATTTCTTTTTACTTTACCCGTGCCCTGACGACTAGCTTTATAAGCTAATTAGCGGTTTGCGCTAAAACTGGTCACATCCGATTAGCATGAAAACATATCCCAGAGAACGGTCGACCCAGTACACATGTTATTAACCCCTAGGTTCATTTTGCGCTGGATTTGTCCTTTAATTTAACTCATATGATGAAAGGAAAAAATAACATTACATGAGCAAGAAGCTACACGTTAGAGCTGCAAAGATTAATCGATTAGTTATCAACTATTCAATTAACTTTTAATTTTTTTGGAAAAAAAGTTAAGGTTCTGTGATTCCAGCTTCTTAAATGTGAATATGTTCTAGTTTCTTCTCTCCTCTGTGACAGTGAACTGAAGATATTTGAGTTTTGGACAAAACAAGACATTTGAGGACGTCATATTGGGCTTTGGAATACACTGATCGACATTTTTCACAATTTTCTGACATTTATATATATATATATATATATATATATATATGTACATACAATATCACTTTGTAGGCACCAGTCTCTTTCTTATTGTGGAAAGCATTCAGAAAGAGCTGTGTGAGTTTACAGCTGTCTGTGTAGATAATTCAATTATCGATTTAATAGTAATGTTAATAATGATATTAAAGCTACATTGTGTAAGAATTACTCCCATCTAGCGGTGACATTGTATATGACAACCAACTTCGAGCCCCACCCATTCCGAGCGCGTTGTGTCTCCTACGGTGGCCGTGTTTTTCCAAGATTAACATGGCTTCCAGTACGACTTTGTCCATCAGTGTTTCTTCCAGTGATGAGGTTACTTTAGAAAACAATTACAAATTGCATTTAGTTATTTAGTCAGTTAGCATGTTGGTTATGACCTCTATCTATGTAAAATGAACTGAATGAAAATTGTTTTGTCCGGCGTGTGGCGCCGCATTTCCCCGATCGCGAGTGCCGGCCCGTGCCGTTGTTTTGGCCGGCGTGTGGCGCCGCATTTCCCCGATATAAATATCCTTTTTCTGGGCGAAGAAGACTCCAGTTCCTGAAATATTGATTTGGAATATGTGTGGTCCTCCATGTTTCCTTCTTCAAACTTTCCACCGGGGCCGGGGAGCTACGATACCCATTAGCAGCATTAGCAGCACCTGTGAGTTTATCATGCGACAGCGAAAGCGCAAAAGCGCGCGGAGCACTATGTTCTGTATGTCCCTTATCGGCTAACGTATTTCAAGATGGCGCATGTATATGGAGCGTCTACCCCAGTTCATGGTAGTGCAAATGTAAAAATTAAAGCCAAAACGAATACTTGAAAGCGATGGTAGTGGTGCATATTTATGAAAAAGGACAAGTTTGTGAACGGGCAACACAGATTTTTATAATGAACAAGTATAAACGTTACACACTGGGGCTTTAAATTAAACCATTGTATAAGCCTTCCTGTGATGAAGATAACTTGATTTTCTCGCAGCTTATTATTGTATAGAACAAGCTCTTGTTATCTGCCGACACCTGAAATGCCGCCTGGAACGATGAGTTTAATTACCAAGCAGCATGGCAAATATTTAATTACTGACCTCCTAGGGAAATGAACATTTTGGTTTCTTGCTGTATATTATTATTTGTAAGAGGTCAAGCTGACGTTACAGGAGCGATATAGGGCTGCAATCGAAAAGCGGGATTTATGCTTCTGCGGCGGCTCCACGCAGAGCTTTCGATGTCTTTAAAAGAATAGCATGGCAAGTAGCGAAAGAGAAAGAGTGAGAGAAACAAAGTGCTTGTTTTGGTGGAACATGTGTACGTTCAAAAGTAGTTTTTTGTGCGAGAGAAAACTCAGATTGGACAGATAGTCTAGCTAGCTGTCTGACCACGGTGTGAAATGGGTAGCAGGAGAAGTTAACCCTCTCCTTGATTTCATGTTGTTTATGGAGAAGGAGAACCAGGAAATGAGTCGGGTGGAAATCAGAATCAGAATCAGAATCAGAATCAGAAAAGCTTTATTGCCAAGTACATTTTTTACACATACAAGGAATTTGTTTTGGTGTCGTAGGTGCATGTCACACATTATCTAAAATAAGTTAAACAAAATGCAACGCTACCAAGCCACGCCCGAGCAACCTGCGTCGCCGCGGCATATTTTTACATTTTTTGAGAGGTCAGGCTCCAGCGTAGGGTCCGTGTCTCCACGTACCTACTAACGTACCCACAACATTGATTTAAGCAGAAGCATAAATTGGCAATTTAAAAAAAATTATTTACATTGCCGATTTATCTGTTGAATATTTTCTTGATTAATGGATTAATTGTTTGGTCCATAAAATATCAGAAAATAATAAAAACTGTGGATCAGTGTTTCCCATAACCCAAGATGACGTCCTCAAATGTCTTGTTTTATCCACAGCTCAAACATATTCAGTTTACTGTCACAGAGTGAAGAAACTAGAACACATTCACACATAAGAAGCTGGAACCTACGAGTTTTTACTTTTTTGACTCAAACTGATTAATCAGTTATCAAAATAGGTGACGATTAATTTAATAGTCGACAACTAATCGATTAATCGTTGCAGCTCTTAAGCAATGTTAAAATAAAACTTTATTTTAACGAGGGAGTTTTTCCTCGCCACTGTCGCACTGCTTGCTCTTGAGGGACTTATTGTAATTGTTGGGGCTTTGTAAATTATAGTGTGGTCTAGACCTACTCTATCTGTAAAGTGTCTCGAGATAACTCTGTTATTATGATTTGATACTATAAATAAAATTGAATTGAATTGAATTGAATTTGTTCCAATCATGTATGAAGTATATCCGTGTACTCTTCTTCCGTACCCTTCCAGAGCGTGCTCCTCATGCTGGGCTCCCCGGCGTCGCCAAGGAAACGGCCCTTTGAGTTGCTAAGCGACCTGGTGGACGACGGCGGCTTCGGCGAGGACCTGCACCCGGAGCGCTGGGACGTGTCGGCGCTGGACGAGATGGCTCGCTACACCAAGCTGGGCCTCGGGGTGGGCGGGGAGCTGCTGGCCGGCTCCGAGGAGGCCGTCCTGATGGGCCGCTGGGGGCGGAGCCGGGAGGAGCAGGAGCAGGAGGAGGAAGAGGAGAGGCGGAGGAGGAACCGGCCCGCGGCGCCTCCCGTCGCCCAGGAGGTCCAGGCCGCTGCCGCAGGGAGGCAGGAGGGCCGCGCCTCGGTCGCCACCACCACAGAGAGGGAGTTGTGTGTTGCGGGAAGAGCGGCCGGCGGGGGGGCGCCGAGGCCGCGCACGGTGGAGGTGTATCAGGTGGCGCAGGAGGAAGAGGAGGAGGAGGAGGAGGTGGCGGCGGCCGGTTTGGCTCTCGAGCACTGCAGCGAGGAGCACAACTACTCCCTGAGCCAGGGGGAGGAGCTGGGGGCTCACAGCGCCCAGACGGAGGGGGCGCGGGTGGGGGAGGCGCAGCAGGAGGTGGTGGTGGTGGGCGGGGAGGGCGGCCAGGCCAAGACTGAGCTAGATCTGGAGGACGAGGACCGGGGGCAGGACGAAGAGGAGGAAGAGGAAGAAGAAGAAGAAGAGGAGGATGAGGAGGAGGAGGAGGATGAGGAGGACGAAGGAGAGGAGGGAGCAGAGGAGACAGCGGTGGAAGCTGAACTCTCCAGCTCCTCTGAAACTGAATGTGGTGAGTAGGGTCGGGCATCGTTTGGATTTTAACGATTCTGATTCTGATTCTTCCTTTCGATTCCGATTCTTTGAGGGGTGGAGTTGAAACGGGTCACATGCTTATTTCACAAATAAGAGGAACGTTTTATTTTGATTCAAAGGTGGGTTGCAGTTTGACGGGGCTTTTTCAACATAAAATAAAGTCACACTAGAGCACCGCTTACTGTGCTCCAAGGCTGCAACACAACAAGTGCCTGGCCACTACGGAAACCAAAACTTGCGCATGTTAAATTTGTATGTTAAAATGATCAAATCCTCCAAACGATTCCAATAAAGAAACGATTCCGATGGAATCGTAATTTTTGAAACGATTCCAAGTAGGAATCGGTTCTCGATGCCCAACACTAGTGGTGAGTGATCCGCTCTCCGTTTGTCTGTGTCCGCGTTAGGACTGCTCGATTATGGATAAAAAGAAATATCATAATCACGATTATTTCGGTCAAAATTAAGATCCCAATTATTAAACACGGTTACTCATTGAACTTTGGTTTTTTTCTACTTGCCTCTTTACTGGCCCTTATTACATTTTTTTTTTTCCTCGAGGAAAAACGTTGAAAAAAGGAGAAAAAAACGTTGAAAAAATATTAAAAAAAAACGGTCAAACTTTCAACAAAAACCGTGTCTGCCCACACGGAAACCATTGTTGAATCCGTCTCGGGTCCAGACCAGACCTCAGACCGCCTGGTGCGACTCGGCTGGCTGAGCAGAGGCACATTAAATACCAGAGATGCGAGGGTAATTCCCGGACAACATACCGCTTCAGTGGCTGCAGTTTTATTGTTATGAAATGGCTTTTGAGGGTTGGAGTCTCTTCATGTATTCAAATACCATCTGCAACCGCCACGCTGCTCTGACTTTGTCCAGGGAGGAGGAGGAAAAGGAGGAAGGGGGGGGCGCTTGTAGTCGAACATGTTAAATAGGGTATGAAAGTTGGTATAGATTGTTAAACAACTGTTAACAGAAGTGGAGTTTTAAGCAGCTTCTGAAGCAACACAAACACACCAGCTACAGACTGCCTCATTAAGCTGGTGCCTCATTATTTCTTTGTTCCTCGCTATTCTCTCCTTCACAAATATTGCGGTTACACTGTCGAACAGAAGCCGTTACCTGATTAGTTAAACCTTGCAACTATTTTGAAAATTGATTAATCGCTTGAGTTCTTTTTAGTGGTGAAAATTTCAAACGTTTGCTCGTTTCCGCTTCTCATTCTCATTTATTATTATATATAGGTTTTGGACTAGAAAACAAAAACCAACATTTGGAGTCGTCCCCTTGGTCTCTGAGAAATGGGACATTTTTCATTAGTTGCCGCCCAGGTACACCGCGTGGATGTATAATAAAACCTGGGTACAGCGTTCGAGGCGGAGCCATGTTCATTCATACGAGAGTCGCTCAGTGGCGCACGAAGCCATCCCGGGAGCCAAAAATGACCCGGCCGATCGGCCGCTGCTTCCTCACTGCGCGGCCCATAGAGCAGGCGCACCAGAGACCTCCACCTGGCTGAGCCGGCTACGTCTGGTTTGGCTCTCCCCTAATTTAAATGGGGATTAAACGATTTAAATGCGCGGCTCTTCTAGACTTTGCAAATAGCAACGCTAAATTCTGATAGCGGAACGAGTCATTTCGCGGCTGCTGTGACGCCTATGAAGTGAAGTCTATGGGGGGAAAAAGTCTTTTTGACAGACTTTTCGTGACAGACACGGAAGTTGTAATTCCACTGGTTGGCCGCTATCTCAAATTGGGTTCAAATCCCAGCACACATCCTGGTTTACTTTGCGTTCACGTGCTGCAAGCAAGAAGTTAAACGTAGATGACAGACTTACTGACTTTCTTTCTTTATTCATTCATTCCCATTTGTTTTCACAGCCTACTCGTGTACATGTCTGACATGAAGAACCTATAGATACAATAATGCACACAATTCGTGTTGTTGTCGGATGTTGAGGGTGTGTACAGAAGCTCTGGAGGAGGACACATGTATAACAGAATGACTGCATCAAACGTTTTGGGTATTTACCCAGGCATGCATTATGGGATCTGTAGGAGCCAGTGTTTTTGTATCTTAACCCACACTAGGGACTAAACGTCAGCCTCATCTCAGCCTCGGCTGCATAAATTTTTTTTTTTCATCTGTCTCTGTTGAGTCCTCCGATGTTATGGAAGTACAATAATACATCTCAGGAGTGTCCCCCTACGTTTATGGAAGTAAAAATAATAAACAAGACAAGAAGACCAACCATTTTAGGCTTCTTGGCATAAGCAATACTTTTTTTTACCCCAATATATCCTTTAGGACATTAAAGAAACGTTGTTCCCAAGGGGGTAAGCGAGCGTCTGGCAAGCGTAGCTCCTGTGGTGACTTTTTTATGCTAACAAGCACTCACCCCACCCCGTTAGCATCCCATTGACTCCCATTCATTTTTCACGTCACTTTGACAGCAAATAACTTTACATCCAAAGCGTTTAAAGACTCTATTTTTCCATTGTTTATTTCTAAAGAAACACGACAACGTATAAAAGGCTCCATTACCTTGTATCTCACGTTATGGCTCCATAGCAGACGCTTTTGTAAAAATAGAGATTTCTCTTGGCACAGCTACCAGAAGACTTCACACTTTCAGACAGGTTGCTCACGTCACATTTACGTCTTCAAGCTCAGTTTGAGGCTGCGCAGTAACGCTCAGCCAGCACCGGAAAAGTGCTTCTAATATCCTTCACTGGTCTCCGTCCAGAGACACAGGGATCTGCTGGTGGCAGTCTATGGTTGTTCCACACTAATGACCTGTTGTACTTTGTTGTACAGATGAAGCTAAAAGGGCTTAGATGTCAGAGGTGACTTCATGTCCAGACAACAGGACATGAAACATAAACATGAATATTGGGTAACACACATGTAAACTGGCTTCACCTTAGATTACCATCTTTTCCCAGGCTCTCTGCTTCCCTGGTCGTCCTGGCGTTAGATAAACAAATCTCAGGCCTCTTGTTGCAAGGTAATGGAGAGGTCACTTGGCTCGCTGTCAGAGAACCTGCCTGGGTCATATTTCGACGGTCGCGAGACACCATTGTCGCTCTCTATTGTTGTGAGTGAGTGAGTGAGTGTGTGTGTGTGTTTGCCTGGTCGAGCTATTCTTACCGTTAGCTCATGGCGATTGCAAAGGGCTGTGTGATGGATGGGAATGTGTCTGTGTTTGCAGAGAGAGGGGGTATACAAGTGAGTTAAGGAGATTGGACAAGAGGTTTAGTGTGTGTGTGTGTGTGTGTGTGTGTGTGTGTGTGTGTGTGTGTGTGTGTGTGTGTGTGTGTGTGTGTGTGTGTGTGTGTGTGTGTGTGTGTGTGTGTGTGTGTGTGTGTGTGTGCGTTTGTATATAAGGTCGTATATAAAACAAAGGGCCTTTGCGTGAAAGATCGAGTTGAGGGGAGAGTGCAGACAATGGCGCTATCTGCAGACTGGACCAGACGACATGATGTTACATAAGGTGTGCGTGTGTGTGTGTGTGTGCGTGCGTGTGTGTCTAATCTTCTGTCTTTGATGTCTTTGTGCTTTTGTAGGTTTCTGCCTCAGACACAGCAGTGCATGCACACGGTTGTAGCAGGCGGTGGCTTTGTCATTATAACGTACAGCATGTGTTTGTGGGATTAGGGTTCTCCGCATGATTTCATACCAGGCGAACGTAAACATTAATACCTGTCACTTATTATTGGGGCTTTCATCTGTCATGGTTAACTCGCATGGTATTTGTCTTCTGTTAAATATCTCATATTTGGCTGTCAGTGTTGTCCACCTCCGCAATAATAGATGAGATTCTGTTTTCTTCATAATATATTAATAAACAGCCTGGAGCATTGATTCTGTATTTGGATCATTGCATCACTGTTTCTCTTTGTTAGGTCCAAATCCTCAAGTGAGCAGATTACATTCAATAATTGTTGAATGTTTTTCATGATAGCAATGGACTTGATATAATATTTAATTTGCTGCCAAGCTAAAAATACAATTTGGAAACAATAATGAAGATCTGCAATTGTTTTTTAGAATTTAGAGACATTAAATATTGGCTGTTACAGGTGAAAAATATGCCTTTTTTTTTCTTCTTCTTTTTTTTTACTTCTGTTGAACTGTAGTTGTTTGCTGACATCAAAACGATAGCAGCGGACAGAATAAAATAAGTTTCAGAGATTTGAGGACTTTCCAGAAGTCAACATCAACGTTTCAGCTTTAGCGCCAAATTATCTCTTTACACATTGCTCTAGAAAAGATTTCACTATACTGAAAGCTGAGTTTGTTATGAAACACACGGGCCTCAGTTATATGCAAATACCTTAATGCAAATTTAAGAAGATATGTGAAAATGCCCTCAGACCTCAGAGGGTTAAACAAGCTCTGTGATGGTTCAGCAGTTTCTGTCACTTATATGCAACGTAAATTATAATTTAAAGCTACAGTACGTAGTTTCTGTCGCCAAGCTGTTGCAAAGCCTTTCTTACTGCATTTGTATCAGCACACAGATTCGAAAATTGTTTCCGCATGTGCTTCCCTTCAGAGGTGGAGGCCGAGCCAGCGAGGCAGCCGGGGGAGCGCCCGTCGAAGCGCCGCTGTTTCTGGGAGTACCGATGCGCTCGAGAATCGGCCACGAAGAAGAAGCTGGCCGGAGACGTCCACTGGTCTCTGTCCTGGAGCTCCAGCACTCTACCCAGCACACTGTACCGCCGAGAGGGTGAGGGCACCGCCACACTGACTCATCCACTGTCAGGCTGCTGAAACAATGACACCGTTAGCCCCTCGACTTGTCTTCCATTCGGGAGCGTGTTCCCTGGGTCCTATGTTCCCTGAGTCCTTTTTCTCTAGGTCCTATGTTCCCTGGGTCCTATGTTCCCTGAGTCCTTTGTTCTCTAGGTCCTATGTTCCCTGGGTCCTATGTTCCCTGGGTCCTATGTTCCCTGGGTCCTATGTTCCCTGAGTCCTTTTTCTCTAGGTCCTATGTTCCCTGGGTCCTATGTTCCCTGAGTCCTTTGTTCTCTAGGTCCTATGTTCCCTGGGTCCTATGTTCCCCGGGTCCTTTGTTCTCTAGGTCCTATGTTCCCTGGGTCCTATGTTCCCTGAGTCCTTTGTTCTCTAGGTCCTATGTTCCCTGGGTCCTATGTTCCCCGGGTCCTATGTTCCCTGGGTCCTATGTTCCCCGGGTCCTATGTTCCCTGGGTCCTATGTTCCCTGGGTCCTTTGTTCTCTAGGTCCTATGTTCCCCGGGTCCTATGTTCTCTGGGTCCTATGTTCCCTGGGTCCTATGTTCCCTGGGTCCTATGTTCCGTGGGTCCTATGTTCCCCTCTTTGTATGAGACTGGGGAACATAGGACCCTTTTTCAAAAAAAGGGTCCTATGTTCCCCGGTCTGTTACTTTTTCCACCATTACTGCCAAATTCCATGGCAAATAGGCCTATGTAGGCCTACGGGCTGTTTGACGCACATATGCAAAAAGGCCACTTTATCTAAACCTAACCCTAACCCTTTTTTTGGGAAAAACAGGGAATTATGTTCCCCGAGCGGGGAACATAGGACCCGGGGAACTTAGGGATGACCCCTTCCATTCGACCATGCACTTGTCATTCTCCCGGGTTGAAAATCAACACTTTTTCTGACATTTTGTCTATTTTTTTACACTTTTGGCGCTTTTTTTCAATGTTTTTGGCGATTCTTTCAATGTTTTTGGCACTTTTAAAAAAAATGTTTAACACTTCTTTTCACTACCATGTATAAACGTCACTAACACCAACTTATCACCACTAGTTTTACACTTTATTATTTAAATTCATGGTCCATAAACCTCATTTATAGAAAATTATACCTAATCCTTGAGTTAAAAAAAAGCAGAAATTATGAATTATTTAGACTTAAAGGAAGTGATATCGTGATGATGATATCTGCGGAGACTTTGACCCATGACGAGTCCGATGAATTTAGATTACATGCAGCTTTATTCAATATTAAACAAGTTTCTCTCCGAGAGCGGGAGCTAACCATGTGTACACACTCCTAAGAGCATGTACCCTTAGTGTCTCTACGAACATCAAAATAGCTCCTTCTTTATACTTTTTGGGGCTTCACACATTCCAATCTATTTGTGTGGGACAATATTACCTCAAAACTAATCCTCATATGGAAATACTTATAATAGATTCACACATTCCAGGCTCCAATTCCCTGTGTGTGAAGGTTGTCCCCAGACTAACCCCTCGTACAAGACCTTAGATAAGATATGAAATACATTTGAAACATGTATGCTGAAATATCCAACCTATCAGGAAGGATAATCACAGAAGGGTTTATGTCAACGTTCAGTGAGGACGCTAAAATTTTTAATAAAACAGCCAAAATTCAATGAAACTAGAGATCTGATCTTTTGTTGTACTTGCAAAGTGCGTTGTATGGAATCATCCGTGTTATTTTTTTTTAGTAATTACAATTAGGGCTGTGCTCGATTGAAGAAATTCTTAGTCGACTAACACTCATTCAATTGTATCGACTAATTGATTAGTTGATTTAATCGACAGATCTGTAAATCTGAGTTTCTCCGCATAGAGTCATGCTAAAGCACCACTTTGATTCTTGTGTTTACCAGAGATGTGCTCGTACATTTCTTGGAAATAAGTCATTCATGCTGAAAAAAGCATAAAACATGACTAATGGACTAAAGAAATCTAAGTTGACTAAGACCAAAACGACCAATTAGTCGACTAAGAGGGAGCAGCCCTAATTACAATTAAGTAGTTAAAAAGAAACCCAGATTTCTGATATAGAAATTTTGAAAACGGGTCAATTTTGACCCGAAGACAACACAAGGGTTAATAGATCTATGAATGAACAAGACCCCCTATTTATGGACATTTTGATTATTGTATGACATTTTAAAGCAGTCACACACACACCTATTAGTTGTTGGTCAGACAGAGTAAGCAATTCTGCCTTCTGATGAACTGATTCATTTAGAAAGATAAGTGATAGATGAATTGTTAGTTGGAGCCCCAATCACACAGAGGAGAGGCTGGAAATGAAAGTGTAACTGAACGAGAGCCTTTGAGCAGCAGGATTCATTAAAACGATATTCACACTGCAGCCAAAAGTGTCCCCATTTCTTTTCTCTCATGTGACACAAATCGGTATCGGGACCCTCAGGCATGTGGCCTACATACAACTTTTATGTGTCAAAAATCTGAATTTTTCAGCACTTTCCTGACAAGTGACTCTCACAGCAGGCACAACTGTAGCTGTGCAGTATTTTGGCAGCCTTTGTTCTTCAGAGGAATCCGATTCGATACAGACCATTAATACAATAAAATCACAAACTGCTGCCTCACAAATGAACAGCTAAGATTGCCACATATGTATACAGTATATATTCTGCAACTGCTTCTTCTAACATTTCATTAAAATATTAAAAGCTAGGATGCCATGTTGTAGCTGCACGATTACATCAAATTGAAAAAAATCAGGATCCATTTATAAGGTAACATGATTTGGCATCTTGACCAGGGTTTGTGGATCTGGACAACGTATGGCTGCATGGCATAAACTTGGAACTACGGGCACACTGGTTGGTTTTTAAAAAGATTGAGGATTAAAGACTTTTACAGACAGGTATATTGAATTTGTTCTACTTTCCTTTTTGTCCAGGCAAAAAAGGGCGCCGCAAAGCTCGCAAGACGGACGCCAGCGACCTGACGCCAAACCCCCAGAAGCTCCACAACATCGGCGAGCAGCTGCAGAAGCTCAACGCTGCCATCGACGGCATGGGCCCGGTCAACGACCTGCCCGCCGTGGCCCGAGCCCGGTCTCGCAAGGAGAAGAACAAGCTGGCCTCCAGGTACCAGAATCCACTTACTGTCCTCCTACATCTTCTGCACCAAGTCAGGACCCCGGAGACTTTCCCTATCGATTTATCAGGCGTGAGTAGGCATTTTAGTTTGGCTCACGGTGTCTGTAAATCGTTTGCAGAAAGAGAGAGAAAAAAAATAGAAGAAAATCCTGCAACCCTCCGTGGTTTGGTATCTGCAGCCTTTAGCCTTCAAAATCGGTTTTCAAATATGTACTGCATTTAAGTAGTTGACCTTCTAATACTGTTTCTGGAGGACATGGAGACAGAATAATGCATAGGCCTGTAACAGTTCCAAAAGCTGCTGTACTCAGAAATAATTGCGAATAACTAACCATATAATTGTCTCTTTCGGTCAGATTGAAAAAAATTTATTTATTACTTTTCCAAACAATCTTTTGTTTATGCAAAACAAGCTACAATGTAAATTAACAGGGCAGTTGTCCAGCTTGTTGCAGTGCTTGTTTTGCTGCCGACACACTCAGATTAATAATCTAAGTGTCTGACAACATTATGGGATGGATTTCTAAGGAAGTCGACCTTTCTGTTAAAGAGTAAGATCCGTTTTTAAACAAAAAAACATCCACGAAATTGCGTTCGCTAAACCCACCAGACTCCGTGTAAATAAACAGTAATTTTAGCGTCATAAAATACACTTCATTCAAAGTCAACAGAAACCAAATAAAACTATGAAAAGCCGTTTTGGGTCTTCTTTCCACTTTTCTAACCATCACAACTCTAGTTTTGGTAGAAATAAACACATAGTTTGCCGATTTACATGTGGAAATATGTTGGCTCTGTACACACTAAAAGTATTGCTTTTTAAATGGAGTCTGGTGGGTTTAGCGCTAGCAACTTCAGAGCTGTTTCTGGTTAAACAGAAAGGTCTCAAAGAGGTTTTAAAGGTCTATCTCTAAAGGGATCCTTTCCATATGTCAGACACTTAGTTATTATATTAATCTGAGCCTGTCAGTGGCAAAATGAGCACTTTTCTGTAAAACTGAGTTTCTCCACAATTAATCCTGCAAAAGCACCACTTTAAATCTTGTGTTTACCATAAATGTGCTCATAAGTTACTTGGAAATAAGTAATTAAGCATGAATAAGCATAAAAAATGACTAATCGACTAAAGAAATCTTAGTCGACTAAGACCAAAACGACGATTAGTCGACTAATCGACTAAGAGGTGGCAGCCCTAGTAAAGTTGGACAATTGTCCTGTTAACTTACATTATGGCTTGTTTCGCCGCTGCCGACTGCAGCGATCTCGCTTAATACTGGACCGATGTCAGAGATTGTTGTTCCCATCAGACACTTAGACACAAAAACACAGGAAAATAGGGTTCAGGTTGAAAAAAAAAAAAACAGTAACCGCAGTTATGTAAAAAAAAAGAAATCTAATCTTAGGGGAAATAGTTGATTTGGCACAGTTGATTTGATGTGAAGTCAAGTTAAAGAAAACGGTCTTATTTCCAGTGTCTTGATTTGTTCGAAGCATCCGATTGCCACTCTTCCCCAGTCAGTGGAACACCGTGTACCATACTGAATAGGGCCGTTTTAAAAAAAGCCAGCCTCTGAGGGAACTGCCACCCCAGGCACATGTACAGACATTTAAAAGATGTCCCTCCCTGAGGATGATACAGTACACACAACACCAACCATGGTCAAAATGTAGGTCAAATGAGTGTATTCCTGAGTTGATTGGCGCTTTTTTTAATGAGTTTACCTTGGACATGAGCAGGATGGAATAAATGAAAGGCAAGATGGGTGGAAGCAGAGAAGAAGAAAAAACAGCAGAGGAGATGAGATGGAAGGAGGCAGGATGATAGGCTGAATAAGAGGAAATCAGGGCAGGATGGAGGAGGCAGACAAGGAGTTAGAGAGGAGGGTCATAGAAAGTTCACTAGGGAGGGAGGGAGGGAGGGAGGGAGGGAGGGAGGGAGGGAGGGAGGGAGGGGGAGAATTTGGAGGAAAGGATATTATTACAGGCAGTTTAAAGAGGAGAGGGACTCTGGGAATGTCTTATTATTCCAAACATATTAAACGTGACAGAAACACATCATCGGGTGAAAAGTTGAAGGAAAGCAGGAAATAAAAAAAAAACTGAGAAAGAGACAGCGAAAGTGAAATGTACAGTTGAAGACTCTGTGTACTTCACACTGCAGTGGGACTGCGTTCATGCTTTTATTTAATATGCAGGGATTTCATCTGTGGAGAGATTCACAGCTTTTTTTAGTGCAGCCTGAGAGCAGGTCAGAGTTAGAAGTGGGATTATGCCCCCGCCCCCAGTCTCTCCCCATTCTTTTCCCAATCTTATCACAAACAAGCTGCCCGGGGCGTTCAGGCGGCACAGAGAAGAAAAAAACAAACACTGGCCCTGTTCTTTGCTGTGGTGTCTCCAGCCTGGCCAGACATAAACACAGTTAACTGTGGAAAGATCATGTGCTGACAGTGACTTACAGGAATACTCCCATAATTTTTGGATAAATCCGATTAATTTACTTCCTTACTGGGAGTGACGTGAGAGAGATTTATATCAATTTGATCTTTGTGTGTTCAGTACAAAAGACTGGAAGAAGGTGGGAACTGTTAGCCTAGCTCCAACTAGGACTGGATACCGAATTCAGTACGTTTTAGGCACTGAGCGAATTGCCTCTAAAGTATCGAGTATCGAAAAGCGCCTCGTCATTTAATACCCGATTTTCAATAGAGCTCAACAGTGACCACCCACTTTTGTTTTTCCCCATTCAATTGTTTCATTGGCGTTTTGAAAATTGCTTATATAGAGAGTTTTAAGTCTGGAACCAAGCCCACCAGCTACGAGATGAATAGTGAGCATAACACATTTGATTCGGTGCAAAAAACATTTTGAAAACCGCAAAAGGAGAGAGACATCATGGCTTTCAAACAAGCAAAGTGGTAGTTGGTCAAGGCCACACCCCCACCCTCCACCTTGCTCCCCCCCTCTCTCCTCCTCAGTAACTACAGACAGAAATGGCACATCCTAAGGAAAGCTCATTGTGGGACGGGCTCTAGTGGCTGGAATTCTGCACCAAGGCTGAATTTCAGGAAAGAGACTTCAGATACAGTATTAGGGGACCACTAAGGCCTATATAAAAGAGACTTCAGATACAGTATTAGGGGACCACTAAGGTCTATATAAAAAGAGACTTCAGATACAGTATTAGGGGACCACTAAGGTCTATATAAAAGAGACTTCAGATACAGTATTAGGGGACCACTAAGGCCTATATAAAAGAGACTTCAGATACAGTATTAGGGGACCACTAAGGTCTATATAAAAGAGACTTCAGATACAGTATTAGGGGACCTCTAAGGCCTATATAAAAGAGACTTCAGATACAGTATTAGGGGACCACTAAGGTCTATATAAAAGAGACTTCAGATACAGTATTAGGGGACCACTAAGGTCTATATAAAAGAGACTTCAGATACAGTATTAGGGGACCACTAAGGTCTATATAAAAGAGACTTCAGATACAGTATTAGGGGACCACTAAGGTCTATATAAAAGAGACTTCAGATACAGTATTAGGGGACCACTAAGGTCTATATAAAAGAGACTTCAGATACAGTATTAGGGGACCACTAAGGCCTATATAAAAGAGACTTCAGATACAGTATTAGGGGACCACTAAGGTCTATATAAAAGAGACTTCAGATACAGTATTAGGGGACCTCTAAGGCCTATATAAAAGAGACTTCAGATACAGTATTAGGGGACCACTAAGGTCTATATAAAAGAGACTTCAGATACAGTATTAGGGAACCACTAAGGCCTATATAAAAGAGACTTCAGATACAGTATTAGGGGACCACTAAGGCCTATATAAAAGAGACTTCAGATACAGTATTAGGGGACCACTAAGGTCTATATAAAAGAGACTTCAGATACAGTCTTAGGGGACCACTAAGGTCTATATAAAAGAGACTTCAGATACAGTCTTAGGGGACCACTAAGGCCTGTATAAAAGAGACTTCAGATACAGTATTAGGGGACTACTAAGGCCTATATAAAAGAGACTTCAGATACAGTATTAGGGGACCACTAAGGTCTATATAAAAGAGACTTCAGATACAGTATTAGGGGACCACTAAGGTCTATATAAAAGCATCTAAAGAGCACCATGTCATGGGACCTTTAAAACAAGGTTGATTTCATACGGACTTCTAGCTTCTACAGGAGCAGAAACCTTCGTTTCACAACCACGTAGCTCGGGGTCAGTCTACCTCGGATGGTTTCGACATTATGACTGATATTCTAAATCCTTATGGAGAAAATCAACGGGATTTTTACTTCCGGAGTCGGCTGTGTGCGGGACTGTTGAGGTCTATACCCACGGAGTAAATCTCATCAGCGTCAGTGAGCCAGTAAGCACGCAGCATGCTTCTACTAAGATCTCATAACGTATGCGATTGGCTGTCTAACGTTACACGTTGCAGAGGCACGCAGGAATAACTGTTACACACAGAGACAGGGATCACGTAGTAGGAGCTGAAAATAAATCAAAAGATTTGTGCTGCAATGTGTTATGTTGGTTTTATAAAGTTGGTATCGAAAAAAGTATCGTTTCGGAACCGTTACCAAAGTCACCGCGTTGGTATCAGTACCAGTATCGAATATTTTTGAACGATGCCCAGCCCAGGCTCCGTCAAAGGTGTCTCAAAAAGCTCAAAAGATCTTGTACGCATCGCATAATACTCAGAAAGCCACGCCCACTGGAGGGGAGAAACATTTGCAAACCAGGTGTCACTGCCCGATGTGAGTCGAGCACAGATGTGAGTTGCGAATGCGTCACTTTACTCACGAGTAGCCTCCGCGATGCTAACGGCTTTGAGCTAACGTTAGCAATCAAAGAATCATAGCTAAAACATTTTTTGAAATGACTGCTGCTGCTGGCTACAAGTTAGCAATCAAACGCAACAAAGGCTGTCACTTGAATGGCATTTTGAGCTAACGTTAGCAATCACACAATCATAGATAGCTAAAACGTATTTGAAATGATTACCATCTTCTGTTATTGTATGTAAAGAGAAACGTTTATTATTTTATGGATTTTACAAATTTCAGTAAGACACGTTATGCAGTAAACAGTTTAAATCTGAGCAACTCACATCTGCACTCGACTCACATGGGGCAGTGACACCAACTACCGATGGAGGCAGTTGTAGACCGGAAACTTCCATGTTCCGCGAGGTAAAATGTTTTATTTTTTAAAGGAGTTTTGTGGCTTTGAAGAGAGCAAGGATAACAGCTACAGTTCCCCATCGGAAAGAGCTGTCTGATGTCAGCAAATATAGCGGTGAAAGGATTCTAAATATAGCGTACACTCAAACTGATATTGTTTTTCAGTGTGGTCCTTTTTTTAGTTGTCTAAAATTTGTTTTCATGCTGTCAACAGCAGTACATGGCTTAGCTTCTGTGTCAGGACTCCTATCTGCTTTAAAACACATGACTATGGATAAGTACCCCCAAGGGCGTAAATCCCAGGGGGGTCGGGGGGGTCATGACCCCCCCATCTAAGGGTTGTCCCCCCCCTAGAAATATCATTAAAACAATGCTGAGTATTGTAAATAACATAATGATGTACACTTAAATATCTGCGTAAGCAGTAAAACAATACAAACCCCAAAAAGTGCTTTTTAAGTTTAGAAACATTTTGAGTCCCCCCTCCCTTCCCTCAGAGTGGTTTGGTCCACTGCATGCTTTAGGATCTGCGCTACACTCACGGTGACAGTCTCATCGGGTAGTGACAGGAATGTAGTAAGTAGACGGTTCAAAGCTGTCTTATTCACATTAAACATCAGATTAAGTTTTTCTTTTCTCATATAGAAATGATGCTGAGTAATTAATGAATTAGTCATGACAAAAAAGTTCGCTATGTTAGTGTAATACAGTGTAACGTTACCTAGCTTGTTGGATAGAAATGCACCCACTACAACTAACGTTACCACGGCGATAAGCCTTACGTTATGTCATGTGTGTGAACTTATATGAGGGTTAATTTTGGAGATCTACAGTTGTTTTTGGTCAATATGAAATTAAGTGGCTGATCAGTTAAGTAGCCTATCCTCTGTCCCAGACATAACCTAATATTTATGTGGAGGACGCAAGATCTTTTTTACTGAATCACGAGAAACACTAAAAAGAAGGATAATGGTACAGTCTCCATGCTACACTAATGATAGTATTAAGGCTTTCCTCAGTGTACGCATGTCTTCTACGAGTATAATTGTGGCTGTATTATTTGTGTCCCCTTCAAAAATTGCTCTTCAGAAATGTTATGTTTATTGTCCCCCCCTACTGTTAGATCAGATTTATGCCCTTGAGTACCCCATACATTCAATACTTTCACTTCAAAAAAAATCCGAGCTATCCCTTTAGGACAGCAAATAAGCATGTTTACCAAAATGTTGGGAGCATTCCTTTTATAGTTAATGAATCAAATAGTTTGTCAGAGAGCTGCATTGTCCAACCCTGCTTTATAACTTCCCCCTGCAACAATGTTCAACATCACAGTGACACAGCTGTTTGCCTTCTGAGTCATTCTTTCCCTGCAGACACATTTACCTCTCATCATGTGATTGGTTGCTAGGTTCGATTTAAAAAAAGAAATAAATAAAAAAAAGGGTAAAGACTCAGGTTTGCACCTCCAAGGATCTTAAAGACAAACCACAGCGCCCATTTTCCAAACCCCCTTTCAAGTACCAGAAGCTTTTAATTTGGTGAATATGTTTTTCCCGAGCTTCCAGACAGACACTGGTTTCTTTTGCACACCAAATAAATAATTTTGAAGCTGTTGGTGAGCCATCACATTAAACAGCATGTCTTCTTTGGGTCTATTTTTGGTTTTGCATTGAGGGCAGAGACTGTTACAACTTAAGCCCGAGACACACCAAGCCGAAAATATTGTATGTGCCGTTTTCTTATGCGGGGTGCAAATGTTCCACCTAAACAAGTTCCTTCCGGAGACTATTTTGCAGAACCACCGTCGCCACACGCCCAAGACGATTGTGATTGGTTTAAAGAAATGCAAACAACCCAGAGCATTTTTTTTTTTTTTCCCCTATCCTGTAATGTATCTGTGCGGAAGCCAGACCTTTCTTCACAGCGCTGTAGAGAAAGGTCTGGCAATGCGAGACTAGTTTTGACTAAACTCTTATATTGACGGTGTGTTTTAGAGTCTTGTTGGAAGGTAGGGAAACACATTTATACATAAAAAAAACCAACCCTGTGGTGCATGTTGGAACATCCCGGTAATGATTAGGAACAGCTAAATTGTTGTGTTGTCGTCGTCCTCATCCTCTTTTAAACCAGCAGGGACTGTGGTACAAATAGAGAATTTACAGGAGAGGGAGGGGAAAAACCCACAGAGGAAGTATTGTGTCCAACCCTACTGGTTTGCAAGTATTTTGTTTCCTTAAGTTTCATTTAGCTGACTCACAGCTGCAAGAAAAGAGAAATTATCTGCACGCTGCGGCGAGCAGTCCCCGTGAGAGGCATGAATATTTAACACGCGTTGATTGATTCGCTCTCTGCTGCCTTCTTTCAACGCCAAATACTCCGAACCGTCCGTCTCCCGTCAGAGTCGTTGCGTCAAATGGTAGCCGAGGAGCGGAGGGACGAGGGAGGCTTCCAGTCAATCTCCCTCACAGTTTAGAACTAAATCATCCACTTAGCGCTCCCAGCTGCTCTCCGGGTGAACCCCGCAGGCTCGGAAACCGCACCACGTGGAGAATGGCAATACTAGAACAGGGTCTCCTGTTCCAGAGAATGACGTTGCTCTCACCCCCCTCTCCCCCCTGTTTTCCAGGGCCTGCCGGCTGAAGAAGAAGGCCCAGCATGAAGCCAACAAGATCAAGCTGTGGGGGCTCAACCAGGAGTATGGTCAGTACTGCACATTGCACACATACAACACATTGATGCTATTTTAGTGGTTTTAAAAAGATTTTTTTAACTCCAACTGAAGGGTTATGTTCTCCTTACTACTTTGTAGATGGAGACGTTCCTGCTGGCATTATTGAATTTGTTTAGACCAAATTGAATTAAGTCAGAAATGCAGTGCAAGGCTGTGCTTCTTTATTCCTGAAAGTTGGAGGTTTAAAGTTGTTTACGTGA
Source organism: Perca schrenkii (assembly GCA_025617405.1). NCBI lineage: Eukaryota > Metazoa > Chordata > Actinopteri > Perciformes > Percidae > Perca > Perca schrenkii. Next base: position 37,072,100 of record CM046788.1, read on the forward strand.
CCGCGAGGATTCACAAAATATGCCTAAGCGCGTGATTCGGTGTCGCCAATCTAAAAGAAAACGAGGTTGGTCATGTGAGAGCAGATTAAGGACAACACTAGCCTCTTTCACAACGGAGATTCCACAATATCGCCGCAATGAAGGTCTGCCGTTATGCCGGCTTTGTTTATTCACACAGAACCAAGCGAAGGGGGGCGTGATGCCGCCATAGTGCCGTTTTTTGGCGGGAGCAAAAGAATCGTGACGTGTAACAGAACAGTTTCTAGTGTGTACGTGCCATTCTGCGACGTTAAATCAACATCACACCGCACCAACACCACCCACAGCGGCGACTTTGTGCGTTATAGTAGCACAATTGTCAGTAGAGAGGACCGAGACGGCCGCGTGCGTGTGTCAGAAAGGGAGAGAGTCGTGGCCGGGTTGGCTCAGTGGTAGGGCAGGCGCACATGTACTGAGAGGTTTATGCCTCGACGCAGAGGTCCAGGGTTCGAATCCGACCTGTAACAATTTCCTGCATGTCTTCCCCCTCTCTCTCTCTCTCTCTCTCTCCCCTTTCTCACCTAGCTGTCCTATCAAAATAAAGGCAGGAAAAGCCCCCAAAAAAAGAATCTTTAAAAAATGAAGGGAGAGAGTTTCTGAAAACTTTTTAAGAGAGAAATAGGCCGTGCAGTTTTCATTTCAGATCGACAAAGGTCAGTCTAAAAGATTTTTGTCAGATTTTGAGAGGCGTTAGTCAGGCTCATCCCGGTCGTCATTTCCGCACCCCACCAATCAGATTGGTCATTGAGTCCGACTGCCCGCCTTCCGATTCAACGTGTCAAATCGGCCCTAATGAAGGCCGACGGCTCCTCCTGTTTCCTGTACGGGACTCTCACGCTGTCGGTACCCGATCCGTGCTGCCTGCACGAGCCGTTCTGCGCATGCGCAGATGATAATACTGTTTTGACACTGCACGATCTGTTCCACGCTAGCCTCCACCGGGAAGCTATCGTTAGTTTAGCTAACAGCTAATTCGGCTAACCGCTAGCTGACAGCTAGATTCAGTCTAAAATAACATTAAGTCAAACTTAATGGGAAAAGCAGGCTACAGCTACATTAAGACTTTACAGTAATAACAATAAAGACAAGTATTGAGTGATTGTATTTTAAATGAGCACAAGTAAAGTAGAACTGACGTAACAGCTGTTATATATGTTAACGTTTATTTTCAAGTGTTATTTTGAGGGTTTTAAAATAAAACTTTTAAAGTTTACATGCTGTCTCAGCTAGCGGTTAGCTGAATTAGCCGTTAGCTAAACTAACGTTAGCTTGCCTGTGGAGGCTAACGGCAGACCGCTACAATCAGCTAGCGGTCAGCCGAATTAGCTGTAAGCTAAACTAACGTTAGCTTGCCTGTGGAGGCTGTCGACCGGAAGCGTGGAACAGATCGCGCAGTGTCGTAAATCCTCGTACAACAGCGCATGCGCGAACATTTTGCGCATGCGCAGAACGGATCGTGCAGACAGCACGAATCGTGTACCAACGCACACTGCCTTACAATGGTCTGACAAGTCTGACCGCTGGTTACATGACTAGCCACCGCAGCGTGACGTCAGGTTGCAGTTACATTGGTCTCAATTTTTTTGCAGTTCCCGCCTGAGGCCCCCACCGCCACTAGCCTCGTGAGAGCGTCCTGATCTGGCGAGCTCCAGTTTTCCACTCTTAGATCAGTCTGGCATCTTGAGATAGAGAAAATTTTGAGCCGTTAGCCAAACGACCGGGCCAATCAGCGTTGGTTTTGAGGCAGGTTAGGTGGTGATAGACAGATGGTTTATCCAATCAGCTAACCAGGAGTTTCAGACAGCGGTCCGGGAACCTGAAATGGTGTCTTTTATTCCTAAATTCTCGTTACACAAACGGCACATATCCTTTACCGACACGTTGCCTGCTTGCTGAGCTAACGAGCTATGCTTTGCCTGCAGCAGCAGGGGCGGGCTTGTGGTTGTATTTTCATACGCTTAGTGCAGGGGTCAGCAACCTTAGGCACGCGTGCCACCATGGGCACGCGGGACCTTAACCAATGGCACGCTGGCAATATGTGTGCAAGAGAGTAATTGATGTGTTGAAATCATGGTTGAAATGCTGAAGCACTCTCTCATCCGCATGCCAAATTAACGTTCACAGTTGCCGACCTCATAGGTGCCGATACCTTGGGTGCTCCAGAGCTTGAGCACCCACGGAAAATACTGAGCACCCACGTGTGCCAGACTGCCAGTTCATTTTTAATTTTATATTAAACATTGAAGGTGGTGCTAAGTGTGATTGGTCATGTCGGTGGCATTGATTTATAATTTCCCACGAAGCTGATTAAACTTCTCATCCCCAATTCTATCTGTGAGAAGTGGCGCTGTCCTGAGTTGAAAGATAGCTTACTTTACGGCGTGTGTGTTCGTGTCGGCCGCTGTCCATTTCCTAAGGTTCTGAAATGCAAACATTGTTGACCACTCTTTTTTTTTTTTAAACTGTGTGCGCGTGTGAGCACCCACGGAGGAAACATAAATTGGCGCCTGTGCGCAACCTGTTATTTACTGTAGTTTGATTGACTCGTATCTCTGACTGGGAACAGTACAAAGAGGATTACCAACGGCCGCTGGGGCAGATGAACTAACGCTAGTCTTGTTACTGTAAGGAGGCTACAATTGAACCTTCGTGAGTTAAAAGTCAATACTTATCAATGCACTCACCTGTGTAGACCGGCATAAACATGTAGAAAGTGATATTTCAATCTGCTCTGTCTGCTCAGACCACTCTTGTCCACCGCACTCTAGTTTTACGCAAACACAGCTCTACTCTGCAAATAGCTAATTTTCACAAAACAAGCTAAAAGAAAAGCTGTCGGTTTGTAGTCTATTTATCTTAGTTTGTAGGGAATCTTGAAATTTGGACAAATTCTTATAAACTTAAGCTGTCTGAAGAAACCATCCTCTCCGCTGCAGCGTAAATATGGATGCATTATAAGACCAAAACAAATACATGTGGCTACTTAAAATGCACGTGAATGACGCAATCGTTATGTTCTTCTTCATTCTTGATAATGATGCTGGTTGTGTTATTATTATTTTGCCACAGCATCGTTTCATTGAAAATGATTCATACAGGACCTGCTTATCAGTCCATTCATCATTAAAGCTGGGCTTTTCCACAACGTTTCGCTTCAGGCTCTTTGACAGTGATATTTTTGTCAGCCCATTTTCCACCAATCAGGACTGCATACTAAAACCATGTTTCCATAATAATAATATACAATAATAATAATTACAAGGTCCTGATTATTACAGATTCCCTGGATATTACATTTTGATGTGATGTCATAAAAAAAAATTAATATTAACATGGCACACTAATAAACAAGAAATTTTGAAAAGGGCACTTCATATCAAAAAGGTTGCCGACCCCTGGCTTAGTGGATCTGATTGGTTGATTTGGCCCGTCTATCACCAACATAGGTGATAGACAGATGGTTTATCCAATCAGCTAACCAGTATTTTCACCCCTTCCCAAAAGTTCTCCAACGGAAAGTTCCCAGATGGATATGCCGAGCAAATGCAAAGAAATCCATTTGGCGGAGTCAGGTTACACCGCCACAGCTTAAACACACTACCCCCCCCCCCCATTCAAAATAAATAGAAAGACCTTTGTTTTTCGCCTGATTGACACAGTCTGTGTAAATGCCCGCCAAAGGCGCACCAGTCCATACATGACCTACATGTCTTGTTTTTCAAACTAAGGAGGTTTTCTGTTTGTCCTCACACTGTGCTCCTCTGATCTCTGAATTACCGCGACGCGAACGTACACGGTGTTTGATCACCGTCAGCCCCTGACAGATCCTGATGCACCGTCTCATTACTGACTTAGCTTATAGATGACTCTCTAAACAGCCTCACTCATTAAATATTTAACCTCTGCTGTGGGACGTAGCACTTCTGCTCTCTTCCCCTCAAGGCTGATGTCATTTTTCATACACGTGTTAATAATTTCTTCTGACGTTGGCAGTGGTGCTCTCTTTTATTTCAGGCATGCCTCTAATATAATATTCTGATAACTGAAGAACCCAGTTTTCTTTCTTACGGTGTGAATTTGTCTACATTTTAGAAATGGGTGTCTTCATCAGGAATGTGACCACGTTAATGGATTTTCTAGTGAGGAATACCAAGTTCCCAAATGAATGGATTGATTTTACACACGGCAGCAGTTACAATCATCGAGGATAGAATCGCAACGAAGCCAAACGGCTCATTTCGCTAACACATCTCATGGCTGCGGAGCGATAAAGCTGACATGATCGGACCTCTCCTTTTTTTAATAAGAATAAAATGCAAATGAAGCTATAAATTACTGAGAGAGCATCTTTTCAAGGCCACTTTGAACTCATGTTACTGCAGAAACCTGATAGTAACAAGACAATCAACACTTCTACTCTGCCAAATGTGTCAGCCCGGTCCTCCTCCTCCTCCTCCTTCCCCCCTCTTCCTCCTCCTCCTCCTTTTCCGGTTTAGTTTAATCTCTTTGAATTCAACCCCTACCAGCATCCAACTTGTCTTTGTCTTTTCGTCCCATTTTTTTAACATTCCAGTCATTCCTGATTCCCGGACCAGCGTTTCAGTGCAAAGGCTTCCAGTTGCGGCTCCCTCAAAATTTTTGTCCCACTGGCAGGAAGCCAAAACACACACAGGGCTCAACGTCACACATCCCCTCGCTTCCTCTTTCCCTCCTCTCCCTCCTGTGATTTTTATTTTTTTTATTTTTATTCTCTCTCATTCACTTGCTCCCTCCGTCCTTTCTCTCTCCATCTCTGTAATTTGCATTTATACAAAACACGGCCTACATGCTCAGCAGCAGTTTCGACAGGAAACTTCAAAAGAGTGTGTGTGTGTGTGTGTGTGTGTGTGTGTGTGTGTGTGTGTGGGGTGTGGGGTGTGGGGTGATGTTGGGAGGGTTTAAAAAAAAAGAAAGGCCAGACAGACCCCTCTCCTGGTATAAACTTAACTAACGTTATGTATATAGTGCCACCTCATCATGTTTATTTATCTTGATTGTTATATTTTGCGATTTAAATTTTCTATTTTTTTATTTTCTATTTTACTATTTAAATGTTCTATTTTATATTTTAGTATTTCAACTTTATATTTCTGTTTGTCTGTAATTTAATTGTCATATTGAGAGCTGCTAAACTGCGTTTCGTTGTTGAAAACAATGACAATAAAGATCTGATCTATACTATTCACTGTGGTCCACCCAAACACACACACAACACTCCCCGCTGAGACGAGCGTTTGGACTAAAGAGAAATCTGATCCATACGACGCTGACAGGAGGGGTGTCATGGCGACACCAGGTCACATGACCCCCACTGGGGGGAGGGAGCCAGAATCCCAGAAGGGGCTGATGATTGTTATCATTGCACATTCCCACCGGGGAAGCTGCCCGCTGCAGGCCCAGTCGTATCTGTCGGCCACTGGCTGTAGAGACTTGGACTCAAGTCGACTCGAGTCAGCGTTTTGATGACCTGCGACATGCCTTGACCAAAAATATATTACTTGAGACTCGACTTGGACGTGTAAGCCAATGACACGAGACTTGACCTGACTTGCGGCATGATGACTCGGATGACTTGCGCATACATAGCTTTGAATGTTAGCGCTTATAAATATAAAATTAAAGCTGCGAGCAGCGATGGACGGGCCCTTGCGCCTCTGCGCGCGTCGGGGTTACCGGCGGACGCCGCTCCTTGCGAACGATTTGCACGGCAGTCAGACGCCGCAAACCGTCACCAACGAAAAGGGAACTCCCCGCCGAGTTCAACGATACCTCACACAAGACTCTACGTCATACGGTTCATTAGCTGTGAAAGGGGGCGTGGCCAAAGCATAGGGGGCGGGTCAAACCATCACCAATTAAAAATGAAGCCTCTGCTGAGAAGAATGATACCTCACACAAGACTCTACCTTAAATGGGTCAGCATGTATGAAAGGGGGCGTGGCTTAAACATAGGGGGTAGGCCAAACCATCACCAATGAAGAAGGAAGTCTCTGCTGAGTTCAATGATACCTCACACAAGGGTATACCTTAAACGGTTAAAATGTTATGAAAGGGGGCGTGGCTTATGCATAGGGGGCGGTCCAAACCATCACCAATAAAGAAGGAACTCTCTGCTGAGTTCATTGACACCTCACACAAGACTCTACCTTAAACGGTTCAAATGTTATGAAAGGGGGCGTGGCCTGAGTAAGTGGGCGTGGTCATATTATAGGGGGCGGCTCAGTATCACATGTAGACCACACATTCTGAGTTTCATGCAAATCGGATGATTTTTTGTCATATAAGGCAGATTTGCTGTTGCCAGCGGGGGGCGCTATGACCAAAAGTCAATTTTGGCCTGTAGGTGTCCTCAGGCCTGGACCCTTGTCCATCGTGAGAAATTTCGGGCAGATACGACAACGTACACTCAAGTTACAGCAACTTCTTTGTTCATCGCTAAACACTCAAAATGGCCGCCACGCCACGCCCACACCGTCTGACGAAAAGTTTTTCTTTTAATAACTTTTCATCGTTAAGGTGTTGGGATGGTACAGACCAAGTTTGAAGTCCATCGGATGAAATCTCTAGGAGGAGTTCGTTAAAGTACGACATGTGGAAATGGCCAAAATCGCACTAATTTCGAACTTTGAAATCAAAATGGCGGACTTCCTGTTGGGTTTAGGGTATGGCTTTAATGAAGTTTTTTGTACATCTTGACATGTTACATATGTGTACCAAGTTTCGTGAGTCTACGTTAAATGCACTGGAGGGGCTCAATTTTCTTAACTTTGTAGGGGGCGCTAGCGAGCCATTTTTGTGCGCCTATTCCCGAAACCCTTAAAATACGTAAATTTTCACCAGACTTGATGCGACCGCCAAATTTGGTGAGTTTTTGAATATATTAAGCCCCTCAAAAAGCCAATTCATTTGACGGGAAAATAATAGAAAGAAGAATTCCTTCAGTTTCAATAGGGCCTTCGCCGCTGTCGGCGCTCGGGCCCTAATAACATAATTTAATATTGTCACGTTTCTGTCTAAACTATCAAGCATGCTATGCAGCGGCAGCAGCGCAAACTGCCTTAACTAATAACCTGTGACTTGACTTACTTGCTTGAGACTTGGCCCAAATTACTTGAGACTTACTTGGGACTTGAGCAAAGATGACTTGACCACTTGTGACGATGTTTCATTTTCATCACCTAAATCAATCAAGCCCACTTTACTAACCTTGAGGCCACCGCTACAGTTATTTCACTTTCACTACTCTTGGTGCAGTTTAAACTTGAGTTCACTTTCCTGGAGCGCCTTGGCAGCCGAGTGTTCTATGGAAACTGCACTACTTAAAGTTTCTAGTGATATTATGATGTCAGCTGACTCTAAGGATTATACAGTTTTCGTCCTATTGGACCTTTCATCTGCTTTTCACACTATTGATCATAATATTATGATAAATAGACTTTGTGATCTGGTTGCGATGTCTGGATCAGTTTTAAAATGGTTTTCAACCTACCTTTCTGGTAGAAGTTTTAGTGTATATGAGATTCAGATCATGTCTGAAACTGCAGAGTTGTCGTGTGGGGTACCTCAGGGTTCTGTCTTGGGACCTATTCTGTTTCTCTTGTACATTTTTCCTGTAGGACAGATAATTAGTCAATTTAGCAACATATCTTACCATCTGTATGAAGATGATATTCAACTGTACTGCTCGTTTAAGGAAACTGAGTTCATTAAATTGTCTTCTTTAATCAACTGCTTGACTAGTATCAAACAGTGGTTATGTGACAAGTTTTTGCTTCCGAATTCAGATAAAACCAAATCACTAATTATCGTCCCTGAATGTAGAATCCCTCAAATAAAGCAGCATATTGGGGACTTAGGCTCGTCTGTCCAGCCGAGCCTCAGCAGCTTAGATGTTGTTTTTGATTCAGCCATGTCCTTGGAGCTCCACTCTAAACAATTAGTTAGAAACTGTTTCTTCCAACCGAGGAATATTTCCAAATTACTGTAAGAACACTAGTGTCAAAGGGTGAGTTGGAGATGATCATTCATGCTTTCATTTCCTCTCGTTTTAGATTACTGTAACAGTCTGTTTACCTGTTTGAGTAAGAAGGAGCTTGAACTCTGAACTCTGCCGCAAGGCTTTTAACTCACATTAACAAAAGGGCACACATCACACCTGTTTTAGCAGCACTTTACTGGTTACCAGTCCGGTATAGAATACAATTTAAAACCCTGGTCCTTACTTTTAGAGCCCTGCACGGTCAAGTTCCTCGCTACATCTCTGACTTGAGTCAGCTTCATACTCCCACCCGTAGTCTGAGGTCATTAGGTCAGAAGCTATTAGTGGTTCCCCGCGCTCATTTTAAAACTAGAGGAGATCGATCATTCCAAGCAGTGGCTCCTAGGCTGGGGAATGTCTTGCCTCCCTAACTACGTTGTGTGAATTCTGTCGAATCTCTTAAAAAGCAATTGAAGACTCTGCTATTGAAGCAGGCTTTTAGTTAGTCGAGGGGTTTTTATGGTTGATTGTTGTGTTTTCTATTTGTATTTAAATTGTTCTTGTATTTTAATTTGTTATATTGTATTACATTTTATTGTAACAACGAAACACCGTTCAGCAGCTCTCAATGTCACAGTTAAATCATAGGCAAACAGAAATATAAAGTTTAAATAATAAAATATAAAATAACAAAATAGAACATTTAGGGCGCCTTGGTAGCTCACCTGGTGGAGCGTGCGCCCATATACAGAGGCACAGTCCTCGCCCCAGTGGCCACGGGTTCGGTTCTGATCTGCGGCCCTTTGCTGCACGTCATTCCCCCTCTCTCTCCTTTCATGTCTAAGCTGTCCTATCCAATAAATGCATAAAATTCCCAAATAATATTTGGTAAATGTTTTTCCATTGCACAGAGAACCTGCTGGGAGCACTGCTGCGGATCAAGGAGGTGATCCGACTGCGGGTGGAGAGCAGCGGGGAGGAGGACACGGACGAGCGAGGGATGACCCAGCGCCTGGAAGACATCCTCCGTGACTCCAGCGGTGAGACACACAAACACGGCAACTCCCCAAATCTTAAAAGAAATGCCTATGTTTTGGCCTGTTATGAGATAAATATAAAGAGCCTCCAAACCACTGACGTCTCGCTGGTTAAAAATGCTTGTGCAGCTTCATGCTAACATTGTTAGCATATAAAATGTTTCATATAACGCCATACAAGTTAGGGCTGCACAATATATTGTTTTGTTATCATCATGGCAATATCAACTGCCGCAATAAACACATTGCAAAAGGCTGCGACATATAGTGAGATTTTTTTTTTTGTTAGAAGAAAGAAAATATCAGCAAAAAAACTTTTTAATAAAAAAACGTTTTTTAGCGGTGCCTTTTATATATAATTCAGTAATAATTCGTTTAAAATACAACAAGCAATGTGTTGTATTTAAGCAGAATACTGAAAACAGCAGAAATGCATAACTGACGACATTTTTAATATCTGTTCATTTAAGTAATATCATTATAGCGATATTCAACAACGTCATCGCATATCGCATATTTTCCTCATATCGTGCAGTCCTAATACAAATAGAAGCTTGAAATAGGCAGTAAACTTAATTATGTGTATTTTGTTTCACTGATTGTCACATGAACTAGCTTCTGACTAAACTGTGTGCAGTCCACTTCCAATTCATTCGGCATTACATTTTCTGATTCTGAAAATTGTCCTCTTAAGTTGTACATTTTAAAGGTCCCATGATATGGTGCTCTTTAGATGCTTTTATATAGACCTTAGTGGTCCCCTAATACTGTATCTGAAGTCTCTTTTATATAGACCTTAGTGGTCCCCTAATACTGTATCTGAAGTCTCTTTTATATAGACCTTAGTGGTCCCCTAATACTGTATCTGAAGTCTCTTTTATATAGACCTTAGTGGTCCCCTAATACTGTATCTGAAGACTCTTTTATATAGACCTTAGTGGTCCCCTAATACTGTATCTGAAGTCCTCTTTTATATAGACTTTAGTGGTCCCCTAATACTGTATCTGAAGTCTCTTTTATATAGACCTTAGTGGTCCCCTAATACTGTATCTGAAGTCTCTTGGCCTTGACCCACTGCCACCATTTCTAGCCACTGGGGGACCATAGGCAGGCTGGGGGAACTTATATTAATGTTATAAAACCTCATAAAGTGAATTTTTCATGCCATGGGACCTTTTAATAAACATGTTTATCACCAAGTACTTTAAAAAGACTCAAAAACTCGCAGATTAAAGTTCACAACAGAGAAAGCAGCATCGCAGCCACTACAGCACTGCTTCTTTTAGTTTTGGGTGTCTGTACTCGTAGCTATTTAATAATACGTGAAATATTCTGCCACATTCACATTCGTCTTTTAGGGAGCTATTTCTGTCCTGTCCTTTTTCTTTCCATCGCACTGTCTAATTTATTTCCATGGCAACTGCAGGTCCTTTAGTTGCCGGGCGGACCAAAGACTTTGTGCAGAGGATTTTGGCGGCCAGCGCGGGAGGCCAGCGCGGGCGCAAAGAGCCCCCGCAGGGAGGGGATGAGGCAGTGGGTTAAACAAAACTCACCCAGCATCCTCCCCCTCCTCCTCCTCCTCCCCTTCCTCCCTCTTTCCACCCCTTCCCCTCCCAGCACCAACCAAGCAACCTGACCTGACCAAGCTTTTGTGCACCGCCTCCACTCCCACCATGTACACATTTTGAGTAGCAGCGAAGAGATGAAGAGGTGGAGATGCTGGGGGAGGAAAAAGGAGGAGGAGGAGGAGGAGGAAGAAATAGCCTAAACAAAATGGGAGTAAATTGCCACCGTGGTCCTGGTCCTCTCCTCTCCAAAACAGTAGCCGTCTTCATCGCTCTGTCTCTGCAGGCTGCACCACAACCACCACGAGGCCAGAGCTGCTGCTGCTGACGTCTCTGTCTGTCTGTCTGTCTGTCTGTCTGTGTGTGTGTGTGTGTGTATGTGTGTGTGTGTGTGTGTGCGCGTGTGTGACATGTAACATACTGTATGTGTGTATAGTGTTCCTCTCTCCCTCTTTGTGCTGTATTCGTACCCCAGTGTGCCTATGAATAGACATTGCACTGTTTTTGTAGATGGTCGTAGTTGTCGGCAGGGGGGCCGCTAGTGAGGTGAGGGCGAGAGGGCATTTGAGGATAGAGGAAGTGCTTAAAAAAAATAAGGAAGTGGGAGGAGCCCCAGGCCTGGAAGACAAAGAAGTGGGTGTGTGCTTTTTTATTTATTTTTTTTTATTTGGCTGGGCTCCTACAGAAGCGCTGCACACCATTCGGATTGCATCGGCATCTAAAAAAAAAAACAAGTGGCGGGAGTCCCGATGCCAGACCAGCTGTTAATGGAAACAACAACACGTTTGTTTTGGACAAAAAAAAAAAAGTCCTCTGAGCTTTAATAACCCTCCCATCCACCCTCTTTAACTCCCACTTCATCCCATCAAAATGTAAGCAAAGTTTAAAAAGAAAGAAAGAGAAAACTGCACCTTAATTCAAACTGACCAAAGATACTGCTGAACCACTCAAACACCAAAAGCTCTCACTGCTCCAGATGCTGCCAACCATTAACACATCGTTCTGTTTTTGGGAAATATTCTCATTGTTGTCATGTTTACCCGCGTGCATCTTCAGAGGATGGACTTTTAATCCCCTTCACCTAAATGCACTACTGTCACGGACCTGAGAGGCCGTGGTGTGACAGACAGACAGACAGACAGACAGGAAATGACTGTCGGTTTCTGGTTTCGTCAGCTTTTTTAGCTTGGCAGCCTGGGGTGCTCCTTTTTAGCTTCTCTGTGGCGGCTTTATTTTGATCCACAAAAAAAACAAAAGGGAAGTGTCCTCAATAACTTCCCTCAAGCCCTCTCCTCAACCCCTGACCGGATTATGTAGCGCACCTTCCTGAATTGCAATGACAAATAGAGAAAAAAAAATATTGTAGATCTAGAAAGCAAATATGTTTAATTTGTATTGTTTCTTTTATTATGATTTCTTTTTTTTTATTTGGCAATGCCACACAGCCCACATAGCGGGTTGTCTTGAGAGTTTTTTGAAATTTGCCTTTCTTCTGTGGTCTTTGCTGACGCTGTAGTCCAACCTTGTCCAAGGTCTCTAAATGTTGTTGGACGTTAAAAAGAAAAAAATGAAAGAAAGACAAAAAGTCCCCTTGACCCTTTGAATTGCACTGTGGTAAGAGCAACTAAGCACCTTCAAAGAGGGCTTCAGATCCTCCAAAAGCAAAAAAAAAAAAATAATAAAATAAAAGGCTCTTGGCACCTTTTGTCTAAAGACAGATTGTTTGAGAGGCTTGTTGTGGGCGCTTAGCGCTTTGTTACCGAGTGGTCTCGGTTTGTTTCAGTATGGTGCTACTGTATGATGAAAAAAAAAAAAGAAAATGAGAAGGCAATGCAAACCTGAGCGGAGGCATCAGGCACTAACTGCTGACTGGGTTTTGGCCTGCGAGCATATGCTGTTGTAATAGGCAGTTTGTTTGCATAATGACGCCTTTCTGAAGTGCCTGGAGCTTAAAGCCACAGGGACCTGTGTGATTATGCCCGAGCTTGAACCCTATTATGAGGTGGGGGTGGGGGGGACGTAACCCATGACTTCTGCTCCCAGCTTGGCCTCACTTGACTTTACTCGGAAGAAAAAGAAGATGAAACAAACTGCATGGTCTGTGTCGGGGTCCGATCACATATTACAGCCAAAAACAAGTCAACCAAAATATTCAAATCCATACGTGATAACAGTAGCTGGCACCTGGTTTCTGTGAACATCAACTCTGGGAAATATAAGTGTCTGCTAGCTAAGCAATCACACCACCCCCCCTCCCTCCCCCCCCCTATTTTTTTTTATTTCATGTTTTTTCAACCTTGACGAGCTCCCGTCTGGGCTGCGTTCCAAAAAGCTGCTGCGCTGTAACGCACCCTCTCTCCTATGGAAAAAAAAAACTCCATTTCCTGTCTCAACCAGGAGAGCAGGGGTGAACCTTACCCTCTTCACCCCCCTCGAGGTCTCGCTCGTGGTCATGTTTTTTTAAAAAAAAAAAAAAGCTGTGGGATGGCAGAGTTCAGGGGCAGTTTGTCTCCCGTTTCCTTTTTTTTTTTTTTTTTTATTCTGGGGAATGTGGCACATGGTTGCACGAGTGTAGAACTGTACTGTAAACAGGAGGCTTCCTGTCGTTCAGCTGGAGCGGGTTTCATCGTGGAGGTCTGTTTTTAAAAGCTCTGACGTGAGAAAAAAAAGCACCCCGAGGCTTTAAAGTCACCCAGTCCTTTTTTTTTTTGTAAACATCGCCACAGAAACCCGGTCAGGTTTTCATGTGATTGTTTTTTCCAGCAAAAGAAAGAGAGAAAGTGGTTCCCTAACCCTCCGTGTACATTTCAGTGACGTTTTTAAAATGTTCCCATCTGTCACCTCGGAGGAGAGCGAGGTCGCGTTTGTCCTCGATGTCGTCGCTCCTCCCAAAGTGGCGTCGCGTGACAGAAAACGCCATCTGCCGTGTACGTTCGTCTATATGCCAAAAAAGAAAAAACCAACTAGTTAACACGGCGAATTCCTGCCACAGATCCAAAAACAACAAGCAAGACATGACGCCGGATTTTCCCGCGACTTGTGAGCTCTCGCTCGAGGCTTGAATTGAAACCGTAGCATTATTCCTCTTTAACGAAACACGTTTGTGTCAGGAATTATTTTATTTCTTCCCTTTTAACTGTAAACCTTTAATGGGGAGTGGCCCGTTTTTGGCAAGGCCGCTTGCTCTCTGCTCACATTTCCTGAGTCACTTCCCCAGAAAGTTAGTGTATGTGTAGCTGGAAGCAGGAGGCAGATATGTGAGGGGGGGGTAGGAATATGTGAGGGGGGGGCAGGAGGGGACCTGGAATGACCCAAAATGACCCAAAGATGTCTGCCGTTTGGTGACTATCTCTGTAGCTGCCTGCCTCCGTGCTGGTCATTACAGGGTCAACCAAGGAACCGAAAAAGAGCACAGAACCGATGCTCTCGGCTCCCAAATTTAGCCAAGTCTGACCTGATATGGACCATGACTTTGCATAAAACCGGGACGACTGTAATCTGAGTTACTTCCTCGTTGAGTATCGCCGTCCGCGAGAGAGACAGAGAGAAGTAAACAGTCCTGAAACTCTGTCTGATGTGCTCACTGGCTTTTTTTCTTTTCCTGAGACAGAGAAAGTTCGGCCTCAACCTCATAGTGAAAGTTGGATCTACCTTTTATCGATGTTCCAGTGACCGCTAAGGAATTTGACTTGCAAAAAAAGACACCACTCTCACGTCCGTGATGGGAAATATGCAGCTACAGCCAGTAATCAGTTAGCTTAGCTTAGCTTGGCTTAGCATAGCATAACGACTGGAAACAGCTAGCCTGGCTCTGGCTGGAGACAACACAGTCCACCGACCAGCACCTCTACAGCTCACTAATTACCACGCTTATTGATCATTTTTGGCCTGGTCAGTCAACACAAAATTGGGATGAAAGTCATTTAAAACAATCATCAGCTGTTTCCAGCTCCTGTTATCTTAGAATTTGCTGCACATGTTTGTTTTACATCATTTCAAATTGAATATCTTTGAAAAAAAAAAAAAAAACGTCTGGGCCCTTGGAACTTGTGATTTTTCACAATTTTCAGATATATTTTACAGACTAAACAATAAAAAAGATGCATTGATTGTTGGCTGCACCCTAATTGGCTAGATAGCTTTGACATTTTTTTTTTTCCAGCTTCCTAACTTGCAAAGAGGCATTTCCCTTTCACTTTGTGCCGGTGCTGATATATACTCGGGTTTAAGATAGCGACAGTTTTAAAAATAGTCCCTGCTTGGGAAAACTCTTCAAGTTGAGTCGATTAAGACACACGGAGACGTTAGCGTTGGGGTGACTTGGACCGGGAGGAGCTGTCGGCCTCCCTCCCTCCCTCCACCAAGCTTTCATGTGAGCGCGGTGTGGTTGTTGCCCGGCGGGCTGAATGGACCCATCAGTAAGCCTACACTGGTGGGACGCTGCTGACCCCCCCGGTAGCCTGTCCTCACTCTGCCTCAGCGCTCACATTGTCGGAGACACTGGGGGCTTCTCCGGTTTCAAAGGCCGCGGGCCTCCGGGCAGAGGGAAACGCCACTTAGCCACGGCCTCGGGATAGTTTATTCCAAACCTCTTAATCCCCCCTCACCCACCCCTCCTCCCCTGTCCCATTCTGACAGCTGCAGAGGACGATGAGGAGCTATCGCTGCTGCTGCAGCCTGCGTCTGGATGCCCCGCATCTCTTTTTGTCTCTGACCCTGGAAGCCTCCATCGGGAAGAAGCCCGATTGGGGAGGGTGGGTGGGTGGGGTGGGGGGTAGGTGTTGGTTTAGACCCGCTGGTCCACGTGGAGTTCTCTCATCTGTGAAGCCGAAGTTTTTATGGAACTGGCTGAAGCTAGGCTCCAGTTTTTTTAGCCTCTCATGTTTGGTCAGTACATTCGAGTCACAAAGCTGAGCATCTGTTTTTATGAAATGTCTAAAATCTCTGACGATCTTTCAACAACCCAGAAGGTCATTTAAAGACCCGGAAAAACCCGGTTTCTTTATGTGAACCGCCACTTTACATAGTGGCGGTTCTAGACCATTTTAATGGGGACATGCGAGTTTAAGGGATACCAGATATGCCCAAAACACCATGGGCTTACCATGAAGTGGGCATTGTGGGTACCCACGTAATCCGTTTTCATTCAGATATGTTGAGGTGAGAGGTCAAGGGACCCCCCTTTGGTAAATGCCCATGCCAGTTTTTCCCTCACCAGATTTTAGCCTAACCTCGGAGCATTATTTAGCCCCTTTTTGACATTTTAGCATGAGATGGATGGATTAGGTCATCTAGTTTCATATCATAACAATATCTTCACTAGAACTTTACAAAAAGGAGGGGGACAGAGGGGGGTCCAGGCCCAATATTACAACTGCCATTGCAGGACAGTTTTGGGTAGTTTACACACAAGTTTTCTACATTTGTGCCTTGTTGGATTGGTGCATCCCCAGATAAATAGCATTAATATAGATAAACAGACCTAATAATACTACTTTTTCAAATAATGTTTATGCCTGGAACAAAACAAAAAAAATATATGTTTTATTCTGCAGTTTGGATCCAAATCAACAGTTATTGACGATTACCTTCAAATACCTTCCCTATTTTTGGGAAATGGTTGGTCTATATTACATTTAATGAATTCATGATTATTAGACCGCTTGCAGTAAATTTGCACCCAAAGTTTTTTGAAAGATGTATGACATCATTGGTCTGCTTGACTGCTTTGAATTCAGGCAGCCAGACGGCACAGTTTTAATGTTTAAAGGAATAGTTTGAAATTTTGGGAAATCATGAAGCCACCGCCAGCAGATGGTTGCCTTAGCTTAGCATAAAACAATGGAAACAAGGGGGAAACGGCTAGCCTGGCTCTGTCTAAATGAATGGACCCATCAGTAAGCCTACACTGGTGGGACGCTGCTGACCCCCCCGGTAGCCTGTCCTCACTCTGCCTCAGCGCTCACATTGTCGGAGACACTGGGGGCTTCTCCGGTTTCAAAGGCCGCGGGCCTCCGGGCAGAGGGAAACGCCACTTAGCCACGGCCTCGGGATAGTTTATTCCAAACCTCTTAATCCCCCCCCTCACCCACCCCTCCTCCCCTGTCCCATTCTGACAGCTGCAGAGGACGATGAGGAGCTATCGCTGCTGCTGCAGCCTGCGTCTGGATGCCCCGCATCTCTTTTTGTCTCTGACCCTGGAAGCCTCCATCGGGAAGAAGCCCGATTGGGGGAGGGTGGGTGGGTGGGGTGGGGGGTAGGTGTTGGTTTAGACCCGCTGGTCCACGTGGAGTTCTCTCATCTGTGAAGCCGAAGTTTTTATGGAACTGGCTGAAGCTAGGCTCCAGTTTTTTTAGCCTCTCATGTTTGGTCAGTACATTCGAGTCACAAAGCTGAGCATCTGTTTTTATGAAATGTCTAAAATCTCTGACGATCTTTCAACAACCCAGAAGGTCATTTAAAGACCCGGAAAAACCCGGTTTCTTTATGTGAACCGCCACTTTACATAGTGGCGGTTCTAGACCATTTTAATGGGGACATGCGAGTTTAAGGGATACCAGATATGCCCAAAACACCATGGGCTTACCATGAAGTGGGCATTGTGGGTACCCACGTAATCCGTTTTCATTCAGATATGTTGAGGTGAGAGGTCAAGGGACCCCCCTTTGGTAAATGCCCATGCCAGTTTTTCCCTCACCAGATTTTAGCCTAACCTCGGAGCATTATTTAGCCCCTTTTTGACATTTTAGCATGAGATGGATGGATTAGGTCATCTAGTTTCATATCATAACAATATCTTCACTAGAACTTTACAAAAAGGAGGGGACAGAGGGGGGTCCAGGCCCAATATTACAACTGCCATTGCAGGACAGTTTTGGGTAGTTTACACACAAGTTTTCTACATTTGTGCCTTGTTGGATTGGTGCATCCCCAGATAAATAGCATTAATATAGATAAACAGACCTAATAATACTACTTTTTCAAATAATGTTTATGCCTGGAACAAAACAAAAAAATATATGTTTTATTCTGCAGTTTGGATCCAAATCAACAGTTATTGACGATTACCTTCAAATACCTTCCCTATTTTGGGAAATGGTTGGTCTATATTACATTTAATGAATTCATGATTATTAGACCGCTTGCAGTAAATTTGCACCCAAAGTTTTTGAAAGATGTATGACATCATTGGTCTGCTTGACTGCTTTGAATTCAGGCAGCCAGACGGCACAGTTTTAATGTTTAAAGGAATAGTTTGAAATTTTGGGAAATCATGAAGCCACCGCCAGCAGATGGTTGCCTTAGCTTAGCATAAAACAATGGAAACAAGGGGGAAACGGCTAGCCTGGCTCTGTCTAAAGATAAGAGAGTTAATTCAAATGTTACATCTGGTTAAATTTCGTGAAATACCAAACTCATGAGAGACTAATCCATAGGCATAATTCACTGGGGGGGGGGGGTGTTTTTTTCAAAAACAATTATCAAATGTGCTTTTTCCAAGGTTTTTGGAATGATTTTGTCATTTTTTTCCCATATTTTTGCCGCCTTTGGACAGTTTTTGTAACATTTCTGTTGCCTTTTTCAGACTTTTTGCCGCCTTTTCCAGATTTGTCGAGTTTTCAGTTTCCGGTCGCTTTTTTCAATGCATGCATAGGCTACATGTCCTGGGACCTCCCTAGATAGATGGAGATCCCCCCCCCCAATGTTAAACCCAAAGTTACGGCCCTGGTCTAATCCTAATCTATGGACACACATATTCCATGTTGATTTCAGTGGGTGGGAGAAGCTGTACAGACTGTTTGCTGTTTTTGGATCGTCAGCCAGAGAGATTTAGTAAAACACAGGTGCTCGGCTATGGATCTCAAATGGAACGACGACACGTGCGAGGCAGCTGAGACGCACCTCGCGGCTTTAACCAAAACCAAGTCAGTCGTTTCTGCCGGGATCAGAGGCCGGCTGCGGATGTGAGGCGTCTCGTTAGAAATGAAATGATATAGCCTACCTTCTGGGTATTAAGCGAAGGCTTCCCCGTGGGGAGAATAAAGACGGAGTAATCACATCCCCGCTGGCTCTTTAATCCATCTGAAAACAAGAAAGGAAAACCGAGAGACTAGCAAACATTCCACAATAATAACCATGTCATATAATGTACAGCAACCTTTACTTCTCTTCTTCCTTTTTCTGTCCGTCTTTTTCCGTAACCACAATACTACAGTTATAGCCTACTTCGGACCTGTTAACGCATTAACACACCTTTATGTACAATTCCTTCGTCAGTATGTAACCTTTAAGAAAATAGAGGGAAAAAAAATGAAAAAAAAATACAAGAAGTGCCGTACAAATAGAAGCCTAATATTTTTTGTTTTGTGTGAGTGTACTGTACACCTGTATAATGTATATTTTAATATTTATATGCAGCTGTTGTATTAAAAGTATATTTTTAAAATAAAAAAAATGGGTCTGTGTTTCCTTTTAATGTTAGTTCAGAGAAGATGAAGTGCTCGCCGCAGCATGTGGTGACATTTTCTTTTGACAAAAAAAAATTATTCCTGTAATGACGATAAAAGTGATTATTTTATTTCACAAATCCGCCTTAGAGCACTTTCCTGACTTTGACTCGCTAATTGCAAGTTGTCAGGTGTTAAGTGTGAGGCAGTCAGATCAATTTAAGGTGTTGGTTGCAGTTTGTGTTTTCTGCTCATTTACATCTCAGGATGTTCATAAATGCTGCACAGCACCGCCAGCAGGTCACACAGAGTTACTGCATCAGTTCTGAAAGTAGCTTCTTTTTTTATTTTTTAACTTCTTCCTGAAGGAATGAAAGCAAAGATAGAGCCCTTTGTAAGTTTTGGCGTGCACTGGCAATGATTGGTTGACAGGCTGGGCAACGATTCACCCACACAGGATCCAACTCATACCAGCTTTGTGGAGACAAGCGCCAACTGCCAATCAGTCTCCTCCTTCAGCTCATGGGGAATTTTAGCCCTCAGTGTTGTCTTACATAGGAGCAACTGTTATACTTACTCCCAGGTTCTGTACTGTTGAGGACAAATGTCTAATCCCAGAGCTTTACCCTGCACTAAACTCAATTTTTAAAAAAATTCAAAATTTCACTTGATAGTTTTTGTTTCATTGGCACAAGTTCTAAAATATCCGTCTCTGGCATCATTGCTTACTGTTGCCCAGCTGTCCGTGAGTTGTAGATGTTTCAAATTTTTGTCCAAGTACTTTTAAAGGTCCCATATCATGCCAGTTTTCAGGTTCATTCTGGGTTTCTACTAGAGCATGTTTACATGCTTTAATGTTAAAGAAACGCATTATTTTTCTCATACGGCCCCTCTAAATATACCTGTAGTCACCCTCTGTCTGAAACGCTCCGTTTTAGCACGCTTCTCTTTAAGGCCACCTCCCGAAAAAAGTATGCTCTGATTGGTCAGCGTTTCCGGGTCTTCTGCATCTGCGCTCTCTGCGTCTCTCCGCCGTCATTGCAGCCGGGGAATGACTGTAACGGCACTGTAGCGGCATTTTCTACCTATATAGAGTACATCTGACATCACAACGTTACCTGCAACTTGTTTAAAGGCACAGTTTCTGAATACGGAAATACTGTGGGTTGAGCATTTTGATACTTTCACAGTATTTATATAGCACCTTGACTCAGATTTCTAATAAATAAATAAAGACAAACGTTTTACAATATGGGACCTTTAAAAGGTAGAGAGCTGCAGAGTGTTTCGATGGACGCTGCAAGAAAAAGGTTAAGAGAATCATTAAGATTTAAACCAAAAGGGTAACAGCGTTTTCTCCCTGGTGAGGTTGTGAAGAACGGGCCGGATACACCAGGCCTGCACCGAGAGATTCAGGAAGAGCTCCCCCCCCCCAATCCTAGATGAGGACACCGCCTAAGTTTGCCCTAAATCCTAGAACAACCCCTGCGTACAGCTGACCTGTGTGGAGCTGCTGCGACTGGATTTAGTTCTTGGCAAAGGTGAGAGAGGACAGCAAAGGTTAAAGCTTGGAAAAAAAGGCAATTCAATGAAAGAAAATGGACGGATGAATTTGCCTTTATTTTGCCACCTCATACCAATCCTAAACCACTGTGTTTAATTTGCCAAACGACAATTGTTGTATGCAAGGTTTTTATCTGATAAATAATATTATGTTTATTAACTGGCCCACTGGCAAAGCAAGTTGAGCATCCCTGCCCTATGGTTTCTGACTTTATATCCAAAGAGAACCCATTTTGATTGTTGGCAGCATAAAGGTGGAGTGTCTGTGAGGCTTATAGTGCCCCACAATCCTACACCCACTTTAAGGCAGAACACACACATACACACAACAGCCAAGACTCAAGATTTTATTACTAAAGAATCCTTTATTTGATTTGGGATTGTTCCTATTCACATTGATGTTAAAAAGGTACAGTAATTAAAAACATCAAAGTCAAGTGTCCCCCTTCAGTGAATTACTGTTCAACATTGCACAATGCCCAAGCTCCGGAAAGACACTGTTAACTATTGGTCCCTTTATTCACGAGTCAAAAACATCAGAGGAGCAACAACAACAAAAAAATCCTGGAAACCACATCAGGACGAATGGGTACGAGATCCACAGTTACCTCGCCGTGTGAGGAGAATAAAAACAGAAGAGAAAGGACTGTCAGCGTTTACATGTCACTCTGTTGGCTGCTGTAAACTCCCGTTAACCGGTGCAGGACTCACGAGTGGAAAAGTGGTTTTGAAGTAGAGACGAGGAGACGGAGGTTACAAACACGCACCGACAGCTTGACAGGGACGTGTCACAACTCATCTGTGTCAAGACGAACAGAAAAATAGGGAGGAGAGAGTGTGTGAATCACATTTTAGCTTATAAAAAAAAACAGAGCTTTTCTTTTTTTTGACGAGTCATGCTCCACACCTCTTACTTTAAATCGGCAACAATTAATTACAAATCAGAATTTTGGACAAGAAAAAAAAAAACCTCTCCCACTGTGGGATCAACACGTTTTAACTTCTCAGGAGGTTTCACCAGCTGCTTCTCAGACCCATATTTGCATCGTCATGGTCTGTCGCACAGCAGTCAGCACGTAACGCAATGCCAAGGCTGACTAATAGAAAAACATCAAAACAGTGGCTTCAGTTATAGCTATGAAATACAGTAAATATAAAAACAATGAGTAAAATCTGCCTTCTCTTTTCAGAGTTTCAGGCTTTTTTTCCTCAAAATGGCTTTAAAGAAGTTCATTTTGAAAACCCTAACCCTAAACCATAGCAGATGTTTAAAGGTCCAGTGTGTAGGAATTTCTCCCATCTAGCGTTGAGATCGTATATCGCAATCATCTCTCTGGCGCCACGCAGTTCAAGGTACGTATTACAGCTACGGTAGCCTTCACACTTCAAAAAGAAGAAGACTCCTGTTCCTGGAATTTGGATTTTGAATCCGTGTGGTCCTACATGTTTCCTTCTTCAAACTTGCCGGGGCCGGGAAGCTACGATACCAATTAGCAGCGTTAGCAGCACATGTGAGTTTATCATGTTACAGAGAAAACATTAAAGGCGGAGCAGTATGTCCTGTATGTCCCTTACCGGCTACCGTATTTCAAGATGGAGCATGAATATGGAGTGTCTACCCCAGTTCATGCGAATGCAAACGTAAAATGTCAAGCCAATAGGAATACTTGGAATTGATGGTGGAGGTAAATATTCATGAAAAAGGACGAAGCTGGTGAACGGGCAACACAGATTTTGATAATGAACGACTAAACACGTTACACACTGGACCTTTAACACTGTTGTCACACGGTTGTCAACTAAATGGTCAACTATTTTGATAATCGATTAATCCTTTTGAGTCATTGTTTTAAGAAAAAACTAAAATTCTCCAATTCCAGCTTCTTAAAACTGAATATCTTTGAGTTGTGGACAAAACAAGACATTTGAGGACTGTCATCTTGGGCTTTTTGGGAAAACGCTGATTGACATTTTCCGCCATTTTATGACATTTTAGAGACCAAACGACTAATCGAGAAAATGATCAACAGATGAATCAACAATGAAATGAACCGTTAGATGCAGCCCTATTTAACAAATAATGAGATCCTGTCCGTACTTTTTTTTTTTTGCCATGTCCCAGATAAACATCGGTGCTGGACGGAGGTCTTGGCGGGACAACAGTGGAGTTCAAGTATCAAAGCGCAATCAGAGAGAGCCGAGCTCTGTGGCCGGCCGGCTTCTGAGGAAAATCATCCCGTTCGGGGACGGAGGTGTAGATGAAACACTATCTTTGATGGCGGAAACTGCTGCACACACGATGATATCGCCTCGCGCTCAAGTGCTATGCAAAAATCACTTTTTTGGGGGGTGTGTGTGAACGTTTCAACTGCCAGATGGTGGCAAAAAGGAGGGATTTTGATAACTGAGATTTAAGGTGAAACGAAAAAAAAACTGTTCACAGCTGAGTGAAAGCTTCTTCGCCTTTTACTCTCTCGTTTGCGATTGTGATTTGAATGTCACGTTCAAATCTGTTACCTGAACATTCTCCGAGATCATATGTGCACACTAGGGGTGGGGGAAAAAAAATTTTAAAAATCGATTCACGTGTGTATCATGATTTGTTTTGTTGCGACGATTGTTTTTAGATTGATTCTTTTCCTCAGAATCGATATTTATTATTTTAACCATAATTCACCTAAATATTTCCTTTGCGTGCGGTGCCGCCATCATATCCGTTTCCAGCAAAGCAGAGTGAAAGCTGAAAAAGCAGAAAATCCATGTTCTGCTCTGCTTTACAAATGAAATACATGTCTGTGCATTCTTCTAAGAAAATATATATATTTTTTTTTAGAAACGTCTCATGATACATTGTCTCTAGAAGTGTATTATTCTACTCTTGCATTTGTTAGAGAAGGAAAAGTCGCAATACCCAATACTGTCAAATCGCAGTACTCCTAGAATAAATGAAAATCCAATCGGCAGCCGTGTATCGTGAAAGAGTCGCATGTCGTCCCGGGCCCTAGTGCCGACAAATGTGAAGACGCAATATGTTTAGTAAAATCATACAAACTTTGGCAGGCAACTAGCCTCAAAAAAAAAATAAAAATTGTTAATTGGAAGAAAAATAGGAGGGCCAAATGGATGTTGAATGGTCTTCAAAGTCCTCAACAAATCCATATTCCTAGGATATAGTGGCTCTGCCCGGGGACACTAGCGCCTCTGTACTTCTCGCTCAGCGGTTAAGACATTCATCAAGCCACTGAATCCAGGTTAACTGCCATTAGGCTGCCATCCAACTGAGCTGAGCCATACACAGACAACATGGCTTTCGGATCTTGGGGGAGAAATAGGGAGCAAACTAGTGAAGGTTGTTCAATTCCTGTTATGCCAAGTTGGTTCTTTTCTCCCAGAGATGAAAGTGAACACAGAGAGACATCTTTCCAATCGGAGATGGGCTCTGTGTCTAAAGCTGTGTGATCAAAGAATATACGGAGGGGAGTTTGATTTCCCGGGCTCATTAAACGGTCTCTGTACAGTCAAATCTTTGGCCTGTATATCCTCATCAGCCAAGTCACACCCTTGGCTGTTTGGGTAACGTCCCAGGTTTTCGTTACCTGTCCTCCCCGTACTCCCGTTCTGTAGTGTTTTTAGTGTCGTGGAGGACACGGGAGCCACAGCATAGCCAGGCGAGTCTGGAGCCTCCGATGCCAGACAGGGGGTGGGTGGGGGTTCTCAGGGGAGGAGGGCCTCTCCCTCTTCGGCCCAGAGGAGGTTGAGGGCATCGGCCTGGCGCTGCTCGCGCTGGTGGATCCTCCGCAGGCGCAGGATGTAGAGCAGGATGGCCAGCACCACCACCAGGATGCAGAGCGAGAACAGGTGGTGGTTGTAGACAAAGGAGGAGCGCAGCCAGCTGGGGTGGCTCTGCCGCAGCGTTTCCTGCTGCAGGTCCCTGGGGACAACAGTGGGGGGGGGGGGCACGTTTGATACAAATCAGCACAACAACACCGATGAACACAACAGTAGGATGTAGGTGTAATTTAAAGGTCCCATGGCATGGAAATATCACTTTCTGAGGTTTTTTAACATTAATGTGAGCTCCCCCAATGGATGTATTTACTGTGCTGTTAAACAGCTCAACGTTAACCTCCACCAACCTGCATGGGTTGAAGTTCTATAGTGCCGTTTAGAAATCTACGTCAGAGATAATGAAGCTACTTTAATGATCCTGTTCAGGAAAGTCCTGCTCTTCATTTGACTGTTAGTGGCTAGCATTATTTAAAGTACTGTAAGTAGTAGGGGTGTTGAAATGATAGTGCGACTATGGGGGGGTACTGATACGTATGTATTTGTGTGTTGTGATGATGGAGGTACCTGAGAGGCAGGAAGCGGGTTTTGAACAGGATGGCTCCCAGAGTCCACTGGACCTCCTTGTCGTAAACCAGCTGGGCTGTTTTCAGACTCAGGTACTCGGTGGGGAAACGGAAGCCGGAGTGCAACACCTCGTACATCCAGGCCGACTTGAAGCATTGATACCTGGGTTAACAAGAGAAGGAGGGTGTGCCAGAGGGGGGGGTGGAAATTAATGGGTGTTTATGCTGTAGAGGTCTGCAAAGGGACAGTGAATATCAGCTGGCGGTCTGCACCTCAGCAGTTTCAGACCTGCAGTGACCGACGCAGATGTCAGTTTCCCGTCCAGCACCCGTGTCGTTTAAATAGCAAGTGCACCTGCGCCCATCTGTGCGCCCATGGGTGTGCTGGTCTTACAGGGAGGTGTGTTCAGGTGCATTCTGGGCGTATTGCTGTCTTGAGGCAGCGAGAAGTGATCGCACCATTGACCAACAAAAACCTGGTCTAAAGTCAATGACGCGGCATTTCATTTTTACAGCAAATTAGTAAAATGCGCCTAGGCTCGTGCACAGCGCGCGCACACTATGCTTGTTACACAAACACACACACACACACACACACACACACACACACACACACACACACACACACACACACACACACACACACACACACACACACACACACACACACACACACACACACACACACACACACACACACACACACACACACACACACACACACACACACACACACACACCATAATAGCGATGTGCCGAGGTCCAAACGCGCCTGGCTTTTAAAGGGAATGGGAGAGGACACTGATTGGTTTATTGCATGTTACGCCCAAAACACACCTCTGATTAATGAAGACACTAAGTACAACCATTTTGGTCAGATGTGTCTGGGGCGGGGAGCAAGAAAGTAAATACAGGAAGAAGGTCCCGTGTTCTGGACTAGTGCTCAAAGTATTCATTAAAATGATTTTTTTTTTCTTCCAGACATCGTTACTACGTCTGCTCCGCTCGCCGAGACTTGCAAATTTGTACTTTTTGGGTGTTTTTGGTGGCTTTGTGTTTGGCATTTCAAACCTGGAAAAAAAAAAATTAACTGGAGCACATTTCTGAGGAGTACTGGGAACGGTGCAGCGTTTGCTCTGCTAGGTGTGAAACGTGACCTGGTTAGTCTGAACAGGGAAGTTCAAAGCCAACGATTCGTGCAGGTTGACTCCGTTCTGTCTTTGGCGCTAAATATTTGAGCTATAAAGCTGGGTGTTACTGATATGTTACATCTACATGTCTGGTGTTGGTTGGTAGAACAGTTGGCTGTGACGATTTCTCCAGAGAATTAACACTGAGGCTCTGTTGTCAAGCCTCAAAAGTGTTAACTGTTCAAAAAAAAAAAAAATATCAAAGTCCCTGCCAAAGCTGACTGTTGAGCCCCGGCTTGTATTTGAGAAATAAATGACTAATTCCTTCACAAAAATCATCAAATCCCTTTGGTGTTTTTCTACTTCTACAGGAGTATTTCACATCCACCGGAGGTTTGAGGGAAACGATGATGTCCATTTTTAGTACTTTTACCTTTTTTTTTGCTCATCACACGAATACACAAGAACAGCAGCTATATTGAAAAAAAATAAAAATAAATAAAAAGCTTTCTTTGACTCATGTAATGTTGACATGTCCACATGTGTACAAAGCTCTTGTTTCCTGTTGGTGGAGCAGGTGTAGAACTAACAGCACCTCCTTGTGGACAATCTCCAGCCTGCTAAATATGAATGGGTACGTTGGGAATAATTTACATGCTTTACACCTAAAAATAAAATAAATAAAAAAATCTGTAAATTGCTGCAACCATTGAAAGATAATGGGAATATATACTAACCCTCGCAGGGCTTTCCAAAAAAGAAAATGTGCACCGTTTTCCTCCTTGAAACTGTTTAGCACTAATATAAAATGACAGAACAGAACAATACTTAAACCTATTCTATATGAAGTTAATGAAAGCCTGTACATTTTGTTCTATATAGTATCTGGTAGCTCTTTCATGGAAAAAAAAAAAAAAAGTGATAAATGTTGAACTTCGATTCATCTGGTGGCTGGAAGCATCACTCCAGATGAATACTGATGTTGCTCTGTGTCTGCTGCATCTGTAAACACTTACCGGTTCGCTTAAACGTTCGTCACAACAACTTGTACACAACTGCAAGGGCATAATATTCTGATGTTGTGTTTACAGCTTATTTGCTTTGCCCCCAAGTGGCTCTATGGTTATGCGATTAGAAAATTGTACAAGTGCATGTTACTTTCAAGAAACTTATCAGCACATCTCTGGTAAACACGAGATTTAAAGCGGTGCTTTCGCACGATTCTTTGTGGAGAGACTCAGTTTTACAGACGTGTCGATTGAATCGACTAATTGATTAGTGTACAAAATTGTACGAGTGTTAGTCGACTAAGAATTTCTTTAGTTTTGCTGGGAAATAAACAGTTGAGGAACTCGGTATCTAGCATGACAGGCGACAACCACCACGGCAGAACGGAGAGAGAAAAGAACAGGAAGTCAAACAGAAAACACAAAAGGAAGGTGTGCTGGATTCATACGTCATCGTACGAATGACGACTGCGGCTCTGGATCAGGATGAAGACGGCTGGAGAAGAGAGGTGAACCTACTTGAGTCTGCTGAGGTCGGCCTGCTGAGAGAACAGCTTGTTGTCCAGGCGCTGTTTCAGTATCGGCCACTTGGTGGCGCAGTAGTCCTGCAGAGAACCCCAAACAAACAGCCAGTAAACTTCTACAAACAACAACAACATAAGAGAAAAATCCTATTCTTCAGCCGAGTTAGTCGTGCAAAGTCGCTGTGGTGTTGTGTGTGGTTACCATGGCAGCCCTGGAGTACTTCTGACTGTCGTACTGTCCTCCCAGCCTCAGCACGTCCTCCGTGCAGTAAAAAAACTCGGAGAAGCCGTAGAACTCGCTGTTGCTGAAGTTGATGGGAGCCTGGAAAAACAACAACATGGAATTAAAAGTTGTTTTTTTTGCCATTTGTGCTTAGTGAAGACTCAAATCCAGGCGGTCCAGTGAGCTGTGACTTCAAACAGATGTGTAGTCTACGTGATACGCAGGTATACACAGTATACCCACTAAGAAAGCTCCTGGATTTCCATATGCCCACTTAAAAATGCCCAATGACATGCAACAACATACTTTACATTATTATTTTTGATATATTTTAAATTGTCATCTGTGTTCTTTTTCTTCGCATAGGCTAAATAAAAGGTACTTCTATATAAAAGAGACTTCAGATACAGTATTAGGGGACCACTAAGGTCTATATAAAAGAGACTTCAGATACAGTATTAGGGGAACCACTAAGGTCTATATAAAAGAGACTTCAGATACAGTATTAGGGGACCACTAAGGTCTATATAAAAGAGACTTCAGATACAGTATTACGGGACCACTAAGGTCTATATAAAAGAGACTTCAGATACAGTATTAGGGACCACTAAGGTCTATATAAAAGAGACTTCAGATACAGTATTAGGGGACCACTAAGGTCTATATAAAAGAGACTTCAGATACAGTATTAGGGGACCACTAAGGTCTATATAAAAGAGACTTCAGATACAGTATTAGGGGACCACTAAGGTCTATATAAAAGAGACTTCAGATACAGTATTAGGGGACCACTAAGGTCTATATAAAAGAGACTTCAGATACAGTATTACGGGACCACTAAGGTCTATATAAAAGAGACTTCAGATACAGTATTAGGGGACCACTAAGGTCTATATAAAAGAGACTTCAGATACAGTATTAGGGGACCACTAAGGTCTATATAAAAGAGACTTCAGATACAGTATTAGAGGACCACTAAGGTCTATATAAAAGAGACTTCATATACAGTATTAGAGGACCACTAAGGTCTATATAAAAGAGACTTCAGATACAGTATTAGGGGACCACTAAAGGTCTATATAAAAGAGACTTTAGATACAGGATTAGGGGACCCTACTAAAGGTCATATAAAAGAGACTCTGCAGATACAGTATTAGGGGGACCACTAAGGTCTATATAAAAGAGACTTCAGATACAGTATTAGGGGACCACTAAGGTCTATATAAAAGAGACTTCAGATACAGTATTAGGGGACCACTAAGGTCTATATAAAAAGAGACTTCAGATACAGTATTAGGGGACCACTAAGGTCTATATAAAAGAGACTTCAGATACAGTATTAGGGGGACCACTAAGGCCTATATAAAAGAGACTTCAGATACAGTATTAGGGAACCACTAAGGTCTATATAAAAGAGACTTCAGATACAGTATTAGGGGACCACTAAGGTCTATATAAAAGAGACTTCAGATACAGTATTAGGGGACCACTAAGGTCTATATAAAAGAGACTTCAGATACAGTATTAGGGGACCACTAAGGTCTATATAAAAGAGACTTCAGATACAGTATTAGGGGGACCACTAAGGTCTATATAAAAGAGACTTCAGATACAGTATTAGGGGACCACTAAGGTCTATATAAAAGAGACTTCAGATACAGTAGTATTAGGGGGACCACTAAGGCCTATATAAAAGAGACTTCAGATACAGTATTAGGGGACCACTAAGGTCTATATAAAAGAGACTTCAGATACAGTATTAGGGGACCACTAAGGTCTATATAAAAGAGACTTCAGATACAGTATTAGGGGACCACTAAGGTCTATATAAAAGAGACTTCAGATACAGTATTAGGGGACCACTCATGGAGGTTGGTACCTGGTAGACGCCCCCTGGTGACATGGTGCCGTTGTGGAGTCCCAGGAAGGGTCGCACGGCCTCTTGACACTGAGTCCAGTCGCCCTGACCCCGCAGGTACAGCGTGTGGTTGTCCCTGGAAACCGTCTCGGACAGGCTGACCGGCAGACAGGGGTCCATGTACGGTTTGTCCTCACTCAGGCCCGTCTGAGTGGTTAGAAACCTGGACAAACAGGAACATCAAGAAAAAAAAAACACTAGTAAGGAAGATCACTTAGGTTCAATCTGTGGCCTCATTTTAGATAATAACCATCAAAAGAGATGGCAATAGAAATAACTTCTATAGACTTCATTAGTAATAGCATCTTTACAAGAGTCATTTCCCATATTAAATTAGAGGGTTTTTGAATAATTACCATAAACAACAGACTGCCAGTACTGACCGGCTTGTATATTTTACATCATGTACCACCTGGTGGATTCTTACAGAAAATATGCATTGTGCTTTTTGGCACAAAAAACAATGCTGTTTTAAAAGGGAAAACACAGCTGAAAGTTTCAGTTTTGACAGGTGTCGATGGAAAAATCGAAACATTTGTACACGTTTCATCAAAGCCTGACAGGTTGTGAGGAATAAAATGAGGTTTTGATTTTGAGTAACACTAATACTACAGCTAGGATCGGGCATCGAGAACCGATTCCTACTTGGAGTCGGTTCTAACACGCAGCGAGTTGTGTGTTCGGTGTGGCTCTGAACCTGTTCTTGGCCAGCGTGTCGTTGACGAGGCGGTCCTCGTAGCGCTGCCTGGCCAGGTTTCCTCCGAAGCCGAGGAACGTGGTGACGTAGACTCGGTAAACGTGCTGTGTGTGCTCGACATCGCAGCCCAGATTAAACTCAGCGAGAACACTCTTACTGGCCTCCTCCTGAAAGAGAGAGAGAGACATGGCTGCAGACCTGTCTCCACCAAGACAAGGGCTCAACGCAAACAAGGACAATACATGTCTCTGACAGAGCTGGTACAATTAGTCCATTCATTTGCATCTATTTTGAGGGCTGATTCATCATTTAAGTAAATCGGTTACACTTTACTTGAAGGTATCTACATAAGAGTGACAGGACGCTGTCATGAACGTGTCATAATAAAAACAGTCATAAACGTTTATGACGTAACGCTTCTGTCATTAAGTGTCATTCGGTTTTTGTCATGACAAGTTAGAAGTTAGGGTTCATGTGTCATGTGTTCATGATAGTGTCATGTCACTCTTATGTAGATACCTTCAAGTAAAGTGTTACCAATTAATCTTTCAAGCAAAAAATAAATGCTGAATATTTGAAGGTTCCAAGATAGGGCTGTGTAATGAATCAAATTTTAAAATCGGGATTTTGGCTTGTAACGATTACAAAAACAATGTAATCGTGAAAAAACAATTATTTTGCACATTACGTTTTGCAAGTAAACTCTTATTTTTGCTTGTGTTCTGTAGGGAAATTTAAAAAGTTCAAGATGTTTTCGCTGTTGATTTATTTTTTTACAGTTTCACTGTTCTTTTAAGTTCAATAAATGTAACATATTTCCAAAAGTCAATGAGTAACCATGTTAAATAATGATGATTTCGATATTGACTAAAATAATTGTGATTATGATTTTTTCTATAATGGAGCAGCCCTATTCCAACTCCAAGGCACTCCAATGTGAGACTTTGATGCTTACACGACAACAACTTTGGGATATTTAGATGGCCATTAACACCCCCCCCATAGACTAAATGATTAATAGAGAAAATAATCA
Organism: Perca schrenkii; assembly: GCA_025617405.1. Taxonomy (NCBI): domain Eukaryota; kingdom Metazoa; phylum Chordata; class Actinopteri; order Perciformes; family Percidae; genus Perca; species Perca schrenkii. Next base: position 37,103,652 of record CM046788.1, read on the forward strand.
TCAGATGAGTCGAGAATGAAAATAAACGTATTGTCAATAACAGTTCACACCGTTCCTTCTCCAGGAACACATGGTCTCACGTCACTTCCTTACTTGTTGTGGTGAACTGAAGGTGATGGCGCTGGGCACCTCATAGGCGATCTGCAGCGAAGCTCCGCCCATATCCATGATGCCTACTGTGCGCCGCCTGCTGATTGGCTGCTGGTTCTGAGACCCCGTCGTCACCTCCACTGTGGCCTCCTCTGAGAAACGCGAAAGAACTCGGATGTTATGATGTTTCTTTGTTTCTCGTAAAAGAGTAATTAGGGTCAGTTTGAGATACGTCCGGTTTACACCTTCACACTCACCGTCATCGGCGTGCTCAAAGCGGCCCAACACAAAATTAATGCCAATCCACGCGTACACTCCTTCAGGGTTGAGAGACGGCAGGAACACGTCACCACAAACATGATGAGGCGGAAACACAAAAACACAGGCGGAAAGCAGTTAGAAATGACAGTAGTAAGGGCTCCTGCACACTTCCTACGCGACACGCAAGCTTATTGGAAGCGTTTCCATGCAAAATAGAATAGGAAAAGATGTTTATACAGTACAGGCCAAAAGTTTGGACACACCTTCTCATTCAATGCGTTTCCTTTTTATTTTCATGACTATTTACATTGTAGATTCTCACTGAAGTCATCAAAACTGTGAATGAACACATATGGAATTATGTACTTAACAAAAAAGTGTGAAATAACTGAAAACATGTCTTATATTTTAGATTCTTCAAAGTAGCCACCCTTTGCATTTTTATTAATAAGGGAAAAAATTCCACTAATGAACCCTGACAAAGCACACCTGTGAAGGTAAAACCATTTCAGGTGACTACCTCATGAAGCTCATTGAGAGAACACCAAGGGTTTGCAGAGTTATCAAAAAAAGCAAAGGGTGGCTACTTTGAAGACTCTAAAATATAAGACATGTTTTCAGTTATTTCACACTTTTTTGTTAAGTACATAATTCCATATGTGTTCATTCATAGTTTTGATGCCTTCAGGGAGAATCTACAATGTAAATAGTCATGAAAATAAAGAAACACATTGAATGAGAAGGTGTGTCCAAACTTTTGGCCTGTACTGTATGTAATTTTGACACAAATACATTTAATAAATGACATTTTGATGTTTAAAAGTCTCTAAGTTTTGATATAAATTCAGATATAAAACGTAATTTTTAAAATTCTAATATTGCACCGGTCAATACAGAACAAAATATTCTGTAGCCTATTTTGCCGTCAATACTGCCGACGTAGTCTTTACTGTAATCAAATCAGTATATATTTATGTTTATGGGAAACATACATGTGTACAGACAAGGCTAGCAGCAGCAGCGCCGCGTCAGACACGTTTCTGGTGTGTAAAGACATAGAAAACGCCACGCAGCTGCCACGCAACAGAAACGCTACGCAGGCAGTGTGCAGGAGGCCTTATGGGTAATTCCTGCCAGTGGCGAGTGTTACACCCTCTAAATTCAGTTAATATATACTCAAACCAGCGCCAGCATGTTGGAGCATCATAGTAAGCAAGCATCACACCTTCTTGTTTCCCAGAGATGACCTCGGCATGGGATCGGGAAAACAGGAAGTCAAACTCCAGGGGGACATCAGCGACCAGGTCCTCCAAGATGTCCGCCTGCTGGCTACATACAAGAGAAACAAGACACATAACATAGATACACGTCTACAACGTTCGGCAAATGAGAATCATAGAAGGACATTTCAGGTATGCACGGACAACTTTCAATCAAATGTCAAACTGTGGAGCTCCTTGGATAATGATTTGAAGGGTAATATCAATATCTTTTCTTATCTCATTTCAGTGTAAGAAAATATATAAGGAAAAGAAAATTAGACAACATGAAAATGCCAGATAAATGCCTCTGCAGAAGCATAAATCATGCTTTAGACTGCATTATTTTTTGCTAGGTGTATGATAAAAACTGGCATCTGAGTATACAGTATATAAAGTAGGGATGCATCGGATCCAGGATTCGGCTTCGGACGAATATTGGGCTTTTTGACGGAGTTCGGTTTCTGCTGAACCTTATAATTTTTTTCCACTGAACCAGAACCCTACGCTTACACTACGCACGCTTCGCTGGTCGACGTAATGACGCCACCGTTGATCACGGGAAGGTGTTTACGTAAAGGTGGAGCGTTCAATGCTGTAGGCTGTGAGGAAGTGAAAAAGGAACTGGTGAGCAGAAAACGTGTTGTTTGGCAGTACTTTCAGTCAAAAGAAGAACGTTCAAGTCCAGCTACATGTTCAATCTGCAACGCCGATTTGTCTCGTGGTGGCGAGGACCCTGAACTATACACAACATCGCTGCTGTTACAACATCCGAAAGAGTACGAGTTGTGCATGAAGGAATCTCCAGACTGCAGCCAAAACGCGGCAACTTCAGGTACGGCAAAGGAAGGACAGTCACAGCTAAAAACTGGGAGTAGGATTAGCTATCGGTTTTGGCAGATTCTTAACCAGTGGATTCGGTATTCGGCCGAACCCCAAAAATCTGGATTCGGTGCATCCCTAATATAAAGTACTATGATTTGAGAAAAAAAAATCACATTGGAATTTCAAGTGTGACCACAGAGTAATGATGCTGTCGTGTCTACCTCTCCGGCAGCAGCCGCATGCCAGCAGTACAGAGGATGTAGAGCGGCGTCTCTTTGTGTTTGGTCTTTGGGACGTGAGCCGCGGCGAAGCTGAGGAGAGGGTGGAGGTAGTCGCTGGCCTGCGTGGGCGTGTTCGCCAGGGTGGAGATACCTGAGAGAGACAGAAGAAAAAGACAAAAAAGACACACACATTTTAGCACAAGCAGGTACAAAACTAACCTAAATGCACATTTGTTTTCACAAGACAGCTAATTATTAGAATTGGGCAATATATCGATATTATATCGATATCCTGATATGAGACTAGATATCGTCTTAGATTTTGGATATTGTGATACTGTTATATTTGTGTGTTGTCTTTTCCTGGTTTTAAAGGCTGCATTACAGTAAAGTGATGTCATTTCCTGAACTTACCAGACTGTTCTAGCTATTTGCCATTATATCCACATTACTGATGATTATTTATCAAAAATCTCACTGTGTAAATATTTTGTGAAAGCACCAATAGTCAACACTACAATATCGTTGTGGTATCGATAGAGGTATTTGGTCAAAAAATATCGTGATATTTGATTTTCTCCATATTGCCCAGCTCCTCTAATTATGCAGACACATTTAGAATACTAATTATCATATCTGCAAAGATTTATTGATAATGGTCAACTATTAAATTAAACACCAACTATTTCGATAATTGAAATCGGTTTGAGTCATGTTTTATGAAAAAAATAGCATACATTTTCTGATTCCAGCTTTTAAGATGTAAATATTTTTAAAATATATTCTAGTTTCTTCTCTCCTCTGTGACAGTAAACTGAATATCTTTGAGTTGTGGACAAAAGGAGACATTTGAGGACGTCATCTTGGACTTTCGGAAACACTGATCCACATTTTTCACCATTTTCTGACATTTTTATAGACCAAACAACTAATCAAATAATTGAGAAAATAAATACTCTACAGATTGATCGATAATAACAAAAATAAAGGTTAGTTGCAGCCCTACTAATTACAAATCCCCACACGTATTTTTTTGTTAATGACATATATGTCGACTCACAAACATCTGTTATTAAATGTATATTGTCCAATACTATAAGCTCAGCCAGGCCAAATGTATCTGTTGGCTTCTAGTTCAAATAAAATGACAAATGTATGAATAAATAATCAAAAACAATGTAGATTCTTCAATTTCCCAAAACCAATCATCCTGATTGCAATATCTGACTGATATATTATATAATAATATCTTATATTTTATCCGAGCGGTAAAATCATGGGACGAGCTTCCAGAAGAAGTTGTGCGTTCCCCTTCAATTCCTTCTTTTAAGAATAGGTTGGATGCATTTTGCCTTGGTCAGTAATTTATGTAACTTATTTAAGAATTGTTAGAAAATTTCAACCATGAAATTAATGTGTTTTATGTTAACAACAGGTTAAAATGTGAATATATGTGTGTTGTGTTGCTTGAGTCTGGAATAGAGGATTTTATATCCTGTACCAGAATTCTTTTCAATACATTTTTTAATAAATAATTGAGCAGGCCACATGGCCACGGGGTCAGTTACGCGGTTGTTACATTCTGTCCCAGGGTTCAACGTGACACGTAGCCTTTTAACTGCTCCTGGAACAAACCCACTGTATCTTATCTGTCTGCTGGGACTGAGATAAAAACTAAGTCACAGGGCCTGGAAGGTCCTTTCTGCTGGAGTGACTAATTACTTCACAAGGTAGCGTCACCAGAAACACTAATTCTGACAATCTTCTTGGCGCAACGAATCAAAATTACTGAAATGGAAATATAGAGCGACTGAGAGGTTGCTGCTTTTGGCTCAGCTGATTCTTGGTCAAAACCGGTTCCATTTTCTTTCCCAGAATGCCCTGGAAAGAATGAGTGTGGAAGGCACAAAGGAACTACAGTTGCCCATGGAGGACTGTGGAAACATTCACGCATGAATACTCAGATTTCAGTCCAAGCCAAGCTTTGTCTGCCTGGTACTGGTTTGCTTGTGTGTAGAGCCCGACCGATATTACCAGCCAATATTAGGCATTTTCCAAACTATCGGTATCGGCATTGATAATGGCCGATAAATGAATATTTGAAATATTAAATAAAAAGGGACGAAACACCCTTCAACCATGTTAAGAGCGTTGCATAGTTTGTCCACTCTACAACGTCCCTGTTGGCAACACTTGCGTTTAACCGTTTAAGTTTCATATCTTAAGTTTGTATTTTTATACATTTTATTTATTTATCAGAACTTTAATATATTTTGATGTTCCTCTGTTCTGTTGTGACAATAAAACTTTCAAAAGTTTATTTTTAAAATGCATTATATTATTATTTTAGTGAGGACTCATAAATAATTACAAATAACTAATGTTAGGGAAATCTGTTAATGTTTTTTTATGCGTTTCTGGATATATTTTTTTTAAATATAGGTATATCGGCCGATATATCGGAATATCGATATCGGCCTTAAAAATCCTTTATCGGTCGGGCTCTACTTGTGTGCAAGACCTTTTACATTAAGATGGTAAAAATCTATCATATTTTGACAAAAAAGCCCTTACATTCTTGCTTTTTGCATACAGAGCACAGGTAAGAAGAAAGGCATGCTGACATAAGACCAACAACAACAAAAAACCCTGGCTGTGACAGACTACATCTGCTTCCTCACCAGGTTTGATCTTCTTGACGACTGGCTTGCGGTCGTGGCCCCTCATCTGTCGGACGTCCAGCAGGGTGTGAGGGTTCCCGTTGTGGGGGGGCCAGTAGTACACAAAGACCCGAGAACCACTGCTGCCACAGTCCACCACGATCCCATAATTCAGAGCAGGGTTGAGGACGTCGGTGGCCTCCATGGACTCTGCACTGGAGAGGTACCTGGAGGATAACAAACACAGAAACATTAAGATATGAAGAATACACTCCTGTGTGTGTGTGTGTGTGTGTGTGTGTGTGTGTGTGTGTGTGTGTGTGTGTGTGTGTGTGTGTGTGTGTGTGTGGGGGGGAGAGATTCACAGCACAGCAACACGTACCTACCTTACAGGTTCCAGACAAGGTGAGTGGAGGGTCCCAGTTTTAAACTGATTAGGTGTAATGTTTTTTATAACCCAACTAGCTTTGGTTGCTTAAGACAGTAGGCTACACACAGCTACGGATTTAACCAAAACAAACAACCTGTCCTGCCTTTCACTTCCTGTTAATACGTCTTTTTATTTTGGAATTTTGAATGGAGTACCGAAACGGCAGTTTCACACGATTAGGGCTGCTCCCTCTTAGTGGATTAATCGGTCGTTTTGGTCTTAGTCAATTTAGATCTATTTAGTCCATTAGTCATGTTTGATGCTTTTTTCATGCTGAAGGACTTATTTCCAAGAAACGTACGAGCACATCTCTGGTAAACACAAGAATTAAAGTGGTGCTTATGCGTGACTCTTTGTGGAGAAACTCAGATTTACAGATCTGTCGATTAAATCAACTAATCTATACATCAATACGATTGAATGAGTGTTAGTCGACTAAGAATTTCTTCAATCAAGCAAAGCCCTACACAGGATCTAAACAAATTTTTATTTTATTTAAAAAAAATAGGTGTTCAATGGCTTTACGTCATAGGCTGACCAGGGCTATGCCATGTGGGGAGGGGCCGCTCACTTATCCCCCTATATTTCTGAAAATCCTAGACATGGTTGTGACCTGCACTTCCTTCCATGCTTTCTGATTAGCCTGTGTTTGTATTGAAATAAAAGGCTGCTGCGGCCCACCGTACACGTTGAGCAGAGGCTGCACAGTCTGACCAGCGGGCAGCGGCTGCACACCAGGCCGCCGGATGGTGTTGCTAAGAACTTGCGATGTATAACTATTATCAGACCGGCCCTCGCAGCCTCTAAAACACTACCGGCCTACCGGGAAAAGTCCCGTCTCTCCCGATTCCCACTGCGCTACTGTGCATGTCTAAACTAAATGAATAAAAACACATACCAAGACACAAACTATACAGTGCCTTTAACTCATAAATACAAGTCATCTATGCATCTCTAGCTGTCCTTGGTTACTAAAGAAAACACCTGCAGTCAGTCTCACACAGTCACTTTGAGCCGTCTGGCTTCAACAAACCGATTAGATAAGTGTTCTCACAGAGCTGGCAATCAGCTGGCTCGGTTTACCAAGAATTTCCCAGCCGAGCTACAAATGTTTTCATGTTCACACAAAAGAGTTAAAACAGCTTAGGACGACATGCGCAAACTATATATCGATTGTTTTTATTTCATTAGCAAGGAATATTTCTTGAATAATTAAACTTGTTAAGTTGTGTTATTGTTGAAGCAATATTTTCTTTGTGGGATTCCAGCGCCTCCTTTGTTTCAGTTCTTCCCATCAAGGCTTTCGCTGTCGATTATGAAATGCACTGACATTTTCTTTTAATCCTCTCGTAAAAAAAAACAGTAACAATGTGGTTAGATAGAACATTAACTGTCCTCATGCTCCTGTGTCAACTACTGTTCTAAGAGAGATAGCCTTTGTTTTCGAAATCCTGCCAATTTAAACTTGATCCTAGTTGATGGTGCGAGTCTACTAGGGTTCCAAAGATCCTATTTTTTGGAAAACGCTCAAGCTCATTCCGACATTTTTCCATCTCCGATAATTAGTTAATGTGTCTACACTGACTTTCTCCCCACATTCAAATCCTGTCTAGATTTATATAGATTTTTACTGATCCCAAATTGGAAAAATGGCAGTGCTACAGCAGCAAAATATCAGACACACAGCAAACATACAGAATATACAAGAAGTAATAAATAGGGTAGAATACAAGAACAAATATAAAAAACTACCTTTTCAAATGTAGGCATACGCAGTGTAATTTTATAGTATTTGTGTGTTGTTGTTAATTGCTTTGTAATTCGGTGTGGTCTTTTTTGTGCAACTGTTTTCATCCTTTGCTATTTGTTCATGTAAGATGTCCTTGAGTATCGAAAAAAAGGTACCCATAAATAAAATGTATTATTATTATTATTATTATTACTCACTTGTTGACTTGGGACCCGGGCCGTCGCTGTGGGCCCCACAGCTGCCTCTGGTAGGTTCCCATGAGGAGGAGGGCGCAGGTGATGAAGAGCAGCAGCAGCAGTCTCTGTCGGGGGGCACAGCCCAGAGACAGCAGGGACACGCTGCAGTACCAGGAGGCCGGCAGGCAGGAAAAGGTGATCCTGTGGAGGAAGAACACAAGCAAAAACGACAATAAACTAGGGATGAAACGATGCATCATAAATCGGGTAAAAATCTGAATAAATGTGTAAAGATTAAAACCGGTTGATATAAAAGAAAAAATGTAATCACAACGGCTTAGGGTGAGATGTCACAAGGTGTTCTTAGTTTATTTATTTGAAGGGATTTTTTTCTATTTTGTTATTTGGATGCAAGATTTGTTTAAAAAAAATCGAATTGTGAATTTTTAATATATGTTTTTATTGAAAGTGCTCATATTATGCAAATTTTTAGGTTCATAATTGTATTTAGAAGTTGTACCAGAATAGGTTTAATTTTCAAAAAACACCATATTTTTGGATGGTCGTACTGCACATTGCTGCAGCTCCTCTTTTCACCCTGTGTGTTGAGCTCTCTGTTTTAGCTACAGAGTGAGACATCTCACTTCTGTTCCATCTTTGTTGGGAGTCGCACATGCTCAGTACCTAGGTAAGGACTACTAGCCAGTCAGAAGCAGAGTATGAGGGCGTGCCTTGACAGTACTTAGGTGAGGACTACTAGCCAGTCAGAAGCAGAGTATGAGGGCGTGCCCTGACAGTACCTAGGTGAGGACTACTAGCCAGTCAGAAGCAGAGTATGAGGGCGTGTCATGCTAGCAGCTAGGCAATAGAGTGCGGATCAGTTTGCATTTTTCTGTCTGAACCCGGACCAAGCCCGACAGGAATTAAGATATTTATGTACATATATATAAACCTATAACGTGCACAAAAAAGATATATAACACAATAAAGGAAAGGGAAAAAGCCAAAAAGCATAATATGAGCACTTTAAGATAAAATATAATTTCAGTGGCACTGTTGTTTTGCACAGTTTATATAATAAGGGAAATACTGTTAGTCATTTGACTGCAGCTCATTCCATTAAAAAAAAGGTGAGAAATTTGTTTTGTGAACCTGAAATCGTGAATCATATTAAATATTAAAGTGTATCGTTACATCCTTACAATACACTGTGGAGTTCAGCGGAGTAAAATCGGGCCACATACTGTTAGATACAAAAGCGACAGTGCACATCATGAAGCACCAAACAACAGGGCCCTCTCATAGATGGTGTTATCAGTGTATTACCTTGCCATGTGTCCCGGTCGGCAAAAATGCAAGAGGTCACCGTCGTCACCTCATGGTGCCTGTCGTCTGATTAGGATCCTGTCCAGAGTTGGGAATTTTTTCCTTCTGCCTGAAAGCAAGAGGAGGGAGAGGATAGTGTTTACAGTAACAGTGCTACACCGTAGCAATGAACAGATTACCGGTACTCAAGAAATCCATAGGCAGATTAATCATGAGTTGCTGTCCTAACTGCCATTGTACACTGTATACTGTACGTTGTATCAGTGTATATTTAAGAATGGTCCTTGTTTAAGTTGTGTCTATTCTCAGTTTTTACTTCATTCTAGTTATTGTTTATTTGTAGCTTTAAAAAAATTGATTGTTGTGACATTGCTTTGTATTTATATCAATTCAATAAATAAAATCATTATTTAAACTCTAATCTCCATATACAGTGGCCACCATGCACTTTGTAGTATTCCTCTATCTTCTTTTGGTGTACAGATATGATAAGATTAGCCTTTATTGAGCCCCAGCGTGGACTATTTGTTGTTAAAGCGGCACAAGGACAGCAATACATATAGAGGTTTATAAAATAAAACTATATATTATAAACATGGAGACAAAAATGACAGGTAAAGGAACAGCTGTGTAGTTAAAGTGCGAGTGTGTTGAAATTGTATAAAAGCAACAAAATATATAACAAAATAAATCAATATAGAGGTATATCCTAGCTAAATAATGCAGTAGCGCCGATATCGAACAGTGGCTGATGGTATGTTATTTTTAAATTCTTTTAAATATTTAAATATGTGTGTGACATTCATGTAAAACGCAGTGTGTATGCAGTATTCCCCCCGTTGTTATTTAAATACAGGCCAGTAGAAGGAGGCTTAACATTATTTCCCAGTTACATAAGACACAAGTGTTGCATAAAAACACAACAGTTTCACATAACAAACAGCACACCAGTTCATTTGTTTTCCAACTTAATAGCTAGCTACACCTGTGGTTGCTTTTGAAACCTATTGTATGAATGTGTAAGTTAGCAACGGTTCAGTTACGGTAGGTTTCCGTGAACTGCTGCTAACGTCAACTGGTTACAGTGTATCCCAATGCTATCACTGTTCGGTATAAACTTACCTAAATATGCCTGACCTCCGCCATGACAGCACAGTCCGTCAGTGACAGTGGAGGTTGTGGCTCATTCGAGCCGAAACGGGGATGGAGTATGTTCTTCTCTCGCTCTGCTTTTTACGGAGATCGTTTTAAAACAGAAGACAGGAGATGAAGAAGAGGAAGTGATCGAAACCATCCAACAGACTTCCTGTCGGCGCGGGTGCTACGTCATCAAATACGTATCTGGAGCTGAAGCAAAATTACGAATCCCACTATGGCCAGAAAGAAATATATCTAGTAAATTTATTGATCATTTTAGGGAAATATCATATTCACAAAGCCAAATTTAGTAACTCTAAACCTTCTTTTATTGCTTTTGGTAAGGAAACTGAGCAATACATCAAAACCATCTATGACTCAAAAAATAAGAAAGCTGCTAAAACCATTCAGTTATGCTCTTTTTTTAATGTTTTTATTTGAATCTCCCCCTGGCTCTCTTCACTAATGTGTTTTTTTCTATATTAATGACTGACTGTTTATGCTTTACTGTACTGTTTGTATCGTATAAAATCCCACTATGGCCACGCCAAGACCCATAGATATATATAAAGGCTTTATATATATATATCTATGCCAAGACCCGCCCTACGAAGCAGCTCAATTGGTTGGGGATACGTATTTCTTTCACCTCGAGAGGTTAAGGTTAGGATAGCCGATTGGTCAGGGGATAGGATCTCATGGACGACTGGCCAATAAATGCTATTGAAGGGCGGGTCTTGGCGTGGCCATAGTGGGATTCGCGGAGCTGAACGTCTGCTGCATTCAAGTGCTGTAGGAATATGAGGGGTGCATTTAAAAACACTCCTTGTTTGTTTATAAAATATATTCACTGACTGGACATTTATTATAATATAATATAATAACTTCATTCAGGACACAAATGGAAGGTCCATAGTACATACAAAATGAGAATATTTACAAACATAGCAATACATATACAGTACAATTCATTTAAATTAATAAAAGGTCAACAACCTTCACCTGTAATATACAAACAGGAGCGCCAATGTCTCCACTGTCTAGATGTATACCTGACAGAGCTAAAAAATCACTGTGGGCTAAAGCTTGTATAATTCTGTTTAGTGAGACAGACATTCTACACATGTATCGATAAATAAGGTTTCTTATTAAGGCAGAACAGGGAAGGCACTGGACTAGCACTACACCATCTTGGTTGTTTTAGAAGCAGTCTCATGCCATCATGAGACGCTACATTCAGTCTCTGCATGTTCTTTTATTCTGTAAGACTGCCACAAGTGGGCAGTATATGGTGGTGTACAGAATGCTTTGAATAAAGCTACCTTAACATTAGCAGAACACATGCCAAATTTACGTGCAAACACATTAGCCTGAGCATACATCTTGCAACACTGTCTGTTGATGCTCTTATCATCTGATAAATCATCAACGATATGATGGCCAAGATATTTAATCATCACACACTTTAAGGGCAGTACCAGATAAAAAGAAATCAGGAAATACTAATTTCCTGTCTTCTTTACTTCTAACAATCATAATATTGCTCTTATTTGACTTATATTTGATATCGAAATCCACACCATACTGGAAACAAACCTCAAAAGTTGTTGTAACCCAGCCCTATATTGGGCCAATGATTACCAACTCATCTGTATACAAAATATTATATGTTATAAACAAATAATATGAACATTATTCCATTTGTATTCTATGATGCATTATTGTATTTGGGTTTGAGTAAGGAAAATAAAGAAAAGAAAGTCACTGTAAAGACAAATGTGACAATTTGAGACTTTCAAATGTAATTTTGGAAAATTTGAAAATTTTGAGAGATTATGCATTTTATTATTGCATATCGGAGGCATTTGTGTCATAATGGTACGACACATGTTTTGGTAAATGGATGGATAATGTTTTGTAGAATTATTTCGTTATCCAGGTAAAATGTACTACATATACAGTAGATAGATAGATAGATAGATAGATAGATAGATAGATAGATAGATAGATCATACATAACAACATACGCCACCACGTGGACACATGAGAACATGCTGTAGATTATTTCCAGTTTATGATTGTCACTAGTCCCTTTATTCAGCACGACCACAACAGTGGAAATAAAGATATATATATATATATGTATATATATATATATATATATATATATATATATATATATATATATATATGTATATATATATATATATATATATATATATATATATATATATATATATATATATATATATATATATATATATATATATATATATATACATATATCTTATTATCTAGCTTTTGTTTTGATGTACTGTTGGCTTCTTACTACAAATATTCTGTATACAACACCACAATAAAAAAATAAAATAAAATAACCCACGGTAGCCTAATACGTACAATTCCAATTTGGGACGTCCTGTATAAAACTTCCCGTACATTCATGTGACCTAAAATGTTACAAAATCGTCAACACCCACTGATGCTGTAGCTCCGCCCACTTTAGACAGAATTGGCCAATTGAAGGGACTATCAGTGATTGACAGTCAGCCTGTCGAATCAGAATTCAGCTTCTAGTGCGACTAACTGGCAAACCCACAAAAGTCCCACCCGCTTGGACTGCCGTTTCCCGGACTTTCTGCTCAGCTGCTGTCTCGCAGAAGCAGCGACCCGCCAAGTCTCTCCGGCAGGTTGGGATACTAATAAAGTTGCCAGGAAGACCACACCAACAAGCGGGTTTCTAGAGTCGTCGATTATAACAGACTAGACGGACTTTTCACTTGAATGGAAGCGGACGGTTTCGTGTCCCGCCGGACGTCCGTGGAAACACCGGGCGTCGACAGCCGGGTTACTGGCGCGACAGCCGGTGCAGGGTTTCGATGGATGGGCGGAAGGCTCCTGGACACCACGGGAGGATTTGTCGGGTCTCTATCACCGAAAATGGCCGGGGAACAGGGCTTTGCTCCGGTGTTGCATCGAGCAAGTCCCGAAACCTCGACCTCCGTCGAGCCAGAAATAGACTATGAAGGGCTACCGCAGGAAGCAGCCACCACCACACACATGTTGGCAGGAGCCGTGGCTGGAATCATGGAGCACTGCCTTATGTACCCCATCGACTGTGTTAAGGTATTTAAGCAAAGCTATACACAACACAACGCTTATTTCTCCAGGCCCAGTTTATGTCACACGGAACGCAGCCAATGGTTGTTTAACGTAGCTAGGCCTGAACACAAGCCTGAGCTTGATTACCGTAAGCAGACTACAAGCAGATGGGGTAACCTTGCTAACAGAGGTCAGTTAACCAACTAGCATTACCTAAACGGGAAATAACGCAACACAAGGTGGTCGAAGTAAAATTCCATATACGAGTATGTATGTTTGGCGCAGTTAAGCTTTCATTTTGGTCGATATTTGTTTAATAACAAACTGACAGATGCGTCTCCTCCATAGACTGTACACATAATGTACGGAGCTTCCGGCTCTGAAAAGTGAAGCCAGTGCGCAAGTGCCTTAAACCTGCATTCAATCTAATTTCCAACTGGGGGCGACTCCACTGATAGCAAAAATAAGTCGGATTTTAAAGAAGTCTATGAGAAAATGGCCCTACTTCTCACTTGATTTATTACCTCAGTAAACATTTTCCTAATGACTTTTATTGGCTTAATTGCTAGTTTCAAGTCTTCTTCAATACACCGTGCTGTTCATTTGATAAATTATGGTCCCATTTAAAATGGACAATAAAACAGGACATGCTTTAGGGCTGGCTACATGCTGAACTGTCAGTGGTAAAGCCTTAGCAATGCTAACCATGGCACTGTTTGCATTTAAATAGCCAGGAACTTTTATTAGGCACTGTCCACGTTTGCGCCCTAAACTTTGACCCTAAACTTTCACTTCATCAAAGTTAATTGGAACGTATCGGTCACCTAAAAATGTCTAGTTCAGCGTTCGGTGGCACCTTGCCAAACTAAGCTAGCTAGCGGTAAAACTCCGGCAACTTTCCATCTTTATTATTTGGCTTAGCGCAGCGTCGTAGACGACACTGGCTTGACCACGTCCTTCTTCCCAACTCCACCCTTGCGTCCAAAAATAGTCATGTTCGGTTTCAAAAAACCAAGATGGCGACGGCCAAATTTCTAAACTTGAGGCTTCAAAATGGTGGTCCACAACCAGTGGGTGACATCACTGCTGCTAAGTCCATTATTTTCATTGTCTCGCTTAGCTAGCACGCTACATACACGGGGTTCCCACGGTCGTGGAAAACCTGGAAAAAGTCATGGAATTTCAAAATCTAATTTTCCATGCCTGTAACAGTAGCTCTAATATGCATTGATGCGTGACAATGTTTTGTTAAATATCACATAGTTTCTTCATTTTTTTTTCTTCGCGTTCCGTCTCTCCCTAGCCTGGTTAACACCAGACCCACTCTCAGCTGTAACTGAGAGTTTGTCTGGGGAACGTTCATTCAGTCCATTTCCAAAGGGGCGTCACCAACGGATGCTGCTCAAATTCCTCTGGGGACAATTGGATAGTCCTTCAACCAATCAGACCAACGATCCGCGTGACGTAGCAGCGACGGCGACATCAACGGGTTGCTGCACTTCGGTGGCCGTCATGTTGAATGTAAACAAAAAGCTCCTCGCCGTCGCTGCGCTATCGTCATCATGTAAATCCCGCCTCAACAGTTGTGATTGGTGCCTCGATTTTGAAAAATTAGAAATGGGCTTGAATGGCCTCTTGGCCAGACTGACTTGCAGAGCAAATCTCAAATTTGCTGGAAGCTCGTCAGGGTTTTCCCAGGCCAGTCTCTCCCTCCAGCTAGCTGAAATCATCTATGAATCTGATGTGTTTTAATAATGCCGGGAAAGTGTAGGCTACATTTAATATTTCATGGGTAGATGCAGGTATGTGTCGGTCAACGGAAGAATAGGTTCAACATACCAAACAAATCAGAATAGCTAATCTAAACAAAGGTGTAATTGTAGTAGATGCAGGGTCCAAATTTACTTTTCGTTCACTAGGCAAATGGCTAATTTGTTGTTGTTTTTTTGGGCTTTTGAAACAAATCTACCAGCCACGTGCATATTGTACCAGTATTTGGCTGTTGGCTGGGTGGTGGTAATTTTGAACACTGCGTATATGGTGCTGTTAGTCGTTGGTCTGTTTGTGATTGTAAAGACATTACTGAGAATTTAATGAGGGGAAAACGGTCCGAGGCCATCATGTGGAAAGTCCATTTGTGAAGAAAAAGTAGTAGTAAATTATTAACACGGATGGGTCGTAGTCACCAGATCAATGGTCGACAGTATAGATGGCTAAGTACAGAGAAATGAAACACACCTTGGCTTTGTGATAGTGTACACAGTTGTCTTACCAATCACTCATGTTTGAATGTGTTTGTTTACTGTAAACCAATATAGATGACATTACCTGGCCATATCAAACAATGTTAAGGTATCAATTAATGTTAAGGTAAACCCTAACATAACCAACAGAGGGAGGACACAGATTCATGATTTATCCTGTTAATGTGCCTGCTGCATCAAGAGTAGTACTTAGGCGTTTTACTGCAAAACTGCCATTTTCGTGAAGAGAATTGTTACATAGTGTAACACGTGTGCTTGTGGCGTCCCTCTCAAACAGATCTCTGAAATGTGACCTTTTACCTCTCTGTGCTCATGCGTTTCTCACTGTGTTTGAGTTGCTCTTCTAATGAAGAGTATGAAGCATGCTTACACTGGAAGAGAGACAACTTTTAAGTGCATTCAAAGATTTAGTTGAGCACACTAAATGCACCTCATTTAGAATGTGGTGATGATCGACATTTTATTTCCCCCACAATGCAGTGCACAACAGAAAATGAAGAGCTGCGTACAAGTGGAAGAAATCAAATCCAATAGTGGACAAGAATCCTCCAGAAAAACAATCTGAGGGAGAAACATTTGCTTATGTTTATTGGTTGACGTTTTGTTATTTCCTGAGAGAAGGGAAAAGAACGTACAGTACGTTTCCTGTGCACCTATTGTAAAAACATTATACTGTGAAGATAAGCATAAATAGCACAGACTGAGCAGTATTTGTTTGGATTTGCAACATGGCAAATGAGGAACCGTTTATTGGGCCTGAACCGAGCCGATAAACTATCCAGTCGCTGCATACCTCAACGCTCAAAGATGTTGGACTGACACCACAACCTCCTTTTCACCAAAAGACCCATTATTAAGATTTAGGAATGACTCGTCAAAATGATGAACCGATCTAGTCAAAAGTCAGTTGTTTACATCAAGACCAAATGCACATTCGTCTTGCTGTCTACCACTGTTTGTTCTTAAGACCTTGGTTCTCTTTATCCAGACTGTTGTTGAGTTCAAACAGAGCTCCTGTTCACTACAAATTCCTTGGTAATTAGCTCTTCTAGTTGGCACGTTTTTTTTGGCACGACAACCTTAAACCGGATCACCCCTTGTTTACAATAGCATTGCAAATCGGGGAAGAGGTCTTGTAAAGATTCTCAGATGTCTGAAACGATTATCACCGGACAGAATTATAGTTATTCCGAATTCTGAAAAAGTAATAGTAAAACATACTTTTTTAAAGTATATGATAAATTGAATTTGTTACTTATCACATTGTGATAGGCATATAATGCCATTTTAAATGGTCACCCTGTGGTTAGAACTTGTCAAAATGCATCAGTGTATCTTTGAATTTCTATTGTGGATATTTAAGAAAAGTAATTTATGTTAAAACCGCTTGCCTTTTTCTTAATAAAAGAAAGAAAGAAACAAGGCACAATTAAATGTTGACCCTACAATTCAAGATCAAGACCCACCCTGGCAAAATCACAGGTTTTGTACTCCTTTTGTCCAACAACTTTTTTTGTTTGTTTGACTTTTAAATGGGCCCCGTGAACCTGGATTTGATTAGTACAAGTATTAAGAAATGTGATCGACGGCAAGACAGCTTTATTTCTAAAGCACCTATCAGCAACAAGGCAATTTGAAGACAAGAAAGATTTTTAATGGTCCTTCTTTCCTTAACTCTCTGTTCCCCCCTTCGGTACAGACAGTGGCTGCCTGTTTCAGCCACAAAGGCGAAGGAGGAGGAGGAGGAGGAGGAGGAAGTGCATTACAAAGTTGTGTGGCCAAAAATCTTTTGGCTCAAGGAAGCCAGTGTGGTTTTTGATTACAGTAATGTTGTGCTCAACTTCCTCTTTCCCAAGATTTCTCTATTTTCACAATCTTGGTTCCGTGTTCCTGCACAGCAGGTTGGCCAACATCTTTTGATATCTACTAGTTCGTTCTTTCCACTAATTTCCGACTCGGTTTCCTCATTGCTCGCAGCTCGTAACCTGAAGCCAGGATTAGAGCATTGTTTCCCTGATCTCTTCTGGTTGCAACTTAAAATTCGGCTGCACCCCTGACCAAACCCAACTGTCGTCTCAAAGTATACCGACCGCACCCTGAGTACACGTCTCTCCGTCACTACAGTGATATTTCCAACCACTTCATGATAGCGAAAGGATTTTTATTTGGTGTTAAGTTGCTACATTCCTACTGGGCTAGGCCGGTATCAAGGTTTTCCAGTACACCAGGGTATTTAGACAAGAATGTCTGCAAAGACACCGAAATGTCAGATGTATTTCCTTGTAGAAATGTCTGTCGCTTCCTGTAACAGTCTGATTGAAAGTTAGCAATATGGCTGTTGTATTAAACTTTGTATATTGTGATTAAATGTCTCGCTGTGAGGAAGTTATTTTCTCACACTGCACAAAATAAAGTGCACCATCAGGGATTTAACGATTACCGGTGTAACGGTAAACCACGATTAAAAAATGCTGACGATAACCATTACCGTTTTTTCATTTGAAAATATTATTATCACGGTGGAATCAGAGTATTTGATTACACATTATTGTAGTTATTTTTGTAATTTGTTTATAGTGGCTATTTATTTTAAATGCATAATGCACTTTGTCTTATTTATTTACGGTTTACTTCATGTGTACAGTTTTGCATTTCATTTTTTAAGATTATTTTTTGGGGCATTTTTAGGCCTTTTATTGACAGGAAAGGGGAGAGAGAGGGGGGAATGACATGCAGCAAAGGATCGCAGGGCCCACTGCGTCGAGGAGTAAACCTCTATATATGGGCGCCCACTCTACCAACTGAGCTATCTGGGGGCCCTACATTTTAATTTTGATGATGAAGAAAACCAGTATATAATTAGTGGTGTTTCTTCGATTTGTTTCCATATTGTTCTTTGTGTCTTAGCTTGAATGTTTGGATTTGTATAATTTTAAACCTGCACTACTGGAAATGTTCCTGACAAATAAGCTGTTTACATGCCGAACCCTTGTTCCTTTTGATGTTAAAAGTTGCACTTTTGATGAGGTATTGCCTATATTTTTGTAATATAATCAACACGGTTACACTTTTTGAGACTATTTCAGCTTGTGTACGTCTATCAGTGCTTTCTGAACATAGTGACACCGCGATAATACCGAAAACGTGATCATTTTGGTCATTATAACCGTGAGGTTAAATTTTCATATCGTTACATCCCTAGGCACCATGTTGTCTCGTAACTAAAGGGAGAAAACAAATTCCCAATGACTGGCACTAACAGGAATAATGTTGACGAGAAGGGTGAACAAGACATGGCACAAACATAAAAAAATAACATTTGTTGTGTCCTTGTAGTGCAAATGACCCCAGAGTTATCTCGCTGACTAGATCAGCTATAACAACTTGACAGCAGAGACATATTTCTCCCGGCTGTGTGGGTAGTAGATGTTACCGGTATATTACTCCTTTGTCATCCAATCAAGAGGAGAGTCAGCTGTAGCTGCCAGGTTGAAGACAAGTCCCTCAGAGATCACGGTTTTAGTCCCAGAGGTTAGTGTCTGTCATCTTACAGGCCAACAGCAAACCTAACGAGAGACACAGAGAACATCCAACATGCAATCGGACCAAAAGTGAAATATTATTTAGTGCACGACAAGATGACAAGTTGACAAGTTGACAATGTATAGTTTATTTTGAAGGCACATAAACCACTATACAGCTTTATGTGTTGTTCAGATGTGTATTTAAAATGTCAAGTACTACATACATTTAACACGCCCTCCTCCACTTCCTGTTAGCAATTACATAACCCTATATGTTACATAAGTGAGTCAATGACTGCATCTTGATTGCCTTTCAGCGGTTTGCATGACTGAGGTCCTCATGCCTTTCTGTAATCTTTGAAAATAAAGCTTTACAATGGCAAAAGTAGTCTTGTTTGGCAAGCTTCAGCTGTTGTACTTACTTATGTATGTGGAAAAATTGACATGAACACAAAGCCCTTTTTGTATTGTTTTTTCGTTCACTGACCTCTGATTATGCTTTCTGGTCTAACCGTCTGGCTCTTTGTCAGTCTTGGGCTGAGCAATCTTTCTGTTTGGTGCTCCAAAAAAAGACACGCACAAAAAAAAACTCCACCAGCCTTGAATACACTGCTCATATTGTGGATGACTGGGCAAATTCCATTTGAGTTATCATTTCCCAGAAGCAGGGAGCAGGAATGTGCATGTAAGCCACCAGGACCCAGCCGCTGTAAATAATCAGCGGGGGGGTGGGAGGGAGGGTGGAGGCACGGGCAATTCCCTTATTGCATGTCACGAAAAGTTTGAATATTGCGCCATCTTGGTCTGTAGCTGTGGCATTTCATTCATCGCTCCCGTATTCGGCCGCTTTATTTATACACGCGCGTGGGCGGCTGTGGCTCAGGCGGTAGAGCGGTCGTCTACCAATCAGAAGGTCGGTGGTCCGATCCCTGGCCCTGCACGCCCATGTCGAAGTGTCCTTGGGCAACACACTGAACCCAGAGTTGCTCCCGATGCTGCGCCATCGGAGTGTAAATGTGTGTAAATGTTTATCTGATGAGGAGGTGGGACCTTGTGTGGCAGCCTCGGCCACGGTGTGTGTGAATGGTTCCTGTACTGTGTAAAAGCGCTTTGAGTAGTCGTTAAGACTAGAAAAAAATAAATTCACGTGCACAGATTCCCTGATGTTCCGATACTGCTTATCTGAGCAATACTAGTGTTTTTGTTTTTGCACCACTTCCTGGTTGCGTTCAGCACTCTGAAGTCCCCATTGGTGGTTTGTGGTCGGCGACTTTGTCTGCAGTCGATTCTCTCTAAGTTTGATGTCGAGGCACAGTCTCAGTTTTATAATCCGTCATGTGGTTGTTTTAAGAATTACCGGGACAGCTGGAGCAACTAATGGTGGAAGAGCTGATTGTTCTTCTTTGTAATAACATCCGCTACCAATCTAATCTAAAAAAAACATAATTCACCAGCTCTGTGAAGTCAGGAGTTATAAAACTCTGCACACTTTCTGTGAAAACAATTTGGATAAATATGTAATTTTTATTTTGGTGTCTGCGTTTGTTCCTCTCACGCCAGACTCGCATGCAAAGCCTGCACCCCGAGCCGGGAGCGCGCTACAGGAACGTGATGGACGCCCTTCGGCAGATTGTGCGGACGGAGGGGGTGTGGCGGCCAATCAGAGGTGTGAATGTGCTGGCGGTGGGGGCGGGGCCGGCCCAT
This sequence comes from Perca schrenkii, assembly GCA_025617405.1. Classification (NCBI taxonomy): domain Eukaryota; kingdom Metazoa; phylum Chordata; class Actinopteri; order Perciformes; family Percidae; genus Perca; species Perca schrenkii. Next base: position 37,124,381 of record CM046788.1, read on the forward strand.
GCTCTCTACTTTGCCTGCTACGAGAAGATCAAGTTCTCGCTCAGTGACGCCATTCACCCCGGAGTAAACAGCCACTTTGCAAATGGTAAGACGTCTTCCAACACACACACAGACAAACACAGACACACAAACACACACAGAGACACAGAGACACAGAAACAGACAGACAGACAGACCTCAATGAAAATTTTACTTTTCATTCACGATGCTCAAACATAACTTGACTTATTTTTTTTTTTTTTAAACAATTTAACAACTCATTATAAGGCAGGTTTGGTGATAATACAGGGATTTTTACGTAACTATTATATTAGTTGACTAGTATTCTTATTTAAAAAAAAAAAAGCATTGCATTTTCAAACTAAGGCCTTAAAGCTACGTTGTGTATGAATTTCTCCCATCTAGCGTTGAGATCATATATCGCAATCAACTCTCTCTCTCGCCACGCAGTTCACAGTACGTTTTGCCGCTAGCCTTCACGGTTCAAAAAGCGAAGGTGTACAAAAGGCCGTCTATCAGCCGTGGTTGTTGGAGGGCGTGTCCGAGAGGGCGCCGACGCGCACTTCACACCACATGCGGGCATGTGTGCGCCACCCGATGGAAAAGACAGAGAAAGAAAAAAGGAGACTGCAGCGGTCCGGAGGATAATTAACTCCAATGTTCACTCTTTTTTTGTTTCTGATGACGCCGGTCTCTCGCTCTTTTCAAAGTTTTATTTTTCTGGGCGAAGAAAAAGACTCCTGTTCCTGAAATTTGGATTTTGAATCCGTGTGGTCCTCCATGTTTCCTTCTTCTAACTTGCCGGGGGGCCGGGAAGTGACGATACCGGTTAGCAGCAGCTGTGAGTCGAAAACGTGAAAGGCGGAGCAGTACGTCCTGTATGTCCCTTACCGGCTAACGTATTTCAAGATGTAGCGTGAATATGGAGCTTCTAACCCAGTTAATGCAAGCGCAAATGTAAAATTTCAAGCCAAAAGGAATACTTGGAATTAATAGTGGAGGTAAATATTCATGAAAAAGGACAAGTTTGTGAACGGGCAACGCAGATTTTGATAATGAACAACTAAACATGTTACACACTGGACCTTTTTAAAAGTATTGAATTTCGTTTACAAAGGTCTTACATTTTTTTTCTAGACCTTGAGTCATAAAAAAAATGTTTTGTGTGTGTAATGTTACAATTGACTCTATTTGGTGTGACTTGGATGTTTATACGACTGTACAGGTAGGGTTACGTCACACCTCGCATAGCTATTGTGTATTAAATATGCGAGTACTATTATAATAAAAGTAAATTTGACTACTTTGTAAATATTTCTTCTTCTCGCCCTTAAAAGCCGTACGGATTTTCCATTATGCGGCCGTGAAGTTGCCGTTAGATTTTCCTACCAAGTGACCCGTTGGGAGGAGGTAGTCATGGTTGAGGCTTTAACCTCCGCCTCACTGTTTCCTCTGTTGTGCAGGAGTGGCGGGCTGCATGGCCACAGTGCTGCACGACGCCGCCATGAACCCAGCCGAAGGTAATACCTCCTCTTCTTTGCCTACACACACACACACACACACACACACACACACACACACACACACACACACACACACACACACACACACACACACACACACACACACACACACACACACACACACACACACACACACACACACACACACACACACACGCAGTATATTCTGCACAGTGAAGACTCACTGTCGGTCTATGTATCAGTCCCACCAGAAAAAAAGTGATTATGCGATCGCATAATTCAATGCATAATCAGCCAAAGTCAGCATATTTATGCGGGAGGGAGGCTGCATTTTTTCAAATACGCCGCACTTTCGCCGGATAAATTGCTGATTTCTGCGCAAAATATGCGGGGCTTGCATGATGTCATAATCCCCGCATTTTCGTTGCAAAAAAAGTCACATATCTTAGCAGAAAGTTGAAAAATTTTGCGTTTTCTTCACACGAGAGCAGCCATTTTCCCCTGTTACCATGGGAACGTTATGAAGTGACGTAATTACGCGACGTGAACATCATCGAAAAGCAGGGTGTTGGGCAATCACACAGTTTTTGCAAGTTCCCGCAATTTCATCGCATAAAATTGCATGAATATCCCGCATATTCCATCGCAATTTTTAAGAAAACGTGCTGCATAATTGAGGATTTTTGCCCCGCAACAATCACAAAAAAACTCCCCATTTTTCTGGAAGGACTGGTGTATAGAAGACCCTTGTAGAAAGTCTCTGACGGTGTTATTCTGCCATCAGGACACTTGGTGGAGCTCCAGACTCAGATGTGTTACAGGAGAGCTGTTGACCAAAATGTTACTGCAACAAACCAGTCGAAGAGTTGCATAATTACTTTGAAATATGTATTTATCAGCGTTCCAGCAGCATCATCCTAATATTTCTGATCATTAAGATTTAGCCCGTTTTGTGTTTTTTCCAACACGGTAACATAGATTTTCTTGACCACAGCTGTCTTCTCAACAATCCTATTTGATGGTAAACTTTATATTTCTGCTAAGAGTTTCATGATTTTTAAAGCTTACAAAAAATGCTAATCCATCTGCAACAATAGTCCTCGATAGTCAAGCATTAGGCCTTTTTTAATAATTGTTTTAATTTATTGTTTTTTTTAAGACAAAGTTTGGTTAAACGTCTTTCTTTCCTTTCTAGTGTTCCTGCCTTCCTCCCACTTCCTCTTTTCACTGTCCTGTTTGATTGTGTAATCATGTGTAATGTATACTTTGGGGTTTTCCCTGCTAATTTCCTCTCCCCCCCCCCTCAGTTGTGAAACAGCGAATGCAGATGTTCAACTCTCCTTACCGTGGCGTGCTGGACTGCATGGGGTCTCTGTGGCGGCACGACGGCCCGGCCGCCTTCTACCGCAGCTACACCACCCAGCTGACCATGAACGTGCCCTTCCAGGCGCTCCACTTCATCACCTACGAGTACCTCCAGGAGCTCCTCAACCCCCACAGACAGTACAACCCTTCCTCCCACGTGGTGTCGGGCGCGCTGGCCGGCGCCCTGGCCGCCGCTGCAACCACGCCCCTCGACGTCTGCAAGACCCTCCTCAACACGCAGGAGGCCCAGGCCATCCATGTGATCCAGGCCGAGGCCGCGACGGCAACCGGGGCGGTCGGGGCGGCCACGGCCGCCGCAGGCAGCCGCCACATCTCTGGCCTCTGCGACGCCTTTCGGACGGTGTACAGAACGGGAGGCATGCCGGCCTTCTTCAAAGGCGTCCAGGCACGCATCATCTACCAGATGCCCTCCACGGCCATCAGCTGGTCCGTCTACGAGTTCTTCAAATACATCATCACCAAGCGCCAGCACGAGAGGCGGCTGCGCGGGGATCGCGACGGCGACAAATAAAAACGCCACGCCGTAAGATTGGGTGTCGGCAACGCAAGGGTTTATTGCAATCGATCACGGTTCTATCGGTATTGATCACTTAAACATCTAAAGGTTTTTAAAAAAAAAAGAAAAAGAAAAAAAAAAAGCTCCTGAAGTTTAGATTCTTTGAGCAAACTTTTTTTCCTGAGATCTATTGAGCGCGGTCTGCTCTAGTTCACGGCAGGCGAGGACACGTACACCTAGGAGGCAAATAGTCTTGATTTCTAGACGTTGAAGAAATGTCCGTCAATACCCATCGGTAAGAGAAGAGGGTTGACGGGGAGTTCCCGTTTTCCTAAACTCGCCCCACTAAATTATGACGCTTTTAACTATTTTTCATTTTAGTGTTCAACTTGACAAACTCCCTCTATTGGCTTTCAAAAAGCTTGTTATTCGTGGAGGGCAAGGCACCGTAAAAGCAAAGTTGCATTTGGCCATTTGATCAAAGAAATGCTCTCTTGCCCTCCACCACCGACAGTGCAGTTTGTTAGCGTTTTGGCTCTGAACTCAAGTACGTTTTGGATTAAGAAAAAAAAAAAGACTGACTCTGAAGTTAAAGTGCTGACTTTGAGATTTAATTTGAGGGCGTTTACATTCACTTCCAATGAACTGTGTAGAAATGATAGCATTTTTGTAATACATACCTGCCAAAAGGATAAGAAAGGGCTAGCAATCCTACATCGGTGGCAAAGTCAGCACTTTAACCTCATAGTTACAAATCTGGTGCGTTTTGAGTACAGAGCCAAGACGAAAATTCATCACAATCCAAGTTCGAAGAACTGCGCCATGAGCTGAGTTACACCCCTCTCTGAAATGCTTATGGTGCACTTCTCACTTCAAGGTATTATCACCATAATAAATTCTGACCACGTGGTGGCGTACCGTAGACTGGGTAAACTAGGGCTGGGCGATATGGAAAAAATCAAATATCACGATATTCTTTTACCAAATACCTCAATATCGATACTGCAACGATATTGTAGTGTTGACTATTGGTGCTTTCACAAAATATTTACACAATGAGATTTTTGATAAATAATCATCAGTAATGTGGACATAATCACTAAGTGGGTATAGGTGAATAATAGAACAGTTACAACAGTCTGGTAAGTTCAGAAAATGACATCACTTTACTTTAATGAAACCTTTTAAAACCAGGAAAAGAAAACACTTATGCCATCTAACAATATTAAGATATCCAAAATCTAAGACGATATCTAGTCTCATATCACAATATCGATATATTGCCCAGCTCTAGGGTAAACCCAGCCTGATCGGCAGGAGATTTGTTTTTGCCCTGCCGCTCAGGATGGTAACCTGTACGTTTATCTCTCCTGCTTCCGTTAACAAATTTGCGGGAACCAATCACAAACTGGCTCACGCTATTGGCGGGTTTAACGTGTTTGGCGATAGAGAAGCGACCAAGCAGCTTCTTGTTTACATTCAACGAGCTGGCCACCCGAATCGCAGCGACCCGTTGGTGCCGCTGCTACGTCACCCGGCTCGTTGCTCTGATTGGTTGAAGGACGATCCAATTGCGCCCAGAGGCACTTGAACTACGCCCGTTGATCGCGCCTCTTGTGCAGTAGAAAATACAGAGCAGACTCCCCCAGACTAATGCTCTTTTTTTTTTTTTAAATTGAGCTTGATCTGTTGGTAGCCGGACCAAGCTCAATGGACTGACAACGGAGACCTAACTGGAGGTTTTACAGAATCAGCCATATCAAATTAGTTTGAATACTTTTTTGAGTATCGCACCGCCTGGAATTCTGTTTTTTGAAGGTCTAATTATTTCTGGATTAAAAATAATTCCAGTATTCAACACTTGAGTGGAACGGATGATGTGAGAGTGTGTTTGCGTGCGTGAGTTACAGTGACTGGATAAGCGCAAGTGGACTGGATCAGTCTGATAGAGCTCGGGTCTCAGCACGGCTGAGCTATCTACTTTGTGTTGTCCTTAAAAGGAAAAACGCAGCAAAAGGTGGGTCAAAAAATATTTAGCTTTTTCTTTCTGGTTAGTGTTCTGACCACAGTGCAGTTTCTTTTGAAGGACAACATGAAAGGGGTTATTGCATTAACGGTTTCATGTCGTCACTTGGGTATCTTTGCGGGTGCTTTCAAATTCGCGCACACGTGAGGGATTGTCTCTGGGTGGAGCCGCGCACACATCGCTCACAGGCTCGTAGACTCACGCTGGTACGTTTTTTAAATCCCATTTTTGTTCTAAAACTATCGGTCATATTGAAGATTCTGCAGCTGAAAGATTCAGTGCAGCAAGAAAAAATAATGCTACATCTTTTTAAGAAAATGTTAACGCTCGGTTAACAAAATGTAAACACTTCTACAAAGTGTTTCTAATCTGAGGATTTTTTTTAAAATTAAATTCACATGTAGAGTTTTAGAACAATAATTACAGATGGAACAAAAACGGCACGAGTATTCACCTTAGACAGTCACTTTATGTTACCTTTTTATTATGTTTTTTTTAAACGCACAACATCCTAGCACTTAATAGCAGTTATCATTGTTAGGACCAAAAAAAACTCATAACTTTGACATTAAAATAAGTACAGAGAACAAAGTAACAATACTTGTACACATGCCTTCGGTTAGCCGCTATACATCCAACGCACAACTACTACAAAGAGACCCTCGGCTAGAGATGTCCTTTTGTGTTTTGAAGCCTATAAAGAAAATCCTATTGTACATAATATATATTATATATAAATATGGACAAATCTAGATAATATACCCAAACTCTCCTAACCAGCTAAGTTTTGAAGCTAACCTGTATTTTGAATTATACAAATATATGAAACGGAAGATTTTATCAAGACTGCGCTGTAAAAAGTCGAGTGTTTTTATTTTTTTTTTGTTGAAAGTCTACAGATCCTCCCCTGGCAGGTAGCAACAAAGGAAAACCTGGATTATTTTTAAATTCAGACATACGAGTATGGAGAAAAAGTTAGACTATTTAAAATAAATGATTGTGTTGCTCATGTGGAGCCAAGTTTCAGGATTGGGACACCAAAGACGGATAGAGATAGAGACAGCAGGGGAACGTTTGGTTTGTCGGAGGGTGACACTAATGTGAAAAGCTTGAACGCGGTCGGTCTGAGAGCGACCCCTGTATTTTGTGAATTGTAAATAAACTCGCTAAGGCAGCTCCTCGCAGAAGCAGGGTCTTCTCTTGGTGCTGGCTCATCAAGCGCTGACAGAACTTTTGTCTACTTGTCTTACTTTTCTCCTTGCTCCCTTTCCACATATTGAACAAGAATGGAACTTCTGCCATTACACAGGTTGTTTTAAGTTATTTGGGTTATGCATGTCGCTGCACTTTATGTTGTAACTTTTTCACAGTTCCTACCGGTTTGTATTGACTTCTTAACTTGTAGTTATTTATATTATGTTTAATAATTTGTCTCTACTAAAAGCTTGTTACAACTCAAGAAACAAACTTTAAATCCTATCGCAAAAACACAATGTCATAAATAAACAAATTAGTCAATGAATTGATTGACAGAAAAATAAAATATCTTTTTTCAGTTGGTTTAATTTATCAAGCAAATATGCCAAACATTAGGTAGCTCCAGCTTTTAAGTTGTCAGGGTTTGCTACTTTTCTTTATCTTATGTCACATAAGATAAGATATGTAAATTGTATATATTGTTGGTTTGCTTTAATTTTGGTCGGTCACCCTTTGGGTTAGAAAATTCTGATGAGCAATTTCTACTTTTTTTTTTTTTCTCAATTTCTTTGACCCGTGCAACTTTAATGTAGATCTAACAATCAGCCAGCAGGTGTCGCTGATACTGGGACGACCCTCGCTGCCAGATCTGTTGGTTGGTATGCACAGATGTCAGCACTGTTATGATAACTAGAAGAATGATGGCCAACTCTTAAATTAAATTTAAGTGTAGAGGAAAAAAAGGGAAATCCAAGGCACTCCTCTTCAAAATTATTTAAAAAATCTTTATTTTACTGGCTATTTCATAATCAAACATTTCAAAGACATGGGGAGAAGCAACCCATGTGTAGCGGCACAGACGGCCTTCTTCACGGTGTGATTATATATATATATATAATTGAAATATATATATATATTTTTATTTTTATTTTCCTCTCAATAATGGAAATAATCAGTAATTGGTTTTGTCCCTACAACAAAAACGTTTTTGCACTCCACGTCCTCCTTGAAAATGAGGTCTCATCGGGACTTTTTTTATTATCACAAATAGAGCTGCAACAACTTACCTATTAGTTGTCAACTATTACATTAATCGCCAACTATTTTGATAGTCGATTAATCGGTTTGAGTCATTTTTATGAAAAACTGAAAAAATTCTCTGATTCCAGCTTGTTAAATGTGAACATTGTTCTAGTTTCTTCTCTCCTCTGTGACACTAAACTGAACAGCTTTGAGTTGGGGACAAAACGAGACGTTTGAGGACGTCGTCTTGGGCTTTTTTGGCAAACACTGATCCACATTTTTAACCATTTCATAGACCAAACAGCTTATTGATTAATCGGGAAAATAATCGACAATGAAAATAATCGTTCGTCGCAGCCCTAATCACAAAGTATCATTATTACTTTCATGATCTCGTATTGCGTAAAATTCAAGAACAAAAACTGTAATGAGGTGTTTTACACTTGCAGAGTGGTTGCTCAGTTGGGGTCACAGGTGTAGTAGATGCAGTATACCCACTAAGAAAGCTCCAGGATTTCCATATACCCACTTAACCCATTGTGTTGACCTTGGGTCAACTTGAACCATTTTCCTAGTTTCTATATTAGAAATTTGGGTATTGGGTTAACAATAATAAAATGAGAATAATTGCAAAAAAAAAAAATGTTGAGAAAAGCGACAAGTGTCGAAAAAAAGATCAACAAAAAGTTGAATGGTCGACGGGAAGACGATACAAGGGTTAAAAATGCTCAATGACACGCAAACGACATACTTTCCATTATATTTTTGAGATATACAGTACCGGCCAAAAGTTTGGACACACTTTCTCATTCAATGCGTTTCCTTTTTATTTTCATGACTATTTTCATTGTAGATTCTCACTGAAGGCATCAAAACTATGAATGAACACATATGGAATTATGTACTTAACAAAAAAGTGTGAAATAACTGAAAACATGTCTTATATTTTAGATTCTTCAAAGTAGCCACCCTTTGCTTTTTTTATTAATAAGGGAAATAATTCCACTAATGAACCCTGACAAAGCACACCTGTGAAGGTAAAACCATTTCAGGTGACTACCTCATGAAGCTCATTGAGAGAACACCAAGGGTTTGCAGAGTTATCAAAAAAAAGCAAAGGGTGGCTACTTTGAAGAATCTAAAATATAAGACATGTTTTTCAGTTATTTCACACTTTTTTGTTAAGTACATAATTCCATATGTGTTCATTCATAGTTTTGATAACTTCAGTGAGAATCTACAATGTAAATAGTCATGAAAATAAAGAATGCATTGAATGAGAAGCCTGTACTGTGTGTGTGTGTGTGTGTGTGTGTATATATATGTATATATATATATATATATATATATATATGTGTGTGTATATATATATATATGTGTATATATATATATATATATATATATATATATATATATATATATATATATATATATATATATATATATATATATATATATATATATATATATATATATATATAATCTTTGCATAGGCTCAATAAAGGTATTGCCACCGTAAATTGGTTCATAAAAGTGTATCAGAAGCAGGAAATGAAGTCTTTGATGCTCAAAATTTCCCTGGTGGAAGGCAACCAGACCGCCCAATATGATATGCCCTCCCAATGTACCATTCTGGCCCGTGTGTGTGTGTGTGTGTGTGTATGCACACACACACACACAGTACAGTATACCCACTGCAACACATTAGATTCCACCACTGGTTGGGTTACAACAACATAAGCTTTTGGTTGAGATAACAAAATGATTTAGTGTCCTCTCAGGCCTTCCGTAGCTAAACTATAGCGGTTCTGTGTAGAGGGTAAGCTCCCGCGCTTCCTGGTTGAAAGCTGACGGGCAGGCGTCCACAGAGAGACCGAAGCAGACTGACGGAGAGCGGCGCCTCCACCTTCGTGCACCTCCTCTGCAGATCCTGTTTCACTCGAGGTCCCGTGTTTGTTGTCGTTCCCCACGGCCTACAAGCTAAAAATGTTGTCTTTCATCTCGTTTCTCGTCTAACTTCACCTCCCCTCCTTACTGTTGTTCCTTTTCAGCGTTGGTGCTCTGAAACGTAAGGCGATCCCTTTTAGTCGGACAGGAAGGTTTTTGGCAAGTGAGGTCAGGCCCTCGTCTGGAGGGCGCATGGCAGCAGGTCTGGTCAGAGCCAAGGTCAACGTGAGGCGTGTGTGTGTGTGTGTAGACGAAATACAAAGAGACAAATGAGGTGACAGAAACCCAACACACCTTCTGCACAACCCTCCGAACAATTACCCCGGAGAATATATATGTGTGTGTATGTTTAGCTCGAAAAGACAGAAGAAGAGAGTTGACCCAACACGCTTCCCTGCCTGTTTGTTTTCGGTGTCAAAATGTGGGACGAGTTTCTAATCTCTCCATCGGTGACGCTCCGCCTGCAAGTCACACAAATATAGGCGATAACGCACATCTCATTACTTTGAAGGTTTAATATAAACCACATAAATCATAATTTAGAATAGCCGCATGGCATGTCGTTAGTGCCCCCCCACATGCTGTTTGCCTCATAAAGTGCCATGTTTTACAGGTGGACCACTCCAGAGGAACACAGCCTGAAACCCACAGAGGATGATGAATGTGATTTCCCCCCCCCCCTGCTGTGTACTGTATATAACCATATTAGTATGTGCAGTATATAACACTTCATGGACAGCGTCCACTTAGAATTATAAACTAGTATATAATTTACACACGTCTTTCATTACCTGAGTGAACATACATTTGTTATGCTCTAACATGTTTGTCTTTTGATATGACTTATTCCGTTCTTCTCTTTTTATTACTGACTTTCATCTCCACTAGCAGGATATCCAGAGCAAAATATCCCATTGCTGGGCAGGTCTTTAGATGGAAACATACTTAATTCATCCCCCCTAGGGGACATTTTGTGAAAATTAAAACCGTTAGCACCATCCTACCAGCCATCTGGTGGACAAAAAGTGAATTTTGCACCCTGTTCATGATCCCCTGAGGATGAACCCTAATGGTTTTGGTTATTCCTCTTACCTTTACCTATCGGCCACCATCAGACCAAATATGGTTTCACATGTAAACAAGATATTTTCAAATGGTTCAGTTGCTCTCTCTGACTCTCCAGAGGGTGAACACTTTTGATTTTGGTTTTTCCTCTAGCAACCGCCTGGGGGGGCACAGTACATGTTTGCCCCACTACTGATAAGGCAATGCCAGTGTGAGTATGTTGAAATTTACGCGTTTACCAGCTTTACATTACATTACAACATTTTCTAACTAGCACTAAACACAGTTGTACACAAAAAATGTAAAGCTCATATTGTCATTGGATGAAAAGTCAGAGGATATCCAATGTCATCAGGATTCATCCTCTGGGGACCATTAATATTCACGCAAAACTTCACTGCAATCCATCCGATGATTGAGATATTTCAGTCTGGAATGAATGTTGCAGCCTCTAGGGGTCTACTTTCTTTGTTTTTGAAGTACAAATAAGAATTAAAGTGCTCATATTATGCTTTTCGGCTTTCCCCCTTTCATTTATTGTGTTATATATCTTTTTTGTGCACATTATAGGTTTACAAACTGAAAAAAGCCCAAAGTCCCCCCCCCCAAAGGGACTTACCATCTCCAACAGAAAACACTGTTCACCAACTGCTCCAAACAGCTCTATTGTAGTGCAGCCTTTACTTCAGAGACAAACGTGGTCACTTTGTAACACACGTTATAATGCTCGCCTAGCTGCTAGCATGGCACGCCCTCATACTCTGCTTCTGACTGGCTAGTAGTCCTTACCCAGCTACTGCGCATGTGCGACTCCCAGCACTCTGTAGCTAAAACAGAGAGCTCAACACACAGGGTGAAAAGAGGAGCTGCAGCAATGTGCAGTACAACAAAAATATGGTGTTTTTTGAAAATTAAACCATGTAAACCTATTCTGATATAACCTCTAAATACAATTATGAACCTAATAAATGAGCATAATATGAGCAATTTAAGTAAAAATGCTGTGAAGACTTCTGCCTACAACCTGCCACAAACTGTTTACCAGAAAAGTTTAATTTTGAAGGGAAGTAACAATGCTAATAAGTACTATTGCAACTAACGTTTATAAAGGAAAACACACGTAGATGTTTATATAAATTAAATGCAGCCTTTTGTGCAAAGCATCCATATTTTTTGTATATATCCCTAACCATATAACAGGATGATACAGTGCTGTTTAGATAGTGAAATTGATAGAAAGTTACTGGTAAATGTGGTAAAGATTAAATCCCAAAACTGAAGCATTTTAGTAGACTTGGCTTTTTCACCTGCCAAATCAAAGGAGTTTTTGTTTTTTCCAATTTCTTTTTTTTTTTGTTCGCTGATTGTTATGTATTGTTATACACCTTTTTAAAAGAAAACTTTCAAGAATAAAAAGGCAAAGAAATGCATCCATGGAAAGGGTGTGGCATGAAAATTCCTGGCGCTAAACTGGGTGGCATTTGGCCGTTAATCATTATGAGCTAATGTATATAAAAATACACCAACGCAAAGTGAGAATGCGTGGTGTCCTTTTCAGAGTGTCTTCATGTTTGTATTAGCCCTATTTACTGAAGGTTTTTTATTGTCAACCGCCCCACTTGAGTGCTTTGAGTTGGAATTCTGTGCCGCACCCTTCTATTGGGGGAAGGCCCAACTCTTTCCGCTTAAAAATCACCACTCTCCAGAAGTGTGCCTGTTAAAATTCATGCCATTTTTTCATGTGAAATTAGCTGACATGCTTGTTATTCGTTCTGGTGGAACCATGATCGTTTTGCCGTTGGATAATCGGCTTGATTGATCGGCTTCGTTTTAAGTGCCTTGCTCGAGAGCACCTGGCTATCGGTTGCTGATGCAAAGCGAAAGCGTCACTCATTCATTTCTGCCCAGACTTTCCCAGCTGGCGCGGATCTCAAATTAATGACTCTAATGATTTTTAGTGAGACACGCACCGCAATTTATGTGTGTTATTGCAAACCCTGACAGTTTAGGATAAATCTCTGTGGGTAGCGCTGGATAAACACCGAATACTCGTGTATCTTCCCAGAAAACATAACTTTTTTGACCCAGAAAGCTGCAGCGGTGAATGGATAAATGTGGATCACAGGATAAATATTTAGATATCTCGGGGGGTTGATGGACGAGGCTGGCCTTCCTCCCCGTCTCCCATCCCAGAACACGGGAAAAGCAGTTAAAAAGACATTTCCAAACATCCATGTCCATTGCAACATCTATTACGCTGAAGTCAGCGAGCATTACGTGTGTGTATGTGTGTGTGTGAGCTGACTCAGAAGACACTGTGCAGTCTCTGAAGAGCACTTTACACTGAAGCTTGTAGGTGTCAAATTTTCAATTGGTGGATATCTCATCTAAGAGCCCAACTCCCACAGGCTGCGATCCACAGAGATTAGAACAGAGGAGGTTACTCTGATATTTAGCAAAGTTTTGACGAATATGGATTATGCCTACAACTGATAGCTGGCAATAATTTCTTTTAAATTTGACAGTTTATTAGTGCAGTCCAGTGTTCTTTTACAAGATGTAGGAAACGGCGATGGACTGCTAAATTACCCAGCCGCATACATGCATTGTGTGAGGCTGTAATGCTCTTTTCACACCAGAAATCTAATCATCGGAGGGATGAAAAATGGCCATCTTAAGATTCAGCTTGTCAGACTGAGCATATTCGTCAGTCTGAGCTGTGTTCTGTCAGTGTTAACGCCGCTAACGCCAACCGTTTTGTGCCAGCAGTAGTTAATTTTAACGGAATGTCTGCAGCCAGTGGATTTGATCGCACGCGCCAAGTAGATCGGCACACTTTTTATGCATATATATATATACACACAGTTCAACAAAACTTTGCCCCGCACGCTTGACAGTGCTGACCTTTAGTGGAACAGAGAGCTGAAGGGTCCAAAATGGAACACGCTATCATAGCTGTGTTTTGAGACTCCTCTCTCATAAATGTCTTAAAGGTCCAATATGTAGGAATTTCTCGCATCTAGCGCTGAGATCGTATATCGCAATCAACTCTCTGGCGCCACGCAGTTCAACGTACGTATTACAGCTACGGTAGCCTTCACGCTTCAGAAAGCCGGTCTCTTGCTCTTTTCAATATCCTTTTTCTTTTTCTGGGCGAAGAAGACTCCTGTTCCTGAAATTTGGATTTTTGAATACGTGTTTCCTTCTTCAAACTTGCCGGGGCCGGGAAGCTACGATACCCATTAGCAGCGTTAGCAGCACCTGTGAGTTTATCATGTGACAGCAAAAACGCGAAAGGCGGAGCAGTATGTCCTGTATGTCCCTTCCAGGCTACCGTATTTCAAGATGGAGCATGAATATGGTAACCTGACTCCGCCAGATGGATTGCTTTGCTTTTACTCGGCATATCATATCACATCATATAGGCAGTGGTGGCCTAAAGGTTAAAGAAGCGAGCTTGTGACTGGGAGGTCGTCGGTTCAATCCCCAGACCGACAGGATAAAAATCTGGGTGGTGAAAGTGAAAGAACAGCGCTTTGTCCCTCCCTCATTACCACCACTGAGGTGCCGTTGAGCAAGACCCTTAACCCCAACCGATCCAGTGGAGCTGCTCAGTGGCCAGCAGATCAGACTGTGGTTGTACCGGACAGCTTCCAGGTATGAATGTGTGAATGTGACAGGTCGTCGTTGCAAATGAGAAGTTATTCTCAATCGACTTACCTGGATAAATAAAAGGTAAAAAAAATATCCATCTGGGAACTTTCTGTTGGAGAAATTTTGGGAAAGGGTGGTAATACTGGTTAGCTGATTGGATGAACCATCTGTCTATCACCTATGTTGGTGATAGACGGGCCAAATCAACCAATCAGATCCACGAAGCGTATGAAAATACAACCACAAGCCCGCCCCTGCTGCTGCAGGCAAAGCATAGCTCGTTAGCTCAGCATGCAAGCAACATGTCGGTAAAGGATATTTGCCGTTTGTGTAACGAGAATTTGAGAATAAAAGACACCATTTCAGGTTCCCGGACCATATTCCAAAAGAAGGATCCAAGAGGAAAAAGCATTAGCGAGCGGCTAACAGAATTAGGACTACCGCTGTCTGAAAATACTGGTTAGCTGATTGGATAAACCATCTGTCTATCAACCAACGCTGATTGGCCCGGTTGTTTGGCTAACGGCTCCAAATTTTCTCTACCTCAAGATGCCAGACTGATCTGCGAGTGGAAAACTGGAGCTCGCTATGAATATGGAGTATAACTCATTGAATCAATAACTGGCTATGAATATGGAGCGTCTACCCCAGTTCATCCAAACGCAAACATAAAATGTCAAGCCAATAGAAATACTTGGAATTGATGGTGGAGGTAAATATTCATGAAAAAGGACGAGTTTGTGAACGGGCAACACAGATTTTTATAATGAACAACTAAACATGTTACACACTGGACCTTTTAAGAAGAATGCCTTTATTTATCCCGCGAGGGGAAATTCACAATTTTCACTCTGTTAGTAGAGTTGCACACATTGAACACAGAATTACAAACATGCTCAGGACCTATACATGCTATCACACTAATGGAGAGATGTCAGAGTGAGGGGGCTGCTCCTTGGAGAACTGGCATCTCTCCAGCTACCAGTCCACATTCCGTATTTCGGTCCGTACGGGGACTTGAACCAGCGTCCCTAGGGACTGAGCTACTGCCACCCCAAACCCCAAACCATTCCTCTCTTTTTTGGAGCACGCCTGACAGAGGAGGTTAAATAAAAGTGGATAAGCTGATAAGCTAGAGATTTCTCCATTTTGTGCTCTCCAACTTTCCCCTCAAAGGTCAGCACTGTCAAGACGGCTTGCTTTTGGTCAGCAGTGCAGATTGCACTTGTCAAAGTAAGCACATGTTGAAGTTGAAACATATTCTTTGTAAAAAATCTTTACAATCGTACCCCAAAAGAACCAAGCAGGCCTGCCTTGATGCGCGATCCAACTTTTCTTCAAAACCTGACATTTTCAGCGTGTATCGATAGCTCGAAGTTTGTCGTTCTTTACCGAAGTGAAGGGATTTTGAGATGGGCAACGCACAGAGAGTGGAAGTGGATGTCAGGATCAAATATGACCCAGACTCCCTGGATTATGTTTTATGTCTCAGTGCCGGGGGTTGAAGCAGCACGCCCCCTTTAATGCCAGGTCCAGCTCTCCCACCTAAACTTAAGAAAGATCCCTGAACCATGAACAGTAGTAGTGCCCTAGGGGCCCTGTAGCAGGCCATGAACAGTAGTAGCGATAGCAGATGAAGCAGCTGTTGTAGCCATAGGTGTCGATTTCTGGGGGGGATGCAAGGGATATACCCCCCAATATTTAGAAGAGGTAGATTTGTCCCCCTCAAAAAATATGATTGGTTTTGGGAGATTAAATCCATGTTGTCACTGTTTTTGACGTTAGTCGTGGCTGCAAATTACATTTGCTGCAGCTAGGGTGCATCTAGCAACTCTCCAAGCTGGAAAAACCAAATTCTGGTCAGGCCAATCACATCGTGTATAGAGTTGGTGGGCGGGGCTTAACAAAATGACGGCAGAGTTACGACGTTTCCGCGTGAATTCCCTGCTACTTGAATACAAAGAAGATGGCTGCTGCTGCTGGCGAACAGCGGTCTGTGGCATCGGCTTTGGCCGCGACTCTGGAAGACTTGGAGTTCAGCTTTTCTTTGAGAGAAGAACAAAGAACGGCTCTGAAGTCTTTCTTAAAAAAATTAAGATGGTTTAATCTATCAACTAGCTCCGCTACCTTCTTCGTTGCTCTGGTTGTAGCGCTGTCCTATCGCGTGCAGAGGGAATTTGAAAGACAACCGTTTATCCCGCCCCTCGGATTGAGCCCTGCCAATGGTGAGTTCCCAGACCCCACATCTTGATGTGGGTCTGGCTTGTCAGGCTACTTTTTTAAGACATTTCTGGGGATTTTTTGTCGCATTTTTGGACCTTTTGTGACGTTTATTTTATTTTTGTATGTTTGTCGCCCTTTTTAGGACATTTTTGAAGTTTTCTTCAATGTTTTCAGAAGTTTACTAACTAGGCAGCTTCGTATAAGAGAATATTTATATAGGCCTAAAAGAAAAATGTTCTGTATTTTAACTGTAGCTACACACATAATTTCCGTTTTTTTTGTTTTTTTATTATTACAGCAAAGTCCGGGTAATATGCTGCCAGAACTTTAACTTCATTTTACAGATTTATTTCTTTGAACGCAGGAAATTAAGGTTTTGAGATTAAGACTCTCAAACTTTTCTAGGGGATGACCCCCAGAATCCCCGGTTAGTGTGTGTGTGTGTGTGTGTGTGTGTGTGTGTGTGTGTGTCCGCCCCAATGTTGAAACTAAACCCTTGTTGGAGCAGTAAGAGCCTCTGCTGTAAGTTCAGATCCCTCAGCCATGAGCTGAGGAGTCTCTGTGTGTGAATGCAGCCTGTCTGGGCCTGTCAGTCCTCCGCTCTGCAGCCTGAGCGGCTGATTGTCCTCTGATGGGGGGGTGGGGGGTGGAGGAGTGTTGCTCCTTAATGACCAATCATACAGTAAGCAGCAAATGACTGCACCTCCTGCACCAACATGTGGGTGTTATGACAGAGCGAGCCAGGAGACACTCTCCAAACTGATCGAGATACAAAAAGACGAGAAGCATTAACACATGACTTAGTTTGAACTTGTGTAATGAGTGCAATAACAACTAAAGCCTCAGTATCCATGTTAGAGTAAAGAGACATAATCTAGGTTTTAGGTTTTAATAGAATTATGTGCTCATATTATGCTTTTTGGCTTTTCCCCTTTCCTTTATTGTGTTATATATTTTTTTTGTGAACATTATAGGTTTACAAAGTGAAAAAGCCCAAAGTCCCCCCCAAAGGGACTTACCATCTCCAACAGAAAACACTGTTCACCAACTGCTCCAAACAGCTCTATTGTAGTCCAGCCTTTACTTCAGAGACAAACGTGGTCACTTTGTAACACACGTTATAATGCTCGCCTAGCTGCTAGCATGGCACACCCTCATACTCTGCTTCTGACTGGCTAGTAGTCCTTACCTAGGTACTGTCAGGGCACGCCCTCATACTCTGCTTCTGACTGGCTAGTAGTCCTTACCTAGGGACTGTCAGGGCACGCCCTCATACTCTGCTTCTGACTGGCTAGTAGTCCTTACCTAGCTACTGCACATGTGCGACTCCCAACAAAGATGGTGTTTTTTGAAAATTAAACCATGTAAACCTATTCTGATATAACCTCTAAATACAATTATGAACCTGAAAATGAGCAGAATATGAGCACTTTAACATAAGTTGATGGGGACCAGCTGATAATGCAAGAACTGAATGTAAACAGGTGACGTTTTTATTTTGAAATTAATATTTGAAGAGCTACTTTTTGAACATTTGAATAGAAAATGTGTCATCAAACATGTAAAGCTTGCAGGTGTAACACATTTTGAGCTTTAATGTTTTTAGAAATGGGATCATTAAACATGTTTTGGGTTGTTATGTCATATATTCGGTGACACACCTTTGAGCAACAATATATTTTTCTAAAATCTGTTTTTAAGCTCCCCACAAAGCGTCTTTTATACACGTTAATGATGAAAACAGTCGGAAAATACTTTTGATAACTGATAACTTTTGAGAATTTCCCGCTCAATTTTCCATTTCTAAACTAACAGAGAAATAATTAATTGGAGAAAAAGTCTTAATTAGACCTGATTTAGAAAGTCTTTGACAGACTGCTCGGCTGGTGTTTGTAATGTTTTCTTCTATAATACCAGCTCAGACCAGTTTGAGATTACTGTTTTAGTTCCCCAATATATAAAATGTCCTGTTTTTTTTTTTATTTAATTGTATCTTTATTTGTCAGGGACAGTGCATATTAATAAACATGTCTGTAAATATGCCAGAATTAGCCAGAAGGCTAGTTTTCATCTGCAGTCCCTGGCCAGATACACTTACAATAGGCTCCATTAAAAACAATGATAGGCCTCCTAACATGAGAACAACATTAAATACAAATATAAATACATGTGTGCACTAGATAATATCCCATTACATTCTTGTCTTGTTTCCAACAACTACAATTACATTACATTGCAATTTATATAAAAATTAAAAATAAAAACATGATGGGTTTGAAAATGCATGATAATAAATAATCTGTTTAAAACAAATATTAACAGGAGATTCAGATAGCAATGGTGTCCAAATCTGAACTTTCACATGCTGAATGTACAGATCTTAGTCCTAAATAGTGTAATGTTTATGTGTAAGGGTTTATTTTAATAGTAAAGTGTGTTACTTTGTGTCCACGTTTTTAGAGCAAAATCCCAATAATGTGTCGATCAGCATCGCTGGATCTCCCCTCAGGGTGGGTGACGTGTGCAGGCGGGGGGGCCAGGGGGGGAGCCGTCAATGACTTGGTTTACTGATCAGTGACGATCCAAGGTTAAGCATTTAATACACCCAAAAGTTGTCGCTGTTGTTGAAATCGGAAAGAATATGTTTGAATGAATGATAAGCAGTTGGAAACACCCCCCAGAGTAGAGATGTAAAACACAGATTGTTTTGTAACAAATCAAGGTTAGATGAAGAGATTAGGAGCCTGTAGCTGTGTAAATGTGCATACAGCATATCAGTGAGGACATCACAGTGACTCGTGTGCCACCGTTGGATCCTGGAGACCGTGCAATCCCTCACACTGTTCCCCCGAAACTCAAATGAAACTCACATCTGTGTGGAAAAACCTTTGTAGAAAAGTCAATCTTGAAAAGAATCTGAGAGAGGTTCTCTTTATGAGGTTTTTTAAACATTAATATGCTCCCTGAATTTCGGGAAAGAGACTTCAGATACAGTATTAGGGGACCACTAAGGTCTATATAAAAGAGACAAAAAAGCATCCAAAAAGCAGCATGTCATGGGAACCTGTAAGTATTTAATACACACAGAAGTTTTCTGATGTTGTTGAAATCAAAAAGAATACTTTGAATTAATAATACAGTCAATCTTGAAAAGAATCTAAGAGAGATTCAACAAATCTGAGTATGAAAATCAAACACACCCTCACGCACGCGCCGTGTACAGTACCACTGATGACTGGTGTGTTTGACCGGGCAGAGAGTCGGAGAGCAGCTGTGGTTAGCTGTTGGGTGGAGTGTAAACAGATCAGCAAGCTAACAGATGGAGCAAACAATAAAAACTGTGTCGCAAGTTTGTATGTCTGTGTAAGACAGCATGCTGGCCCACTGGTTACCACTGTGGCCTCACGGCAAGAAGGTTCTGGCTTCGAATCCAGGTCATGGTCCCGGAGTGAAGTGGAGTTTGTATGTTCTCCCCGTGTTTGCGTGGGTTTCCTCCGGGTGCTCAGGTTTACCCCCCCACCCACCATCAAAAAAACATGTACTAGGTTCTCCAGTCAGTGCCTTGATCAAGGCACCGGCTCAGATCTGGAGCTGGTCCCCCGGGCGCTGTGAATGGCTGCCCACTGCTCCCTCGAGGGATGGGTTAAATGCAGAGAATGATTTTCGCTACGGGTATGTGTATGTGACAATAAAGTACCTTTACCTTGAAGAACGAATGGCCTTTAGGTAGGGTTAGAGTCATACTCCCAGAAGTAGCACTAGCAGCAGTAATAAGTCTTTAGGTTAGTTTTTATTTACATTATGGATGTGTATAGGCTATATTTCATTTTTTCTTTGTCTTCTTGCTCTTATCATTCCCCTTTTTTAGCATGTACATATGTTCTTTTTTTTTTTAAATGGATTCGTGTTATTTACAGTGGTGCCCATGAGTTTATAAACCCATGCTAAAGTTGACTAAAAAAAGGAATTAAAAAAACATCTAAATAAATAAATCATCGTAAATAAATAAATGGTCTTCCTTAAAATACAGAGGGCATAAGTCAGTCCACCCTCTATGTTAAATTCCCATAGAGGCAGGCAGATGTTTATTTTTAAAGGCCAGTTATTTCATGGATCCAGGATACTATGCATCCTGATAAAGTTCCCTTGGCCTTTGGAATTAAAATAGCCCCCCCCACATCATCACATACCCTTCACCATACCCCCCCACATCATCACATACCCTTCCCCATACCCCCCCCCCACATCATCACATACCCTTCCCCCATACCCCCCCCTCATCATCACATACCCTTCACCCATACCCCCCACATCATCACATACCCTTCCCCATACCCCCCCACATCATCACATACCCTTCCCCATACCCCCCCCCCACATCATCACATACCCTTCCCCATACCCCCCCCATCATCACATACCCTTCACCATACCTAGAGAATGGCATGGGGTACTTTCCATAAAATCATCTGTCAATGCAAATCAGACCAGCTATTAGGCTAACTGAAATAAAACCATGCCAATCTCTAGGTATGTTGCATAACTCTGAATGTAAATGTAAATTGTATGTTCCTGCAGAACTTAATAATCAAAGTGTGTGTGTGTGTGTATGTGTGTGTGTGTGTGTGTGTGTGTGTGTTTGGGGGAGGGCTGGGTGGTATTAGCATGCTGGAATGTAACTACGTTCACGTAATCAAGTACAACTTTGAGATACATATACTTTACTTGTGTATTTCCATTCCCTGCTACTTCATACTTAAAGGAAAATATTGTAATTTTTAAAGTGGACTACTTAAAGAACATGATTTCTTTTTTCTAACAGTACATAAAGTCATTAAAATGATCCACCTCGACGAGCCACAACAGTCAAAATACTGCTGACATGTCAGTCAAATGGCATAATATAAAATAATCCAACTCGTTTTGCTTTATAGTTTTTAATATGTTGTTAATAATACTTCTGGGCTTTTACTTTTGGAATGCAGGACTTTTTCTTGTAATGGAGTGTTTTTAAGATGTGGCACTTTTACTTGAGTAAAGAATCTGAATACTATTAGAATAGATATGAGAGCAGGAATCAATCTTAGAGTAACTAGGGCTGGGTTAAAGTAATCGATTCTCCAATTAAAATCGATCTTTGTTTGATCTGATATCGATTAAGAAAATCCTGAAACCAATCTTTTAATATATGCCTTTTCACCACAGAAAAGTACTTTAAGCAAACTGTTTGGGGGTCAGTTCTTAATGTACACATTAACCTGGTGCATTATAAAAACTATTTGAGGCTTGCTTCTTGCTCGTATAATTTACAGCAGAAATTTCCCCCAATTGATCAATTCAAACCGTGTGAATCGGAATCCAATCATTTTGGGGAACTCAGCCCTAGTAATAACAGTACTATAAGTGCCATAGTAGCACTAAAGTATCGTATTAACATTACTAGAAGGTCAGGTAGTTTGAATACACCAAAACAACAGCCCTGCAGAAATCAATAGTAGCCTGTTAAGGCTGTCAGAAAATGTAATTTCCAACTGTTGGAGTGAATGTTTGGAGATGTGGTTTGAAATATAGGCTGTAATGTGTGTGCTTTAAAATATATATATATATATATATATATATATATATATATATATATATATATATATATATATATATATATATATATATATATATATATATATATATATATATATATATATATATATATATATATATATATATATGTATATATATATAATATCAGAATCCAGCATCAGAATCAGAAAACTTAGTTGGGAAATAGCTTATTTGCAGTTGCTCAGAGCCTAATTAAAGGTACAAGAAAAGAGCGTGTCAATAAGTGTCTAAAGTAATATAGCTATATAATATAACAATAGTAAGTTACTCAATAGAACTTTTTAAGATGACACTGACTTGTTGTGGACTAACAACATTTACTTTATTGATATGTTTTAGTGTAACAGTCTTTCTATCACATTTTCTTCTTTTTGTCTTGTTGTTGTTGTTGTTGATCTTCTTTATTCATATTATTATTATTATTATTATGTATTAGTATTAGTACTGTCGCTGGATGGCGGCCCAGCAGGCAGTGGTGTTTACCTGCCAGACGCCTCTGTGTCTCGCCTTTATTTGCCTCCCTCCATCAGTCTCTGTCCTGCGGCCGGTGCGGGCAGCACCTCGGGGGCGCATGGAGCCATTATCAGCTCTCTGTTTACCTCTCAATTAATCCCCATTAGTAAGGAGAAGGCTTTAGGGCTGCTTCGGTGGACTCTAACGTTGTTTTGTCCCCAAACAGGAGATCAGCTGGTTAACAGCTCAGACGGACAGATCTCAATCTGGGCGCATGCACAGACCGGCTGTCTGGCACGGAGAGGAGCGGCACAGACGCACTGATCACTGCCGATAACGTAGTAACATTTGTTTCTTCTATCCGGTCTTCATAAATCAGCTTCAATTGAGAGGAACAAAAAAAAATGTGCGTTAAGTACAATTATTCCCCGAGTCAGGACATAATAATTGATAATAACTTATTTTGAAGCTATATCTTAAAACAGGGGTCTTCAAAGTTTTTTTAGGCAAAGGAGCCCTTAGTTAAAGGAGAGACGGAGCAGGGACTGCATAGATTGTATACAATCGCATATTAAACTGGCCCGGATGGATGAAAATTGACATTCACATCCAGTGGTGGAATGTAACTAAGTAATTAACTCAAGTACTGTATGTAAGTACAAATGTTGAGCTACTTTACCTGAGTCTTTTCTTTTCACGCCACTTTCTACTTCTACTCCGCTACATTTCAAAGAGAAATATTGCACTTTTTATTCCAAGACATTAATCTGACAGCTTTAGTTACTTTTGCACATTAAGATTTCTGCACACAAAACACATGTAGTTAATAAAAATACGTTGTTTTCTTATAAATTACACTAGCCAGCAATATAACGGCCTACAAGTCCAGCTGGAACGATTAGACCATTAAACACACAACTGTTTGGATCGTTTCCAGTTTCTGAAATGGGAGGATTTTTCTGCATTGAGTACTTTTACTTTTAATCCTTTTAAGTACATTTTCCTGATGATACTTTAATACTTTTACTTAAGTAACATTTTCAATGCAGCACTTTTAATTGTAACAGACTATTTTGCAATAGGCCTATCATCAATAATGTGTTAATTAAATGTTCTTTTGAATAATGTGTTAGATTCACGTTAATGTATATTTTCGGAGATATTTTAATTTTTTGGGAGAAAAAAAAACAGTACCTCTGAGGACCAACTAAGGGCTCGCGGAGCCCCTGTTGAAGATCTCTGTACTTAAAATAGTACAACATGAAGAGCATTGTATGTGGCTGTTCCTTCCTCATTTTGACGCACTACTGAACTCCTGTCAGTCATCGGAGTTGTTCCCACAACCCCCCCCATTCTCAGTGTAAACGGGGGTCTAGAGGTTCCAGTGGGAGATGTTTTAGTAAATGTGGCTCCTGCTGTTTGTTCTCAGTCTTAGCTGCTGTCTCACATTAGGACATGCGTGTGGGTGTAATTATAAACGACTGGGTGTGGGAAACAACTGTTCTCGGGCCGGAGGAACAATTACGTGCAGTGGAAAACAGCAATTGATGGTTAATTTCCTCATTTTCACTCAACTTCCATGGTCATTTATTTTTTTCTTCGTAAGAATTATCAGCTGGCAGGGTTTAGTCCCGTTAACAAGAAAGACAAAGGTTTGAAAGGAGCTTGGTCTGAAATTGACCCCTGCGTGTAATTTCTTTAGCCTTTATTTGTGCGTAATGGCTCATTATGGGCCCCAATTAGGCTGCGCGACCTTAAATAAAGAAGCATCTTAACCTTTTAAACATCGCTCATTTTTAAACCAAATTAGGGTTTCAGCTCTAGTTTGCCCTCATTTATAACTGCTTTTTTTTCTTCGAATAATCAAAAAAAGGATTTAGTCTAGAAAATAGTGAAACATACTTTTAACTTCCTAGAACCCAAAGTGAAGTCTTCGAATGTCTTCTTTTGTGCGACCTACAGTCCAGTTTACAATAAGGCATGCATAAAACGGAGAAAATCAGCCCATTCTTACATTTGAGAAGCTGGAGTGAAATAAAGTTTGCCATTTTCTATTTAAAAATGAGTCAAATTGTTGTCCATTGATTTTCTGAATGGATTATTTCAGGAATCAACCAAGCTTTGACCAAACGAACGAAAAAACGACAATTTCATTAGGCTTTTGGATTATATAACTCATTGAATCAATAACTGACCATTCCAAGGAGATCCTTTTGTAACCCCAAAAACATTGAATCCATAAATCAATATCCCTGTGAGGACTTTCCTTTCGTCTGTGGTGCGTATAAGGACCTTTTGACACGTGAAATCTATGTAATATTAGAGTAATATTTCTTACATTTACTTCTACGTATTTATGATAGCATTTTTCTTTCTCTTTTTTTCCCCCCAGGATTATTATGTTACCTGTGAGAATAACAACGGTCTGATCTGAAATAAAACCCCTTAAACTGTAATAATAGCCTACAGGACACGAACCTCGCTCCCTCCTCCCTCCTCCCCCTTAAAACCCCCCTGTCCATTTTCCAAATCGGGATAAATGGTGAAACTTGTAGCAATAATACCCCCTTCTTTCACAAAAAACGCCTCCCCGCTGCCATAACCTCCAGCCCGGCTGCCCCCGAAGCCTCGCGGCTGGGCATCTCGGAGAGCTTTTCTCCGCGAACAAAAAAAGCCTCCTGAAGGGGAACAAAAGTGACCACATTTTTCCTCCGTGTCCCCTTCTCCTCGCAGAATGTCCCTCAAATGGGAATATTAGGACGTCAATCTCACGGCCCCCGTGCGCTTTTGTCTTTGCTGAGTACCCGGCTCTGCCTACCACACACCTTTTGTCCGACAATCCAATAAGAGCCATTATTCCCACTCCCTAGCCCGGCTGCAGCTCGCTCTTCGGGGGTATTTTAGGTGCTTAATCGCGTCCTTTTTAAAGGACCTCAAATGGAGAATTACGTCCTCCTTTCACGTCGCCTGGCATCGGGACAAAGAGTCCCTGTGGCCTGGCCTCCTCCAGCAGCTCTCCCCTTAAAATGTTTACGAGCCAAATTTGCCTCCGTGCATCTGACTCACTTCTGGGCACAGTGGGAGCAATCATTATTGGATTATTCTTTGTTATTATATGATTCTTTCTTTTTCATTCTTTAGGAAGAAATGCAGTTACGCGATGGCGATGTGTTTGCCATTATTTCCACCGCACAGTGAAGCTAACATCCCCCCCAAAAAAAAACTTCTTTTTTTTGCCCGGATACAGAATCAAAACGCACCTTTTTCTCATTTTCTCTGATTTATTTGAATAGATGTGAAATAGACTAAAACAAATCTCTGTTGAACCAAAAAACAACAACACTTTAAAGCAATTCAATCTCTCCATATAGCCTAAAAAATATACCATGTTGGAAACATACGTTTAAAAAATACCAATCATCTTTTTGAGTTCAAATAAAGAGAAATGCGCAAGCCCCCCCTCTGTGCTTCAGTCCTACCAGTGCCAAACTAGAGCACCGACAATTATTGGGCCACAAAATGAAATTTCACCCAAGCTGTGTGACTGTTCAGATGCCTCTGTGAGACGTCCAGCCTTTTTTTTCGCACTCATTTCGGCTATAATACACTTGAACTAGCCAGAAATATGAGTGACAGGAGAATCCAAACTCAGATCCATTATATAAGCAAATACTGTTTTCTGAGGCGTTTTCACAAACACACTTCTAAAAGCGTGTGGGGTTGACGAAAATGAAAGAGGAAAAAAAGAGAGAGACACTAGATGTGTTCTGGTGAGGCTACCAGGCCCGGATCCCCTGCAGGGAGCCCTGACAGGATGTGACCGCCGTCCCTTGGTGTGTTTGGGCCTGTGGGGAGCCGCCGAAGCCGCTTACACTTCCCAAGTTCATGTTCATGAAGGCGTTGGAGGTGCTGGACGGAGGAAGGGCAGGGATGCTGGTGTACGTGCAGCTGTAGTTGTTGTTGTACGCGGGGTTGTTGTATGTGTATGCCGCTGGGTATCCGTTATAACTGTACGGGTTGGATCCGTACGGGGCAGCAGCGGCGTAGCTCTGCGCACCGCCCAAACACGGCTTCCCATCTCTGACCAGCACCGGTACGGCGACGCGCCGGGGCGGGGGAGGGTGGTGCTGCCCCGCCGCCTCCAGAGACTTGTCCTGCCGCTGCCGCTTGCACTTGTAGCGGCGGTTCTGGAACCAGATCTTCACCTGGTTCGAGGTGAGTTTGAGGGTGGTCGCCAGGTGCTCCCGCTCCGGGGCGGACAGGTAGCGCTGCTGCTTGAAGCGCCGCTCCAGCTCGAAGACCTGCGCCTGGGAGAAGAGCACCCTGGGTCTCCGCCGGCTCCTCTGCTTCTGCACCGGCCGCTCCGAGTCGCCCTGCCCGCCCTCCGATGCCTCCTCCCGGGACACCAAACCACAGCTCTCTGGGTAGGTTGGAAAGTCACGTAAGAAGTGTATATGTATAAGTATGGGCTGTGTCTCAAATCATGAAATGTAAATACCTATATATATATATATATATATATATATATATATATATATATATATATATATATATATTTTTTTAAGCTATATATATATATTATTTTTTTTTAGTAGTTTTAATTAATTTTAATAGTTTTACAACCAATTCACCTTTGGTAGGTTTTGAACAGAATCACGGTACTCTAAACTCCAATAAATATTTCTCAACTCCACAATTAGCCACCGACAACAAACATGGTAAATTCCCGTTGTTTCATTAACAATGTTCTATACAATTACAAAAGCTTTTAGCCAGAGTGAACAACAACACTGCTAAGCAATTATATATATATATATGATGAGACAATAAAATATAAAACACAAGGAGGCTGAGCTTTACAGCATAAACCGTGCAACAAATAGAAGGAAAAAAAATCTCTTTTGTCTAAAATACAGACTTGGCTAATTCTAAGTTTTAGACAAATAGTGTAAAATTGAGTGACTTAGAAAGAGACACGCGCAGCTTTTTTAAAAACTGTTTATATCTAATGAATATTTCTATGCACCGTGGGAAGAAGATGTGTCTGACTGTGACTGTGTTTATTAGCGCTACTTCGCCGTGTCATTTCTTTTACAAGCCTCTTTAAACTAATTGGTCGGTTTATGGTCCACACATCATAACAGACTCGGCATAACGGCGGGCGCAGCTGAACCACTACAAAGTGTTTGACATTTCCAGACTTTACTGGATTCGGCTCAGGCCTCTGGCCGCGGTGATACTGACTTCCACCATTTGATATAGCTCTTTATTGGGATCATGTCTTGTCGTCTGGAGGTGGAACAGCCGAGGACAGGCCTCTCTCCCTCTCTCTCTCTCTCTCTCCCTCTCTCTCTTTCTCTATCTCTCTCTCCGAGCACAGACACTCTTCTGCAGATGAGAAAATATCTCTGAAAAACAATCTTTCTTCCCCCTTTTTTTTAATGTTTTTTTTGTTGCACTTTTGCACAACTTATATTTGGAACTATAGTGGCGGTTCATCTTTAAGGTCACTCAAGTGATCAAATAATATTTAAAATACTGGGATAATAAGCCACAACAGAGCTGCAGGATTATTTAGAAAATTACATGTATTTTCTTTTTTTCCAGTTGGCTCACAGTCTGTATGAGCTTTATAGATAATGGCTAAAACGTACCTATTACGTGGCTATTAAGCTATTACTAATAATTAGAGTTGTAGTTTTAATTTACAAAACAAATCCACGTGTGCGTAACAGAGGAAACATTTCCACACCGTGACAGGCGTTTGGTTCAGGTTTCAGGTTAAGCTGTTTTTGTGGCTAAACATGCAAAATGATTAACCTGGACACTGGGAATGTAAGATTTAACATCCATAACAGCTGTCTGTGTTTACAATTCACGTTGTAGCACTTATATTATTATATTTCTCTGTAAAAAAAAAACAAACATTTGATTGATATTTTTGTAACAGTTATTGTTTCACGTGTCCTTTTTTTATGCCTTTTGTTCGGCCCGTTGTGCTTCACACTCACTGTTTTCCTGCTCGTCCAGCTCGGCGGCCTCCAGCTTGGCTCCCTGCAGGCCGGGGTGGACGTACATGTCCGGGGACAAGCTGGTCTCCCCTCGGTCCTCTTCCCGCACCGCCAGCGAGCTGAGGTAGGCCAGGTTGTCCTCTCCGTCCGAGAAGGAAGGACTGTCCCGGGCTCCGGCGAGCATGCAAGACGGCGGGGTTTGGAAATGCTGCTGCTGCTGCGGCTGCTGCTGGGGAGGAGAGCCGGCTAACTGCTGCTGGGTGTGGATCGGGAGCTGGAGCTCCAGGGACCCGGACTGCCTCTGCTGCCGCTGCTGCTGCTCCAGCTTCAGGATATCCTTGACAGAAAACGGCGTGGAGGTGAGCGGACTCTGCAGCATCATGTCATCCAGCTCCTGCTCTGCAGCCCCGAGGAAATGAAGCCCGCCGAGTAACATGCACACCCTTTCTCCTTTCCCCCACTCTTTTTTTTAAAATTTTTTTCTTCTAACAAATAATTGAGCTTAATAGCCTCTTCTTTGGTAATTGGAGTTGCGTTAAGCCTCTGGAATCCCTCATCGCCGTAAAACGCACGAAAACGTAGGTATTAGTCCCCGGTTTTTGTCCATGCAGGTCTCCTCTCTGACAGATAGAATGTCGGGCTTTGTAAGTGGAGTTTGGACCGGGGCGAAGGAGCGCCTCTGCCTCCTCTGATGTCAGGGGGAGGGGTGTGTGAAATGGAAAGTGTGCAGGCTGGAAGGGAAGCATTTGGGAGAGAGAGGCAGTCAGAGAGAGGGAAGGAATGAAGGTGGGGCGTACGTGACGCATATTCACGTACCGGTTTTGTTTTTGGACTTGTGTTAATATGGTGGGCAGATCGTTTTTACTCACACTCTGCTCCTCTACTGTCCACTGTGTGTATCCTTCTGTCTGTTCTGTCCTCGCCGAATTCACCCCCAGCAGCCTTTTACGCACACGTTTTGTTGCAAGAAGCACACTTAGTAGCTCTTCTCCGTGGCTGGAAATGTGTTACCCATGTCTTTACTTAGCTTCGTTATGGGTTATTTAACATGTTGTTTTCAGTTTCCATCATTCCACAGTCGGTCAGGACATTGGGGACCTTGTGTTGGTTCGTGCGTAAATCTGTGCGCTCTTTTGAGAGGCGCACCAGGCGGCACGCTCCCTGCAAGAACGGTCACACGTCTAGGTCAACGGTCAGGTCAAAGGATAATAGAGTATTAGTTTAACTTCTCCCAGAGTTAATGATAAGGGACCATCATAACGCAAAGCACATAGGCTACTGGGTGATTTTTGGCTGAGGTAAAATAAGTTTAAGTAACATTTTTGTCTTCAAGTGGTCGAAATGATCTTAACAGACAGGGAATTGTAGATAGTGGCAGGTTCTGTTACAATATGGGCCTCGCAGACCTCATAATAACCAAACACCTGATCTAAAAGATGGATTTATATTTTCTGACAGACAGCAGCTTGCTGCGTTAACTCTTCTGAATGCCTTCTTTAAGGTACCGATGGGAGCCTTAAAAAGACGTGTTATGACTCTGAGGTTTAATGAAATTCAGGAGTTTACTCTTCCTTTTTAGAGGAGATGCCAAAATGTCCGACTCTGTCAGACTGTACAACAGGGAAATGCATATAAAATACTCCAGAAAATATACATAATGTCCATTTTTATGTAACAGTGGAGCCATTATTAAATGTCTAGTGAAGTTTTTAAAAAAAACGACAGTTTTCATTATGAGAGAGCTACAAATACAAATCAGAAAAGGAATAGGTATATACGGAGTTGTAACTTTGAAATCAAGGAGAGATTTAAGGTCAAGATGTTTAACGGTGCTATTCCCATCCTCTGTTTGTTTGCAGCTGAATGGAAGGCACTGTACATGTAAAACTCTATGAAAGTGAGACAGTTTCTCTCCCTGCAGCCCTGTAAAACTCTATGAAAGTGAGACAGTTTCTCTCCCTGCAGCCCTGTCAGCAGCCGGCTGCTCTTGGTGTGGCTCCGTCCTCTTTATCGCGGGTGTTGTATTAATAACCGCCCTGGGCCGATAAGCAGGGGCCCCCCGGGCCAATTAAGATTCCTCCAGAAAAACCTGACTGACGTTTTTAGCCGAGACTAATCTGCTCCTATCAGATCCCCTTTCCGTTTTGCGGCGGGACCCCCTCGCCTCTGTCACCCCGGCTCACTTCGCTCCTCCCGCAGATTTGTCTTTAGAAATACACACCGCCTGCAATGTTCCAAAATAAGTACATTTTGAAATAATTTCCATTTCACATGTAGCCTAGTCATTTCATGTCCTGTTGTTTAAACCAGAGATCTTCAACAAGGGGTCCTCAATGCAGGGGGGGCCCACCAAATTATTGTTAATTTTTGAAAGTTTTTTCAGAAATGAAAAAGTCTTAACATGAATCCAACATATTATTAGCAAGTTTAAATAACCACTCGTGATAGGCTTACTGGCCTGTAGGTAAGTAGTCACTAAGGCCATCCACAGATACAGGCAATCCTAAGGATTCACTCTGCCACATGTATGTGTAACATTAAAACATGATTTATAAAATCATGCCGACAAATATTATTTTAATAGCTTATTATTCTATGCACTAGAAAGGAATGTATGAAGGCTTTAGGCATTTACACGTTATTGTAGGCCCAGTTTAATATGCAACTTCGTTTTATACAATATATGCAGTAGGGGGTCCCTGAAAAAACATGTCTGGTTGAACAATAAGGTTTAATGAGCCAGTTTCTATTCTGAATAAGAAGCCCCAGTTAATGGAGTTTAACCAAACTCAGTAAAATGTTCTAATTTTTTTTAATACATAACATTTCACATTCAATTTTTCATTGAAAATGCTCGATCATAATATTATATTACATTATTGTCTAAATGTTCACTTCTCTACGTGGATGGGAGTGTGGTGGAGAGACTACTGAAACCCTTCAATTCCTAATTCTTTTGGTTTATGTTTGTGTTTGCAATAACAGAATATAAACTCCCTCGTGGCATTAAACCCCCGAAAGTCCCATAAATGTGACTGAAGGCAGGACCTTGGTGTCCCCATGGCAACTACAGCCATGAGACCGCTCTCACAGTCTTTAAGGATTTCCAACGTTGACCTTTCCTTACAGCAGCCCCAGTGGTGTTCGAGCTTCCTCAGAAACTCTTAACTCTTAACTCAAAGGCAGGGATGTACAGTATGTACAACTTTTCCAATATTTGCTTAAAAAGCTGCAAAAATGTAATCAGAAAAGCTTCTGTCAGGCTGACTGAGAGTTTTTGTGTTTTAAGGAAAGATATATAAACTAAAAGTGTAATATATGTTGTTTAAATGGCTTTCTCACAACTGAAGTCAGTTTTTCGGAAAGAGCCGTGGATCAACAGTTTATACATTCAGTCTTAGGTGGACATAGAGTACGTATAACTTTAGTACCGCTATAAGAGAGTGCAGTACGCACAGTATATGAAAGTGTAGTAAGGCTAAAAGATCATTGCAGATGCCAATACTTTAATTCTGAAATTGTGAATTGCTGTCATCTGTAGTATCTTTATAACTGATTGTCTTTTATCAAAGAATGTTTGCCCAAATTTGAAACCACACTCAAGAAATTATTTCAGATCATAAAACTCTATTTTTTCAACTCTGCAGCAACCCCAAGCAACATTAGTAAGATGCTCTTTTGTAAAACGATATACACTCTATGT
Source organism: Perca schrenkii (assembly GCA_025617405.1). Lineage (NCBI taxonomy): Eukaryota > Metazoa > Chordata > Actinopteri > Perciformes > Percidae > Perca > Perca schrenkii. Next base: position 37,156,665 of record CM046788.1, read on the forward strand.
TAGGCTTTAAAAACAGCTAAACTGTGTTTCTCCTGAAAAAGAGCAAACTGAGCCTCGGTTCAGAGTGCCTTATGCTTAGGTCTCCTCAAACATCTGGGCCCCCTGAACCAACTGAAAATATGAACACTTTTTAAATTATTTGTTTTTATCATATTATATAATGGTGCACAATCTAGGCCCTAAGACTCCAATTTTGTTAGGTGAGAGGGAATTTTAGGGAATAATGTTGCTGCGTTTGCACACAGTAGAAATCTAAAGTTTTGATCTTTTACTGTCAAAACATATTTGAACAAATAACAAATTGGGGATTCAATGGCATTAAAACAAAAATTGAGATTATAAGCATTTTGAGGGTGCTACGCCACTTTTTGAATGACTAGTGAATGTCAGTTTGTTTTTTATCATACTTTCCATTTAAGCTTTCAATAAGTCACATATAGCCACTGTGCAGCGCAGGCACTGTTTAGGCCTTAACAGTTTTGTCAGAGATATCATTATTCTGTTAAATTGTGAGTTGACTCTTGGTGTGCACATATTCATAGGCTACTGTGCAGATAAATGTATCTCTAAACTGGATCCTGCTTGGGGCCTCTCATCGACCTGGACTGGGTCTCCGCTCCACAGTGTCCCTGTGTGTAAACCCAACAGGTAGTAAATATCCTGATGTGCAACTCTTTCTATGGAAGCCGGAATCAGACAGATATATGTCTGGTTGTCCCTGTAGACTCCCAGGCGACTGTCTCCAATTCACGCTACATCATCATCAGCGCGTCCTCGTAAAGAAGTGCCAAACAAGGCAGGATAGTGTTTAGACTGGCACACGACCGCCTCCATTTACTTTAAATAAGCATTAAATCCAATGACGCCAGGCTGAGCGCTGTGTTTTCTGTGGGTCAGATGGGCCAACACACTACAGCAGCTATTGGAAACAAAATAAAACTGTTTTTGTTAAAGTTAAGTGACTGGCCGTTTGGTTTTGGTCAGGTGGTTATTCTGGGAGAAGGTTTCCTAGTGTGGTTCAGGGCTCATCAGGAGTCCTTGAAGAGTTTCCAAGAGAGATTTCGAAAAGGTTTCCAGGAGGATGAACAGTTTAGATATTAATACAATACATAACATGCATTTAGTTGACACTTTTATCAAAAATTACTCACAATAAGTGCATTCAACCATATGGATACAACAACAATATTTGAAAGAAGCATGCAGGTACATCAACTTCATCAAATATACTGATCTTCTGAAAGAAAACCTAACTATTAACCCTCCAAAATAAACCCAAACTTGCAGCATGATATCCTAATTAGGTAAAAATACAATTTTAAAATGTTATTTTGGGGGCTTTTATTGATAGGACAGATTAAGTCAGGAAAGTGGAAAAGAGAAGGGGATGGCATGCAGGTTGGAACTGAACCCGCAGCCGCTGCGGTATGGACTGAGCCTCTGTACATGGGGCGCATGCTCAACCAGGTGGGCTAACCAGGTGCCCCGTAATGTTACTTTTCAGTGTTAATCCACATGTTGCCATATTGTAAACAGCAGTTCTTATATGGGAGTTCTAGAGGGACAAATTCATGTGCCATTCATTATTTTTTTCATGTGGCTTTGAACTAAAGGCTGAAACCCGTAAATCTCTGTCAGCTGGGACCAGTTTTAACCACAAGTCTAAATTATACAACAGAGTACGTTGTTTGGAGCTGCCCTTTAGAATAACACATAGAGGTGTTTTCGGAGCTGATGCCCCTATCGACAGGATGACATTTGTCTCTAATGGAAAGCTGTTTTATCATAACGACAACTTTATGGTCAACGCATTCCCATGAACAGGTTTGTATGATATCGTACAAAAACGTATGCACAACAATTCACATGATATGTCGTTACAGAGGCCATTGCAGTAAAGTTTAGCCGACAAAAAGTTGACCGTCATGTGGCGATGACGGTTAAGTTTAAACACCAAAACGACTAGTTAAGATTAGAAAAAACATTGTGGTTTGGGTTAAAACACCAGTCCCCTTAAGTAGTACTCCCGGGACACGAACACACATTTCCTGGGTGAAAGTTTTGTCTTTTCCCCCATAACTTCTTTCGGGACACAAACTCCCCTCCCCTGCTTGAAAGCCCTGTGTTTTAGGATGTCCATGGTCTTACACAGCGGCAGCCAATGTGATACATACAGTAAGGTTAAAATGACTTTGTAAATGTAAGGGGAACGATCTTGGTCATGTTTTTAAAAACCCAACAAAACGAACGGCATGCTGCTGTGATAAAGACCAATGTTTTGTTGACCTGTCAAGCCCTTCTGTAAACTTTGTCACTATATAATGAAATCACACTTTTTCTTCCTTTGCTCCTGTCAGACTGGAATCATTATTACTATAATTTGATTCACTGTCACAAAGAGTATTTCACGCGTTATTCACCTACCCTTCCCGCCATCTTTGCGATCTGTTTCGCAAGAGCACTGTTGCTGCCCAAGACGATTATGATTGGTTTAAAGAAATACAAACAAGCCAGAGTGGTTTTTCCCCCGTGGCAGAATGTTAATGGGTGCAGTCAGACCAGCTATTCAAGACTATTATTAGGCTATGTATACAAATGTATACAAATTCTATTTTGGGCCATTTGCTGAAATGGCAGGTTTTGTCATTCTTTTGGGAGGACACACAATTTTTTATTTCGATATCTTTTAGCTGCAAAAACATGAAAAAAGACAAGTAAATAATTTGTTTCATGAAAATGTCTACGTTGATTCCCCATATATTTGCGTGTTTTAAATTAGAGAAAGAAACACTCACTGGTTTTGTAATTGTGCCCCCAAATCCTGCAACTTTACGGAGCTTTTGCTTCTAGTTTCTTTTAGCTCATTGTTTTGGTTTTACAACACATTTTTATACAGTCTCAAAGCTCTCAAGTGGCATGAACAAGCTGTTTTTAGCATTAAAAACAGCTAAAAGAAGAAGTAATATTGGATATATTGAACATTTTGTGTGGGCGAACCTCAGGGATCATGACTGGGACCTCTGAGGTTTTGTCATCCGGTATGAAACTATGCAGGAAAGCCTTTAGAGGACTGTGAGTTTATATGCAAAATCCAACAAACTGCAGAGTGAGACTCAGACAAACTTCCATCAGGAGGAAGGAGGTTGTTCAGCTTGTACAACCTGACTGGTGCTGACAGAGCTGGAAGGAAGACCGTGACCTTTGCAGAGCTTCTGTTTGAGTCTTTATCTTTCACACAAACAGAGATAAGTCGGTTAAAATGTCCGGGAAAATTTAGCAGAAGTGTAAAGGGTTAGATTACCATAAATAGCTCAGCCTTTGTTTACTTAAAACTAACAAGGAAAATGATTTTATTAAAAGATAAAACTTTAAAAGAATTAGAAGGACTTCTAACGTTTTGGTCTCTGAATATAGATACTTAGATACTGCTCATGTTGCTTAATAGGCTTTAGAGTCAAGAGGTAGAAAAAGTCCTCCGCTCATTTACTTAAGTAATATTAACATAACCCAGTGTAGAAATACTGTTGTGTAACAGAGTATTTTACTTTTACTTGTGTAAAAGTAAAAAAGTATTTGCATCAAAATATATTTAAAGTACTCATTAGGCATAAGGGCACTTTCCAGAATAATGTGTATACTATTGGGTTATATTCAATGATAAATTATTGCATCACTTTAATGTTGCAGCTTGTAAAGGTTATTATACTGCTGTGTCTCATTTGTTGATAGTTGTTTTTAATTAACAATCTAAATCTGCAAATAAGTCACTTAAGTTATTAAACAAATGTAGTAAAGAGTGTAATATATACCTCTGAAATGTAGTGGAGTAGAAGTAGAAAGTTAGGCTACAAAAAATGGAAATACTCAAGTAAACTTTAAGTACCTCAATATTATAGGCTGGTAGTATGGTATGGTACCTGAGTAAATGTACTGAGTTGCTTTCCTCAAGTGTTAGTCTTACTGACAATAAAAGTACATTATTCTTAGGTGGGGATAAGTATAATAAGCAAAACATCTACTAATCAGAATAACAATGATTAGAGACATCAGTTTTTTTTATTGTCAAATATAGTACTCCTTTAGCGCAAGAGCTTATAATATTTATTAGTGTGGATATTATGTTTGCGTGTTCATTCTGATGCAAATTTTATCTGGAAGCTATAACTTGTTACTGTTTTTTCAGGGAACAGGGTGTGAAGGGTTAGTATCTCTCTCTCTCTCTCTCGTGTGTGTGTGTGTGTGTGTGTGTGTGTGTGTGTGTGTGTGTGTGTGTGTGTGTGTTTGTGTGTGTGTGTGTGTGTGTTGAACGAGGTAACAATAGGAAATGCTACACCTCTTGTCTGCTGTCATTTGCGGCCCAGCGGAGGCGCCAGGCGGCTCTGGATGGTTGGATGGAGAGAGGAGAGATAATCTCAGCCAACCGCTTCTCTGTGTGTGTGTGTGTGTGTGTGTGTGCGTGCGTGCGTGTGTGTGTGTGTGTGTGTGTCTGTGTGTGTGTGTGTCCGTGTGTATGTGTGACAGTTTTGAAGATGTGAAGTCTGAACGAGCAACAGACACACTAAAACGTTACGAGGATGTTAAACGTTAAAGAGCAAGTATAAAACTCACACTTATCATGTATATATGTTACATATTCAAACTAAATACGTGTTGAAATAGTTCCTCAGCTCCATGTCATCAGAAAGACTATGATATGGGAGCAGCTAATAAAGCTAAAAGAGAATAAAACAGCACCCTTCATGAGAAATATGCCGTTCAGGCTGCGGTTCTAGAAACAACCGGCAACAGCATAATATACAGGCAGAATTTAAAAATATTAAAAAAGTGCCAGAAAACGACGGATTCCAATAAAGTCTCAGAGTGAAAGAAATCATTCAAAACATGAAAGCCTCCATTGCACAATCTGCCCTATTGAATATTAATATTGGCTGTTGTAGAAATTAAATATATGACATTAATAGTAAAAACTGTAAAAGCGTTTGAAAAACGTGACGCGATACAAGAGAAATTGCAACATTTTGGGAGAATTAAACTACGACATTTTAAATCAAATGTTCTATTCTTTGATTTTTTTCCGTGATGAGGAAACGCATTTTGAATAAAAAAGAAAAAAAAATGCGTGTTCCGTTGCAGATTGTTTTGTAAAATTGTATAATAAGACTACTTCGGTTTACTTATTTATCATATTAGAAAAATATTTTCTTAAATTGCTGAAAGCATAGCCTATCTCTGTTTTATAATTTGAGATTTTCCACGAAATTAAAATCCCAAAATACGTAATTCACAATTCTGATTATTTTTTAGTCCGTCAAGATCTCACCTTTCTGATCAATTTACACCAGAATAACCGCAGAAATACAACTTGAATTCATATAGTTTTAGTTTGTTTAAACGTCGTGATCTAATTGGGGCGTTAGGCTACCATTATATTCATGATTCATTTCCTATGTCCCCACGTGAGATGTCTACAAGATTGCACATACACACTAGTGAATGACATCAACAAACCCTTCAACGTGTAATATTTCATTTATTCGACGTAACGGTTAGTCGTGATGAAAACAAAACACACTCTTGTCAGAGGATCTGTACCTGTTTAGCAAAATCGTCAATGATAAACTAGTTAATATTTTTGTACACACGCAAAATGAAAAAAAAACATACAAACAATAAATAGATAAAAAATGTTCAAAAAAAAAGATAAATGTGTAAAGTGTAAATCTTTGTCAGAGTTCCGCGCTGTTCGCCTCTCCGTCCAGCAGCCGTGTGCGTAAAAGTTCGCGCGCCTCGGTGCCTTTCGGGCTTAAAGTCTGGCCGTGCACGGGTGCGTTCGCGCGTGCGTGCGAGTGTTTAGATAGCCTAGGCCTGCAGCCAGTAATAGCTCCATTAAGCAGAGTGGGAAGACGCTATCTCAGTGATCCGTAACGTCTACGTCCGCTCGGCTAGGACGCGACCAGCGGCCACACACCTTCTCCAGGAAAAGAGCGGCTCAATCTCCAAAATAGCGCCTGGATGTATATCCTGTTACTATGGAAACCTAACTAAAAAGACATTCAAAGCAACTCTGAGCTTTTTTTCGGACACCTGCTTGTCCAACGTGAATTGGTTTCACCTGCCCAGAAGCGCAACAAAAACATTGTTTCTCATCATATTGGGAGTTAAAGGATCGGCCTCCTCTCTGCTGATGTACAGCACTTGGCTCTCATCCGGAGCTCTGAGTCGTTGAAAGTTCGGGACAGGCCTCTATATCTCTCACACACAACCCCCAAATATACAGCATGACGCAACCGGCTCTGTTTATGAACCCGCCCGGCCTGCTTGTATAAATTGTGGCGTTGAATGGTTTACCTAATGGGACTTCTGTTTCTCGTTTTCTGTCACCCGGCACGCCAGACTCCGCTGACAAACGACCGACTTTTACCGGCAGAGGAATTCCTGATTTATGTGGGAAATGAAACGAGAGCAAAAGGTTTTTTCTTTTTCTTCTTCTTCTTCTTCTTCTTAACCATGCAAATAAAGTAAATGATCTCCACCCCCTCCCCAACCATTAAGCCCGGGATATTTGTATATAAACGGAGAGGAGGCAATGTCTTCCAGAGTGATAGATGTGTGTTTTGTTATTTAGTTTTCTCATATTGTAGCGCGATAAAGGGGGCATAAAGCGGCGCTGGACGCAAGGGAGGGGGACCCGCCGCCCAGCAGGGCTACATGGACTCGCAAAGCCTCCACTTCCATTGTTATTACTGCAGAGGAAACAAGTCGTACAGCCACGGCCATTTGATTCATGACCGTGTTGTTTCTTAACTCAAGTAGAAATTTCCAGAGAGGCTTGTTGGCTTAATTTGATGAGAAAACCATGCCGAGGCAGAGGGACGTCTCCAGAAAACAAATACAATACAATAAAAAAAGAGCTTTTAAAGCTCTTAAGTCTTATCACACCGCAGGGATTAATTTTCTCAGAGCTCTCGAGGAGTGGAGCATTTTCACGATGAATAATTTCCCCAGATAAACTGATGATTCCTCCCGTCTACTCCGAGGAGAAGTCTGTCTGTCTGTGTATAAACTGGGGGGCATTAGTGCGTCCCGGCGGGGGGGGGGGGGGAGACAGACCACTCCATCACGGCGCAGACAGTCCGGATTCCCCTCCTGCACCATTAGAGCCCCATTCGCCTCCTCTCACCGAGCGTCTCCTTTATCAGCTCTCTATCTCCTAAACAGCGTCCAGCCTGGCTGCTTTACAACCTGCCGGGGCCTTCAGCCATCAATCACTGCGGGCTGAGCTGCTCCAGGCCCCGGATCGAGTCTGTCTCTGTGTCCGGGTGTCAGGATGCTTCTCTGGATGTCACAACGGGCGCAGACTAACCGCGTCTGTTTTACTGATACACAAGCCTGTATTTGCGTACATTTTAGCGGTATGAAATGGAAGTAACAAATGTATAACGCCTAAATATTAAGCAGCACACGAAGGAATTTGGGAAAATGACTATTTCCCAAATTTCAGAACATTTTCTAGAACCTTAATAAGGAAAATTGTAAGCAAAAATGTGTGTCCTGTCTTCAGAAACAAAATGTGCAAATAGGAAACTCACAGCTTTACTGATAAAAAAAATGGACTTCATTTAAGTAATCAAGGAACTTTTCATACACAAAAAAGGACTCAATTTCAACTGAAACTTTTAAAATGAATTCAGTATTTTTTACATGCCTATGCTTTGTCTGCAGGCGCGTTATGGGAAACATTTGCATCCAACATCATATTATTCAAGTGATGACATGAGCTCATCCCGGGAAGTCAGGCTGTATTTCTTTAAGGCTAACTAAAGAAACATTTAAAACATTAAAAGCCACTTTCTCGCTCTGCGTCTCTTATAAAACAGTTAAACACAGGGCTGCTTTATCTTTGATGCATTATCCATTAGAATAAAAGCTTTTAAACTTGTCTGAGTGGCTTCAAACGTTTACTTCTTTGGTCTCCAATATCCAACCTTCAAAGAGTAACTTGGAAGACAGTTACGAAGAGAATTCCTCCTCCCTGCACCGCCTTTTCATATTTTGTGTTTTGTATTTTGTGCTGGCTATGATTTGCCGCCTAAACAATCTTATGCCATGAACTATTAGACAAAGTCTGGATATATATTCCCCCCCCCTCCCCCGACCCCGAACACTGCCCTGCTGTCCTGCAGGAGCTCACTTGTTCAGAAGATGCAGAGAAAGTTCCCACTCACACGACCTCTGTCAGCCAAGATGAATTAAGTCCGAAGAATGGAAGATTCTCTGCAGCTGTGCAGAAAAATGCCACTACTGAAGCAAGTGCACACAAAATCCCTCACTTAATTCATATTTTTTTTAAACAAATATTCTTGTGAGATAAGTGTTGAAAAGGTTAAAGGCCTCCATTTTATCACATCAATATCAGACACAATTCCAAACGGTCTTCTTTCTCCCTTTAACTTACGCTGATCTAGAAATGAACCAATAAAACTAACATTTGTTAACCCATAATAAAAAAGTGTATCAGTGTCTTTTCGTGATCAGCTCAATTAAACTTGTTCAGTTCGCTTGGTTCGCTTTTACGCACAGGTGTCTTCTTTTTGCCTTCAACTTACTTTAATATAAAATAAAAGTATTACAAAATATAATTCGTTGTTAAAAACTAATTTGCAAATAGGCCTACAAAAAAGTAGGTAAGTGTCAGTGTTTTTTTTTTCGTGATGAGTTTAATAAAAACTTGTTCAGCGCGCTTTATTGGCTTTTACGCACAGGTTTGGCTTACCCACGGTGCGCGTACACGTCATCTCATGCGCGCCCCCGTTGACCGGCTAGTTACCCCACCTCTGCCCGCGGCGTGCCGCAGTCGGTCCCCGAGCGGCTCTCCATGTTTAGGCGGAGGAAGGGCCTGTTTCCTGGATCAGGCTAAACACGGGCCTCCGGAGCGCCGCGCTCAGGCGGTACAGGCCCGCTTCTGGCCGGAAGGACACCGGCAATAGATCACTTCGACCACCGGGGGCCCCCGGGAGGGCAGAGGCTCACAGCTGGGAAGGCTCTGCACCAGGAGAGGGGGGTCAAGGGCCCCCTGCACCGCCGCTGCTCGGGAGTTTGTCATCCTTACGCCCCCGGGATGACAGCAGGGCGGAGGGGTGGAGGATGTTTATTGCTGCTTCTCAGGGAAGCTTCCTGCCATTAACTTTCACTTTCACTTCCAGAGTGAACACATTTACAAGGTCTTAATCTCTCCAAAACTTGAGCTGAAGTCCCACTTTTATTAACTTTTTTTTCTCTCCATAAAACAGATTTTTGGGTCGATAACAGAGCTGTGATGGGAGTTCAGAACGGCCAGGAAGTGTTTAACTGGAAGCACACTGACTGACTGACTGACAGACTGTTGTTTTCTACACTTAATATTGATATATAGATTGGTATATATACATATATATATATATATATATATATATATATATATATATATATATATATATATATATATATATGTATATGTAATTTACTTAGAGAAAGTGATGATGACTGATGAGACTTGTATACCAGTTAGTAATTCATAATTGGATCATTAGGTGCACACAGTTTACAGGCTGTCCTGTTGCTCCTTATGAATGTTTGATAGACTGCATTTAACTAAATTAAACTGACCCATCCCCAGGTCCTCAGCGAGGATGATGGGAAAGTCCTGCAGTATACTTCCTATATGTACAATTGATATATCCAATGATTTGCTATTACATTTAATTGTTATTTTTCATATGAAGGGTTACTATGTATATTTTTGACTGACTATGACTCGATTAGAATATATATTTCTTCAGTGAGGCATGTTCCATATTTTCTTGCGCTCTTCCAAAGAAGGTCCAACCACAAATAACTAAAAAACGTTCATCTACGAGGAGATAAACAAGTGAGGAAATTGTGAGGAGAAAGGAAGGCAAAAGAAAACAATAAAAACAGAATAAAAAAAGGCTGAACACATCCCTTCACAGATGTCACCCGCAGAAACCTGTGATTCAGGTCCTATTCAGAGTGATTCTGCTGTTAGACGTTCAAATGACTTCACTCATGTATGTTACACGTAGCTCAAGCACGCAGTGTGCATACTGATAAAATAAAATGATGAATGTAAATATCAGATTGGACTCGATGGAGGCAGCTCCTCGATGTCATGGGATCAGGTGCAAAAACTGGACAACTCTTCTTTTGACCGAGGTCATAGACTTCACAACAATAGATTACAGTAACAACAGCAGGAGTTTAGGCCTTGACCTCCGACCCCTCAATCTTCTATTGTGCCCTGCTCCCGGTATCCATCCATGGGCTCATATGAGGGTCTAAATGAGGGTCTTTAACTATACCAGAGACTGTTTCCTCAGTGGAAAAGTAGTTCCAGTATTACCCAGAATAACCGGGACCCTTCTGGAAAGACACAGAATAAAACAGATTAACATTCACAATGGGATTTCAGAGTTATCTAAAAAGCCGGGACGGATAAAACAACAAAACTTAGCTACATTGGCTTGACACCAACAATAGATAAGTGAGAGAATGTTTTTGTGAATTACGTTAACTGACTCTTGAAAACCGTTTTCTAAAACACACGAGCAGAGGCATTTTTTTGTATCTGTATCTCAAAATGGGTTGATAGGAAGTGGATCAGCAGGTTGCATCTCGCTCTCTGTCTCTCTGTTCCTGAAGCTATTTGAGACTGAGTGTTTAGACACCTCTGTGTGTGTGTGTGTGTGTGTGTGTGTGTGTGTGTGTGTGTGTGTGTGTGTGTGTGTGTGTGTGTGTGTCAGGTATTGTGGGGTCGAGTTTCCTCAGCTGAACTCGATGCTGTAACTCAGTCCGGTGAATCAGCTAATGATCCTGTTGGACATGTAATTAGCTTTAGAGACGTGTAATAATGCTGGCAGCCCTCCATCTGACACTTCATTTACAAAAGTGTGTGTGTGTGTGTGTGTCTTGAATAGGGTTTCAATTATAGAAATACATAAGATAAATGCTTTTCAATTTCCTGTCCATCCCGCGTGTTTATTCTTTACCCAAATATTTTTTGGATGGAGTTAAAGCCAACAGTTCAGCTCCCACATTCCCACTAAAAAAAAAGTCATTTTCATGATGATTTATGAAATAACTCACAGCTGTTTATGTTTTTTTATTAGCTCCTTTGTGAACAGGCTGTCTAATATTTATATATGTAAAATATAGCCAACATAAAGGACATCTGAAGTCTAAATAACATATATTTTTTAACATCTGTTGTGCACAAATGATCGCATAGTAAAAGTGGCTCAAATACAGTGTTCATTTGTAATAAACAATTACATTTTAGCAGCTTTGGACTTCCAATGTTCTTTGTTTTGACAATTTTTTATGAAACCTTATTTCGTGAAAGTTTGTATAATTAAAACGTTTAAGCTAATGTTTTAAATTAAAACAACGTCAGAAGGAAAGTCCTTGTTATTTTCTCAAACATTAAATGTACTATGTGGCGTTATTTTGCATGTACTAATCACTTTGTATTGCCAACGTGTGAACAGATTGTAGCGTAACTGAAAAACTGAAACCTTCCCCGACATTCCCGGTTGTGTTTAGCAGCCGGTGGACTCATTTTTGATATAGGACTCATGAAGGTTTTGCCGGGAAAATCCAAAGGATGTGACATTTATGCCCGTTCCCTTCAGCTCGTGTGCTGCGCCAACACAACGCTAGCTTACATAAGCTTACAAATGGAGTCTGCTAACGTCAACAAACAACCAGCACCCACCACAACATCAACAATTTCTCACTCCCATCGCGTCAACTAGCGATGCTCCTTTAGCGCTTGGTCGGGACTCTCGGCGTCACTTCTTCACGCTCTGGGTCTGGGCCCTTAGCGTCACTTTTTGACGCTCTCGGGACTTGCTTCTAGCCCTTTAACATCATATTTAGACATATTTAGGTTCAGGAAAAGATGGTGGGTGGAGTTACAAAATGTTCGTTTCAGTGACACGCGGGACAAGAACGGGACACAAACCCCCGTCCCAGGTAAAAAAGTAGTATACTTTAGTGTATTAGAAATATGAATGAAGTACATGAAGTATAAAACAAGTATGCTTCTACTTGTTGTGCTTTATTTAAAGAGTATTTAATATGTACTTTTTAAAAGTATACTTCAAAATAGATGTAATTAAGTTCAACTTCAGAGTCCAAAAAGTAAGTATACTAATTTACCAGTAATCAAATTATTTTTTAAATGTACTTTTTGAAAGTGTACTTTTTTGTTAATGTATTTTAAATAGTATAGAAGTTTATTTTTTGTAAGTGTATTAAATTTGACATACTTAGAGTGGCAATTCAGTTTACTTATGGGGAGTACTTTCATAAAATATGTTAAAATACAAAAATGTATAGTGGTAACTTAGTGTACACTTATAGTAAGTACACTTATTTTTAATACAGAGTTAGTATAATTTTTGAAAGTGTACACTAATTTCACTTCATCAGTAGTGTAATCTTAGTACACTGTAAACAAAGTGCACTAAATATAAGTGTACTTTTATTAGCATATCAAAGTACACTGAAAAAATAAATAGCAGGTCTTTGAATTTACAAAAATGAATTTAGAATATGCTATGCAATTCATTTATATTCCTTTCAAGAACATGGTTCAATCTTGTAGACTTCAGGTGTTTTTGTATAGATTCCTTTTGCGTTGATTGAAATTGATTGAATTGAACATTTTAAATGATCGAATTAAGTTTGGTGACTACCGGAAATGGTATATTTGAATCAAATGGCGCCAGGAAGTGTAGGTGGCACTTCCCGGGCACTGACACCAACCGTTTATATACTGTCTATGCTGCCAACACAGCCAAACTGTTTCAATGAAAACGGCAAAACAAGAAGAATGTGAAGAAGAATGTTGAGCATGTGTTGGCTGCGTGCAGGATTAATTCTACAGCAGCCATGTGTTGTCTTCTTCACGAAAAAGTAAGTTAGCATCAATCAAAATGTTTTTTTTTCATGTTCATAATGTTTTTGTACTGCATGTAACAGTTACAAAAGTCCGTTCACTTGTTTGTGCATTCTATAAATATATCGGTTTTCTTGTAACTAAGTTAACTAATACCATCACTAACTAGTAACTACTTAGTTTAGCATTAATAATAGTGTTTCTCCCCCTGACGGTCCCGCTCCTAACAACGGTAGCTATTTCAATGTAGCTAACGTAATGTTAATGGCAGCCGGTGAAGAGGAGCCAGTCAGCCTCATAAGAATGAGTGTCAAGTGGTCGGGTTTAGTTCGCAACATTTAGATTACATTGATGCTGTTGTAACGTTACTTTATGTAACAACAAAAAAAAAGGTCCGTCGAGTTGTTTGGGCATAAAGTTATATGTTGGTTTGCTAATAGCTAAGGTTAGCTAGCTAAGACCACAGGCTTAGCTACAAGTTCAATGTAACGTCGGGTAAGAACCAACGAGTGTTGTAGCTAAAGCTGTCGGTTATTCAGTTACAGAGAGCGTTTTTAAGGTCGGACTCAAACTGGATTTTTAGCCCACCGTTGTGTCTTTGTTGTGTGCTTTATTTTGTGTGGTCTTTTAATTATTGAGTCAATGTGCTTGGTTCACCTCACTGATTCTAAATGTTTTCTTTCATAGGATCCTATTTGAACAGCATACACAATCAAATGCTTTATAGTGGTAAGTGCTGTCATATTTGTTTTTTCTTTGTATATTTCCTAAAATAATTGAAAGTTACAGATGGAAACATTTATTTGTTTCTCAATTGTTTACAAATGAAAATGGACCTACTCTCACAGATATCGCCAATTTAAACTTTAACAGTATCAGAAACATTAAAACACCAACTGGTTGTTTAGTGTTAATTGTGGAAAGGTTATGTAATGTTATAGGTTATATTTTACATACCACAATTTATTGGCAAGAATGGCAAGGCCCAACGTCTACTTATTTTTCATCTTTCTCCTACTATATTCATCTTTTTGTCTCAGTTTTAACCTTTCCTCTATTTATTTTCTTACTTATCTTCATATTTGTATCTTTCTTTGTCTTTACTGTCAATCTCTTTCCTACGTGATTTGGAGTTGACAGCAAGGCTAGTACCTTTGTACTAACCATGTTGTAATATTCTTAGAGAAATATGTACCCATATGACAGTGTACACCAGTTGACTTCAAAGTGTAGTGTGTTCAAAAAAAACAATGCAATCCACATGTTTATTTATGTTTATTACAGTTAATAATAATCTAAGTACTACTAAGTGTGGTAAAGCCACATATTTTTGCAATCTGCACTTTAGTTTGTGTGATTTGTTTCTGACTTTCATATGAATGCTTACACCAGGCTTGGTCAGTGCTCAATATACTACTGTGATTGAAGTAGTTAAATAAAAGATGTCATTCATATAAATTCATGCATCACCTAATTTCATCATCACATCCAGACCTGGCCTCCAGGAAATAATCTTAATGTATCTAATCTTGTGTTGTTCATACTATACAAGGATGTATTACTTGTCTTTGTTGAATAATACAAAAGACAAAGAGCTTAAAAAATTATTGCATATTAAATTGCAATCACAATATCTGTGGAAAAAAATCACAATTAGATTATTTTCTAAAATCGTTAGCCCTACTTACTACTCCCTTATGATTTAATACTTGTGTATTTGTTTCTCGATTAGTCTTATTGACTGCCTTTTTCTTTTTTAATAGGGCATGAATGAAGACGCCATCAACGAGGCCATTGAAGAAACCAGTGTTGGGATTTATGTTCTTAAAGAACATGCTTCAAGTGATGAACCAGGGGACATTGGTATTGTCCTTGAAGGCATCAAGATGTTGCAAGATCTTTATAATGTAGCATTACCTGTTGCTACGCTGTTTGGACTAATGTACAGTATGCCCTGAACTTTGCTACCCTGCTTGCCTTCAATCCAAAAGATTTGCATGGAACTTGATGGAGGGAAACTTACCAACAAAGCACTTGCTCTAAAAAAACAGGCTCTTCCAGTGAAAGGGCCAGAGAGACTGCTCCGTCAATCAAACAGCCCCTAAAGGCATCGTTGGTATGGCTGTACTCTTTGGACTAGTTTTTTTTGTTTGAATTAACTGGACAGGATTTGCATGGAGCTGCATGGAAATAACCTTTTGCAAACCAAGCAAAAGTTTTCTCTCCATTAAAGACCAACAGGCATTTTTTTTTTTACACAGGGTTAAAAAATGTTGTCATTTGAAAAACTATTTTGAAAACAGTGCACAATTTAAAGGTAACTTCGGGTTTTTCAACTTGGACCCTATGTTCCTCTGTTGTTACTAATGGGAACAACAATCTTTGACATTGGTCCAGTATAAAGCGAGTAGGCCTGTCACGATAACAAGTTTTGCTGGACGATAAATTGTCCCAGAAATTATTGTGATAAACCATAATCTTGTCGTCCTGAGACCATTTTCATCTAATATAATGATAATGGCATAATAATGCAGGTACACTTTTTCAAAGATCAATAAACTTTTATTTCTAAGGAATTTTTAAGACTAGAACTGGAAGACATCGTCCACAGCGGCATATGTCTGAGCACGGCGGATATCGCTCATATTCTTTCTCTTTTTTTTTTTCTCTTGACGCTGCCTTTACTGTTCAAGGGTCCTGCTTTTGCCAATATCTGCTTTTGTGTTTT
Organism: Perca schrenkii; assembly: GCA_025617405.1. Taxonomy (NCBI): domain Eukaryota; kingdom Metazoa; phylum Chordata; class Actinopteri; order Perciformes; family Percidae; genus Perca; species Perca schrenkii. Next base: position 37,172,351 of record CM046788.1, read on the forward strand.
ACTTTTGTGTCAATAATAAAGATCCTTTTCTGAAATGCAATTTATAATCTGTTGATGTAATGCACTTGAACTGAATTGTAATATAATACACTTGTAGTGTAATAGCAACATTCATGCTTAAGTATAACAAAATGGGGATAAAAGTACAGATGAAATATACTTCAAACTATTTGTTTCTACCTTACACTATAATAACATTGCACTGAAAGTACGTGTTTATGATGTTTAGGTTGTAATTGAACTTCACTTCAAACACATTATTATTGTCCTAGTGGGACACTTTAAAAGCACTAAATATAGTTATGAAGTGCATTTGTAGATCACTTGAAATATCACAGAGGCATACTAAATTAACATAGTTTATAGTAATTATAAGTATGATAGCAGTATGAACAAAATATACTTAAACGCAACTGTAAGTTGCGCTGCAATGCCTTTTTAAGTGTACTTCATTAAGAATGGCAATACATTGCAATTGTACTGTAAGTGTGCTTAATTGCTCATGAATCTTGATTTTCATTAGTGTATTTTAGTGCACTTGAAGTTTAAAAAAAGTTGTTCCATTTTAGCATACTATTTACACTTGAAGTGTAGTCAAATAGATGTTAAATTGAAGTTAATACATAATTGAATACACTTAACTATACTTGGATTTGACGAAAATAGTACAAAATTTAGAAAATATACTTAGTACACTTTATTAAAGTATATTTTTAATAGAATTTTTTTTCACCTGGGGTCTCTTGGGTAAAAGTCCTGTCTGATGTCTTCCATTTTCGCCCGGATGTCCGTTACCTTCCACTTCCTTTGTGTTGGAATTTTAAACTGGATTTGTGAGGACTATGGTTAACTGCTCCTCAGATCTCTGCAGGGTAAATCCAAACAGCTAGCTAGACTATCTGTCCAATCGGAGTTTTCTCTCGCACGACTACAACAACCATTGAACGTACACATGTTCCACCAAAACAAGTTCCTTCCCGAGGCTATTTTGCAGAGGCGCCGTGGCTCCGTCCGGCACTTAGCGCCGCCCATGACGATTGTGATTGGTTTAAAGAAATGCCAATAAACCAGAGCACGTTATTCTCCCATCCCGGAATGCTGTGTGGACTAGCCAGACCTTCCTCCGCAGCGCTGTGGAGAAAGGTCTGGCAATGCGAGACTAGTGCCTCTTTAACTTTTTCCGGGACACAAACTCTGCTTGAAAGCTCTGTGTTTTAGGACCCATCCAACCACCCTGACCTCCTCCCTGAACGGACCACAGTGCTCTAGACAGCGGCTGTCAATGTGGTGTATACAGCAATAAATACACGGAATACATACAAATACCACAAAAACACTTTTTGTAGCGATATGTACAAATGGTTATGAGAACAGCCTGATTATCCGTCAGGTTCTACATAGCTTTAGCGTACAGTATGTTGTGCATGCATTTACACACACTGTGTGTGTGTGTGTTCATCAAGCAGCAGGCTGTGTATGATCTCGTTGACCTGCGCTGGATTAAGCAGCTAATATATCTGTGGAATGATTCTGCGCATCTAATCATAGCGGAGGTAAGGTGTCTGCTACCAGCAAGACACACACACACACGCACACACACACACACGCACACACGCACACACGCACACACGCACACACACACACACACACACACACACACACACACACACACACACACACACACACACACAGCTCGGTAGTTTGAAGCCTTGACAGGAGCCAGTAGTCTTGCAGTGCTGATGGTTTGATTGACATGTTTGCCAGTGTGGAGTGAGGGGGGCTTAATGCACATGCGCACACACACACACACACACACACACACACACACACACACACACAGACACGCACACACAAACATTCTCCACTCAGAGTTCTTAGTTCACACCCTGAAATAGTCCTTGGCCTAACAGACAAAAAATCAACCACATACACACCTCAGCAATGCAGTAGTGCTCACGTCATGTACAGGCCTGTCCTCGCTGCTCTGTGTGTGTGTGTGTGTGTGTGTATGTGTGTGTGTGTGTGTGTGTGTGTGTGTGTGTATGTATGTGTGCGTGTGCGTTGGCCCACAGATCAGAGAGCTGGAAACATGACAGCATTCTCTCTTTCTCTGCATCTGAGCGGCGACAGGAATGCCAAGAAGTGTCGGCCATGTTCTGACGCTGTGATGTGACGGTATGTAGCGCCCCGGGTCACATTTCACTCCGCCATGCAGAGCTGCAGAGCTGTGTGCCTCTTTCATAGTTTGCCAGTCATCAATCTGCAGGATGAATGCAGCCAAATATATAAAATGCTGACGTTTCCTTTCCGGCACAGTGCATGAGATTGATCAGGCAGGCTGTTCTCATGAACCATTCGTATCTATCGCTACAATAAGTAAAGCACTGTAATTTGTATCTATTCCAAGTATTTCTTACTTTATGCACCACATTGACTGACGCTGTGTAAGAGCGCTCAGGTCCACGTCACAAATCAAGAGGGTTTTCAAGCGGGGAGCGTAGTTCACGTCTTGGGGAAAAGACAAGACTCTCACCCAGGAAACGGGTGTTCGTGTCCGGGATTACTACTTAGAGGACCGGTGTTTTAATCCAAACTATGATATTTTTCCTAATCATAACAAACATTAAATTGGTTGCGTTTTAAGCCCCAACCTAACCTTTTTGGTGCCTAAACGTAACTGTCATCACCGCTTGACGCTCATTTTTTGTCGGCTACTGTAACTCAACTGTAACGGCCCGCTGAAACGACTAACCCTAACCCTAACCCTAGCTTGGCTCACAGTCACCTTTTGTCGGCTAAATTTAAAGGTGCCCTGCCACACGTATTTCATGACTTTGTGGTAATGTCTGAAGTTCTACCATGGACTCTGTAACATTTTTTGTGGAAAAAAATGCCTTGGTTACCTTGTTTCAAGCCATTCTAGCGCGGTATAGAAAACCTACAGGAAGTGTCAGCTCGATTTCTGCCAGTTCTCATTAATATTCAACAAGCTAAGCTGTTTGAATCTGATTGGCTAACAGCTAGCCAATGAGAGCCTGGCTATCAGAATCATTTACCCAGCCCAACTGGGCGAGTTCATGAATAGTAATGAGCTCAGGCAGTATGATGTCAGACTGACCAGCTTTTGTAATTGGTCTGATTTCTCTGCTTATTTCTGTTCAGTGTCTAGAGCTGACAGAGGAGGTAGCAGTTCATTTGCACATTCACCACATAACACAAACACATATGGACCTAACAGATTTCAAAAAATGCATCTTTCTGCTGTGCCCCATTCACCTAGTGTTTAGTTTTACACTATGTAGTGGTGCTTTTCCATTACCAGTACCTACTCGCCTCGCCTCGCCTCGCCTTTTTTTGGTTTTCCATTACGAAAAAAAGTACCTGGTACCTGCTAACAGATACTTTTTTTCGCACCTCCTCAGTCGAGGTTCCAAGCGAGCTGAGGCGAGCTGAGAAGGTGACGTGAAACCCTGCAGGCTGCTGACTGGTCGGAAAGAATCGTCACTGATCACCGCATTGCCAGCGACAGACGGCATTTTTAAATAGTTTAGCCAGCGGTGTTTTTTTGCTGCCGGAGGCTCCACGCAGAGCTTTCTCTGTAGCATACAAGTGGCCTGATGGTTATACTGGTGCGCTGGTGTGTGTAATGTGTGATGTGTGTGTGTCGAGTCGCCGTATGTGTGCGTGTGGGAAGCTGGTGAGCGAGGGAGAAGTGAGAGAGTGACGGCGATTATCTCCGCAGCAAGTAGCGACTCTAGAGTCATATATATATATATATGTGAGAGAAACAAAGCAAGTAGCGACTCTAGAGTCATATATATGTGAGAGAAACAAAGCGAGTAGCGACTCTAGAGTCATATATATGTGAGAGAAACAAAGCGAGTAGCGACTCTAGAGTCATATATATGTGAGAGAAACAAAGCAAGTAGCGACTCTAGAGTCATATATATGTGAGAGAAACAAAGCGAGTAGCGACTCTAGAGTCATATATATGTGAGAGAAACAAAGCGAGTAGCGACTCTAGAGTCATATATATGTGATCACGGTGGGAAATCTGGAGCAGTAAACGTTAACTATCTCTTTGATATCATGTTGTTCACGGAGACAGAGAACCAGGAAATGCGGCGGGGATTTGTCAATGGGAAAAGCAAGCTACTAAGCCACGCCCACGGCAGTCGCTATGACGACCAGCCACGCTGAGGCGATTCTTAAAATCTGCAATGGAAAACGGACGCGAGGCGAGGCGAGTAGAGGCGAGTAGGTACTGGTAATGGAAAAACACCATAGGTTAAACTCTGCAATTAATCCGTGGTTCACATGTACAGTATGCATGAACTGTGGTGGTCCATTACACTGTAGGCTATATTCAACATCACTGATCATTTCTGATCAATAGAACATAGAAAACATTACACTTCACAATGTTTTATATCCATAACATGATTGTGTTATTGTGCAATTTAGCAGTAAAAGCAGTAGCCTCTGGAAGTTGATCCTACATCAACTTGGGAGCAAAACGTGCACCTTGGGGAAAAAAAGTGTGTCGTCGTATCCGGCCCATGTACCAGATGTGGAAGCCCCCTTACTGGACTACTGAATATAACAATATTCCATTATATTTTGTATTTTGAATTGTTACCTGCCACCAGAATTTTGTGATCTATATAAATATAGACGTTTTTATCATAAATTGGTGCCTTAAAATGTATCAGAATGCAGGAATTGAAGTCTTTTACCCTCAAAATTCCATGAATGAAGTATAATCACAGACAGCCGTGAAAACATTTTTTAATTGCAGAGTTACAGACAGTTAAAAAAGATGAAAAGATGGAGAACCAGACGGACAATATGCACAGTGTCAACAGAGAGAAACACGGACAAACGAAGAAGACAGACAGTGACAACAAAGAAGGACATACTGTAGAGAATGACAGTAACAGCATACAAACGGCATAAACAGGTAGTGTGTGTCAATTTGCTATAAACGTGTGCTCTTTAAAAAGTAGTGTAGCGGGTGGGGCTGCATGGGCGTGGTGATGTGGGCTGGTGTGGCTACAGTGCCAGGGCTGAATTTTTGTCCCAGTCCGCCCCTGTCTGCCCACAAGAGACTGGCCTTGTGCTAAACACGTAATGCAAGGAATTATTCTGCTCTTCTTCACAGATCATTACGTCTCTATCATGCAACCCTGAACCACACTGTTCCCTCAATATAAATGACCACCGGTGAGGTCAGAGGAGTCGGGATCAAAGACATTTACAAAATCCATCTTTAGGATCGTCTTCATACAGTGCTTCACACGCTCCCGGCTGTGTTTGTTGTTTTAAATAGCCTCCATTGTCAGTCCGAAATCTTCCAACTACAGTCCCAGATTTTAAAGGTAGCCTACACTGTGTTGGAATTTAGATCTAGAATCTAGCTGTGAAATAGTATTTTGCATTCAAACGAATAGTGCTCTCTAGCGCCTCGCTTTTTCAAATGTGCGTTGCAACTACGGTAGCCGTTAGGTGTCCCGTTGCTTTTTTAATTCCCTTTTTTCGCTTTTTCGGCGACGAGGATGCCTTCTCCTGTGGCTCGGCACAATCCTCCATTATGAACTAAAGGGCAGTGCAGGCTTTCACATTTGCCGGGGCGGTGACAAGCGCCTCTCGCTTGATCTCAGACTACGAGTGGGGGTATGTAGCTGTATCAAATCAGAGATGTAGAAAGGAACTTGACCATGCAAGGCTCTGAAAGTAATGACCAGAATTTTAAGTCAATTATGTCAATGACGGTTCCCCACTATGTGTATGTGTGTGTGTATAGGAGAGATGTGAAGTGTTGAGTGCTGTGAATGTTGTATTTGTTTTGTAAAACCCTTCACAATTACTCTTGACACGTAATCTGACCCTTTGGGTGTATGGTATCCCCGATGTGATGACTCCCCAGGTTTGTTCGAGTGCGTTGCAGTGGCATACAGCTGGGAGAGGTTTTTAAAATGCCTTGTTGAAATAGCAACTTTCTTGTATAGCTGTAATCGATTTGGGAAAAAAAAAGTCCACTTAAAACTCCTGTAGTTTTCCCTGTAGCACAGCAGCGGGAGGAGGGAGACAACATGCATCCACACTGCTGAGGTGTCCTTGAGCAAGACACTGAACCCCTCCCTCCCTCCAGTTCTTTCCCCGGCCTTGACCTCTGCCCTCACTGCGAATCAATGAAATATTAGACGGCTTTTACAGTAATCACACACCTCCCTGAACGCGAAATCTCACTCCTCCTTCCCGCCGAGACTCTCGCTCCTCTCTTCCCTCTGTTTTTCGGATCATTTCCTGCTGGAGGAGGAGAAAAAAAATGCCCCGACACTTCCTGCTCTCCTGGACCGAGCTCGGGCACCTGGGCGCTCAGCTGTCGCAGGATGTGGGAAACCGCTGGACTCCCTCAGGACCTTCCAGACACACACACACACACACACACACACACACACACACACACACACACACACACACACACACACACACACACAGAGCCAGCAGGCGTGTAGCAGTGATGATAGTAGTCCGGGTGTTTGTGCTGCTGCTCTTCTGAGATCAAGCAGGAAATCTCGTCCCTTCTCCCACATGGAGTCTCACATACTGCAGTTTGAGCATTGAAGTTGATTTATTATTATTATTTATTAAAAACATAATTCCTGAAATAGTTTTACATTATAATAATGAATGAATTTAGTTATGTGTTAATGTTTTGTGCTCGTCAGAAGGTACGAACGTAGGAAAAATGTGAGAAAATTGTGTTTTTAAAAATCTGAAAAACAACAAGCTTGATGGAAATGGTTGATCAATTAGTGATTCATTTTCTGTTGATCGACTGATTGACTAATCCTTTAAGCACAAGCCAAGTGTCACTATATACTCATAATGTGAAGTGAATTCTGTGCTGTGTAGTGTAACTTAGAAATTAGTCAGAAAACATGTAATATAACTGATATGTATTTTTTTACATTTGGGAAGAAATGCACTGCAACAACATCCAGCAATTGGAGAAAAAAGAATCGAGTTCATGGCATCGGTGATTTAAAAAAAGTATATTTTACGTCACAAAATAATTGCAAAGTCTCATAAAATTGCATTTTAATTACAATGTTGTGCATGAAATGTAGTTTTGCTCACCCAGAACTGTGGGCCAAAAACTGTCAAAAGTGTCACATATGTACCATCTAAGCCCCTTTTTAAACATTACAAATTAATATACAAAAGGGTTTGATTTCATTATGTATATTTCATATAATGGTTTGATTTCATTATATAATCATGCTAAATTAGTTGTGCTTATTTATTCAGATATGTGGGCATGAAATGTTTTCCCTGGAACAAGAAGTGACATTTAATTTTGTGCAGATCATGCATTTTCATACTGCGAAAAACTAACTGTGAAAAATAAAAAATAAATTCAACATATAACAACAATTTCAAAAACTGTTCAGTACTATGAAAATACACTTCAGTAAGGGAAGAAACGGAAAAGTTAAAGGGGAATACAAGTGGCACAGAGTGTAAAGATCTGTTTCACTGCAGATTTACAGCCCGTCGGATAAAAGTACAGCTCAGTCTGGGTGATTTCCACTTGTGGTTTTAGACCAGGCTTTTAAAGTGTAAAACCAGTGTTTGTGGTGAGTTCATCGTCTTTACAGAGGATGAGTGAAGTTTCCAGTTTGTCACCTTACATTACGCAAAGAAAGAAACTTTAATCCCCGATGCATCATTTCTGTCAGTGGAGATTTTAATAGAAAATCCACATTTGGCCGGGCATAAAGAACCAAACTAAGCTCCAAACTTTTATTTCCGCACTTATTATTGTGCAGAGAAGCTGCTTGGAAATCTGGGGTTTGTTTTGGGACATGAGGGAATAAATACCAGTGATGTGTCTGCTGGATACAAATTAATGGGAGGATTGGCGTTTTTCGCCACAACGCCTGATTTGGTGTGAATGCAACCTAAAACGCGTTTCATGCTTCTGACCCTGTTTCGCTGCGGCTGGCTCACATTGCCACCACCAACCGTCGGGTCTTTCATACTGATTGCGGTCAGAGGTCCGAGCGGCTCAAAGATCCGACTTCTTCACTCCCGTAACCAATCATTACGATGCTGTTTATGCCACCGCGTTGTTACAAAATCTTGCGCGGATTGGCGCTCAGACCCTCCGTGGACCCCTCATATCGCCGTCCGCACCGCGCTGAAGACAAGAGGCATGAAGCGCGTTTTACTCACCTGAATCTCTGACCAAAACTCTCAGTGGTCGAGTTGATAATGGGTAATGTAGGCGCCTGGTTTTTTGACAAGGAAGACATTAAATAACACGTCATTCAGCTGACGCTTTCATCCAAAGCAACTTCCAATTAAGTGCTTTCAACCTTGAAGGTACAAACTCCGGTCAGCAAGAAGTAAGCGCAAGTACATTAGCTTTAATAAGCCAAACATTAAAAAGCCTTATGAAAGTGCAGCTATAAAGGTCCAGTGTGTTTAGTTGTTCATTATCAAAATCTGTGTTGCCGGTTGACAAACTTGTCCTTTTTCATGAATATTTACCTCCACCATCAATTCCAAGTATTCCTTTTGGCTTGAAATTTGCGTTTGCATGAACTGGGGTAGACGCTCCATATTAATGCTCCATCTTGAAATACAGTAGCCGGTAAGGGACATACAGGACATACTGCTCCGCCTTTAATGTTTTCTCTGTCACATGATAAACTCACAGGTGCTGCTAACACTGCTAATGGGTATCGTAGCTTCCCAGCCCCCCGGCAAGTTTGAAGAAGGAAACATGGAGGACCACACGTATTCAAAATCCAAATTTCAGGAACAGGAGTCTTCTTCTTCTTCGCCCAGAAAAAGAAAAAGGATATTGAAAAGAGCAAGAGACCGTCTTTCTGAAGTGTCAAGGCTACCGTAGCTGTAATACGTACTTTGAACTGCGTGGCGCGAGTGAGTTGATTGCGATATATGATCTCAACGCTAGATGGGAGTAATTCCTACACACTGGACCTTTAATTATTTATTTAATTTTGTTGTCTTTATCATCCAAGGTGCAGTCGGAAGAGATGTGTAGGCTTTCGGCCATCCTGATGTCAATAGGGAGCTCATTCCACCATTTAGGAGCCAGGACAGAGAACAGTTGGGATTTCGTTGAGTGATTAGTTGTCCCTCGCCGTGAGGGGGCAGCAAGCAGGTTGGCTGACGCAGAGCGGAGAAGGCAGGCAGGGGTGTATGTTTTGACCAAGTCCTGGATGTAAGCTGGGCCTGATCCGTCCGTGGCCCTGTATGCAAGTACTAGGGTCCTGAAGCGGATGCAGGCAGCAACTGGTAACCAGGGAAGGGAGCGGAGGAGCCGTGTAATATGAGAGAACTTGGGGAGGCTGCCGCAGTCTGAATGAAGAACAATGCATTTAAAAAAAAAAAGACGATAATCTCCGGATCTGCTGCATCAATTTTCGTTGTATTTGTAATTCATAGCATGAACATCTTTGCCATCTTTCCACTGCTAAAAGGTTTTTTTCTGGGTTATTCATGTCAGCTGTATAAACGCCTCTCTTTCTTCTTTACCGGTCCAAACAGGTGGCGTCCTGTCCTGCAGCGACTCCGCTGGACAAACACTGCGCGGCCCAGTTTTAAACCTCCCTAATGCTCCGTCTGTTTACTGCCTCGTTGGTATGAATGAAACCAGAAGCGATGTCGAGTGCCCCTGCGACCAGAACCCAAAGGCCAGGGAGGGGTCGCCGCTGTCATCGGCGCAGAGATGGGAAACTATTATTGGAGCTATTGTGGAGTGGCTATAACTCATGTGAAAGGAAGTTGTCTTGTTGTGTATATGTGTGTATCTGCATGTTCTAATGACTGTCCGTTTACACAACTCTATCTATAGACTCCATGTTGTTTGTGATTGATTGTGCGGCAGTGGCAGTTTAAAACTCCCATGTATCCTCACTGCTGCGGACCGAAATACACAGAATAATGAGCTTAGACAGCAAATGGTGATTGATCACTTGTATATTTTATTCAAATGCCAGTTAACTTGATTAATTGACGAGGTTAGAAGCTTTAAATCTTTGTTGTTCAAGAATAAGCATCGATATAAAACGCTATGAATCTGCATATAGAAAACATGAGGTTTTTGTGTGAGTGTGTTGTGCACGAAAGTGTGTGTCCCTGTGCTCTGATGCGGCCTTGTGACCTTCCAGGGAGTAAACAGTGCTTTCAGAGGGATGGACTCAGGCTGTTGCTCTCTCTCCCCCTGTGGCGTCGCCATCAAAATGACAATCTGTTATTGGGAGAGACGGCGTGGCTCCTCCATCACACGCCACTGCTGTAAATAAAGAGCTGCGGAGCCGAGCTTTGGGCCCTGGATGCTGCGCGTTATTTTGGAAAAGAAATGCTTTTCCCTCAAAATGTTTGGTGACAGTAAACTAAAAACTAAACTAAAAGTAAAACTACACATAAAAAATATGCGGGGCCAATGTGTCCCACATAAACACGCGCGCACACACACACACACACACACACACACACACACACACACACACACACACACACAATGGCACACACACTCTTGCAGCTGCAGCCCTGTCTGATTTTAACAGCAGGCTCCAAGGACTCCTGTGGTAAAAATTGAACACAGCAGGACACTATCACTCTCCACACATCAGTACTGGTACCAGTTTGTGGTTTCCATTTCCATTTACAGTGGTTTGTTCTTTCCATACCGATACCAGTTTTGGAAATGCCTCCGATACTGCCTACAATGGTGGTATCTGTATTGGCGAGTATGTGAGTCTATGCACCGATTCAATAATACGTAATTAAGCCAGACAAAAAATGTACTTTTAAGTACAGTATGTTCTTTTTCTGGTATGACTGTATATCTGTATCTTCTACATCAGGTGTAGGAGGAAAGCTCCATGTTTCTCCTCTGTTTAACCCCTTTTTCTACATGTCTGTGTGTCAAAAGTCTTCATTTTCTCCTTAGGGACCGCTCGGTATTTATGGAATGGACCACCGGAGGAAAATAGGGGAGGGTCATGTCTTTTTATTCTTTGTTGAGGGGAGGGTCACCCAACATTTTGTATACATGAAAACAGCAACATTTCAAAGTGGCTTGTTTGGTGCATATTTTTCCATGTAGCTCTCAGTCTCGACCCTCCTTCACTACCAGAGGGATCTGACTGGGGGGGCAGGGGGAGCACTGCCCCCCTGGTGGCTGAAACAGGTAAGATATTTTATAACTATCTTTAATAACACAAAACAACTAAATGGTGGTAGGTAATGCATCTGATTTCATAGACTAAAAAAATATTATCTGGCTGACGATGGGAGCAGCAAGACGTAAAAAAACGAAAATTAGGCCTACTGTTGCACTAGTCTGGACATCTTGCCGTGCCAACCTCGCAATAAAGGTTTCCTAAATGCCATGTATATACATTTGCTGTCAGCTTACTAATTGATTGCGGGTTTGGTGTAGATTTGGACTTTTATACGTTTTATTCCACTTTGTTTAAACAAACGAAGTGGAGAGGCCTCGTTCACCTGTTTGGAGCTGGCTGGTGAATGTGATGCTCGTATAGGCCTTGCTGGATACACCGTGACTCTATTTGTGGATCTATTGATCGCTGTGGATTACTTTTTTTCCATGTCATTGGATTACTGCAAAATATGGATCATTTTTCTCAACGTGTCTTAACGTTTTATGGTGTGACTGCGCTTGGTTTCTGCGTTTGAAGAGGCATCTCAACAGACTGTAGGTCGAACACTGAGTGTTCACTGTTAGATTTTAGTTAAATTTAAGGGTCGGGGTATCCCGACACCGTCACAGCCGTGCCGCGATTGGATTTCTTAAGGGCGTATTGTTAAATTGTTACAATGTAATTTAAAATCTGCTAAAATAAATAAACATATATGTTTTGGAATATAATGTTCAACTTCGGCAGCTTTACCTATGTGCTAAAATATACAATGACTGAGGAAGCCTAGTGACGAGTCCATAGCAACCAGTGTTGAATTTTATATTTCCCAGTGTCCTTTGCTGAATGGTCTCAATGTTTTATTGTTTTATTTCATGTGAATACTAGTTTACTAGAGGAGTAACTTAGTATTTGAAGTAATGCAGTAATGCAGGAAGTGTGCATTTAGTTTCCATGCTTATTGTGTTTCCACAACAATGTTAGTGAGTAAATCTACTGAAATGGCCACCACACCATAACAGAGGAGTGGGTTGTGTAATGCCAGTTACACACCAACCAAACGGCCAACTGTCGTCAGAAAAGCTAGTTGGACTGATCGGTCTCCCCGAGTTGGTCCAAAAAGTGCATCAGAACACACCGGAGAGACGAGACATAATACATCTCCATAACAGCAGGTGGCGCTAATCTGTAATTTTGCCCAAAAAATTTAAAACGGCAGCTGATTGGACGAATGCGTCATGTGGGTCTGGTTCAAAGCCAGACTGTAATACGTCTCCATAACAGCAGGTAGCGATAATCTGTAATGTTGCCCAAAAAATTAAAACCGGCAGCTGATTGGACGAATGCGTCATGTGGGTCTGGTTCAAAGCCAGACTGTCATGGCGGCTCGTTCAGAATACAATCTCATATTGTACTAAGATAGTTCACTGAGACATGTTTCTGAAAACATTTTAAGCGAGAAATAGGCCGTGCAGTTGCTGAATCTGTCTTCATTTCAGATCAACAAAGGTCAGTTTAAAAGATTTTCGTCAGATTTTGAGAGACTCTAGTCACGCTCATTCCGCTCCCTGTTTCCAGGTGAGTCCCGACTGCCCTGCCGCCGAATGAACGCGTCAGGTCGGCCAAAATAAAGGCCGACAGCCCCTCGGATGGACGACAGCACGGAACATACTGAACAGACTCGAGTCACCGACCTCGCCGGACTGTCCAAAGGCCAGTTATTGGGTTAGTGTGTCAGCGCCTTAAGATGAGAATGCAGAGGTTAACTCATGTATATCATTGCTGTAAAAAACTCAAATCACCTCTGCACATCTTTTTTAAGTGCAAACTAGCACATAAGGGGAGGGTCATGCCTCTTTTTCAAATCATTTTGGAGGCTCATAGAAAAATGATTTCAGGTGAGGGGAGGGTCAAGTCTTTTTAGCCTAAAGGTCCCGAAACTCCTCCGGTGGCCCCTTAAATAAATAACGAACAGTCCCTTATAAGCTTCTTCTTGGTGTTCTGAAAAAAAAAGACCTCTAGTGGACATAATCTGATCAAAATCCTGCTGACACTGATTTTAGGTGCATTTGCTTTGTTTCAGTGTTGCGTGCCAAGTTTATGACAAACACACACACACACACACACACACACACACACTTAATATCCAGTTCCCATCAGCTGCTGGCGAGGCCTTGTCAGTTCCCCTAAGAAAGTGGCCCTGAAGACCCAAATAGAAGCTGACTGTTCCTTCTGAGTTGGGCCATCTTGCAGCTCAGTAACCTTGACAGCAACTGGCTGGGATGCCAACAATGAGGCCATCAGTCAACCGAGGGCGGACGCCACCGATTGGAAAGTTCAGGGATACCAGCCTGCGTGGATGAGCATCTGGTTTTACTGCAGAGATGAAATGATTTAGAAAAATGTTGTATTGTTGGTGAGAGATATTCAATTCAATTCAATTCAATTTTATTTATAGTGTCAAATCATAACAGGAGTTATCTCAGGACACTTTACAGATAGAGTAGGTCTAGACCAAACTCTATAATTTACAAGGACCCAACAATTCCAGTGATTCCCCCAAGAGCATGGATAAATACGTAAGTGCGACAGTGGCGAGGAAAAACTCCCTTTTACGAAGAAACCTGGGACAGACCCAGGCTCTTGGTAGGCGGTGTCTGACGGTGCTGGTTGGGGGTGTGATGAACAGTGGCAATAATAGTCACAATAAAGATAATGACTAGAAGTAGTAGTTGTAATAGTTGAAGGTGTCGCAGGGCACAGCAGGGGATAACAGGGCGTGGCAGGGCGTTGGCCGGACATAGCAAGTCGAAGCTGGGCATTGCAGAGCGTAGCAGGGTGTAACAGGGCACAGCAGATATTACCTGACTATGATTTTCATTTTAAACCTTTTACATTCAGGGTATGCAGCCCCTTAAACGTCTCATATCATGCTCATTTTCATGTTAGTTGGGTTCCTATAACAACATGTTTACATGCTTGAATGTTCATAAAACACCTTATTTTCCTCATACTGTCTGTCTGAAACGCTAGCTCCATTTTAGCGCCTGTCTCTTTAAACCCGAAAAAGCCCAGTTTTGCTGTGATTAGTCAGGGTTTCCAAGTCTTCTGCATCTGCACTCTCGAATTCTCTGACCTATCATTGCAGCCGGGGAATGACTGTGACTGCACTTTTTTCAGTTTTTACCAAATTTAGGGTATAGTTGTATCATCACAACCGTACAAAAAGTCCTGGCGGCTCATTTAAAGGCACGGTTTCTGAATACGGACTGTGTGGATTTCTCTGTGGATTGAGCATTTTGATACTTTCCAGTATTTACACAGCACCTCAACCTGCTTCATGATATTTTCGAGTTATGCTATTGGTGTTGTTCCTGATGAGAACGTGAATTGAGATGTCAAAACTTAGCGCTGTAGTCCTGGCACGGTTCAGGATCTTGATACTGCCCTCTGCATTGCTGGAAAGCTTCACCGTTTCTTTAAAATTTTAATCTTTAAATTGATTGTGACTTTGCGGTGGTGTTAGCGGGCAGCTGGTGGAGAGATGCAGCTCTCAGACAAAAAAACTGCAAAAAGGCCGAAGAGATCATCAAATTTCCCTGATTAAACTGCCGTTGCCTGTAATGAGATTCAAAACTGGCAGCCTTCAATTAACCCCCCCCACACACACCCCACACCCTCCACACACACTCAACAACTCTTCTCTGTGTTGTCTTCAAGCGCTCCTCTTCCCGTCTTGTCTTCTCTCCACTTTCGGGGTGAGCCCTGATGACAGGACAGGCCTCTGGTCAAACAAACAGCAGACACGCTGCTGCCAAAGGCAATAGTCAACAGTCTCCTCCCACTTTGACCTCTGACCCTGTCCGCCCTTCTCCACCACCTTCTCCTCCTCCTCAGAGTCCGTTTGTTGATGTGTATGCAGCGACACGGATCGCTTCCTGCCAGTGATCGCCCAGACTCAACACAGACAAGAAGGCAGAGAGGGAGTGCTGGGTGTGCATGTACAGAGACATACAGTACACGCACACGCACACACACACACACACACACACACACACACACACACACACACACACACACATACACACACATACACACACACCCCCGCAGCTAAACCTACACTTTCTGTAAGGTCTTGATCTCGGCTTAGTGGTGTAAATTACCGTGTTGACAAGTTGTTGTGCGCACACGTTTGACAGAGGAGGAAATGAGACCTATAGCTCACTGACAAACCACACCCCATTAATTGTCAATGGCACAGAGACACAGAGACACAGAGACACAGGGACACAGGGACACAGAGACACAGAGACACAGAGACACAGAGACACAGGGACACAGAGACACAGAGACACAGAGACACAGGGACACAGAGATACAGAGACACAGGGGCACAGGGACACAAAGACACAGAGACACAGAGACACAGAGACACAGAGACACAGGGACACTGAGACACAGGGACACAGGGACACAGAGACACAGAGACACAGGGACACAGGGACACAGAGACACAGAGACACAGAGACACAGGGACACAGAGACACAGAGACACAGAGACACAGGGACACAGAGACACAGAGACACAGGGACACAGAGACACAGAGACACAGGGACACAGAGACACAGAGACACAGGGACACAGAGACACAGGGACACAGAGACACAGAGACACAGAGACACAGGGACACTGAGACACAGGGACACAGGGACACAGAGACACAGAGACACAGGGACACAGGGACACAGAGACACAGAGACACAGAGACACAGGGACACAGAGACACAGAGACACAGAGACACAGGGACACAGAGACACAGAGACACAGGGACACAGAGACACAGAGACACAGAGACACAGAGATGGTGTGCTGACCACAGAGGCTTCCAGAGAGACTCTGAGGTTCCCTTTTAAAACATGTTAGGGATTTATTATTTTTTCTTTTCTTTTTTAGCTGATGTGTCAATTAGTATTATCAGTGGCTCACCTTCAGCAGAAGCTGTTATATAGTTTGTTATGCTTTTATTGGGGAGAACCGTACAGAGCTGGCAGGAAATAAGGGGAGACAAATGGGAAATGCAACAAAGATCCAACCTTCATTTTGGTTTAAAAATGAATATATTTTACTTTGTTTACGCCTCTTGTCCACACTACTCCAGCGTTTCCGAGCCCCTAAACAGGAGACATTTGGAAACACTGCACAGCCCGTTTTTGTTTAAAAACTCTGCGGTTGCGTTGTAGTCTAGACGGACACAAACGGAGACCTTTATTGGTTATCGGTTAGGTAGCTTACATACCTTTCAGTAACAGTTCCATCTTTTTGTCGGTCCAAGCTAATAAATCCCTGCTCTTATTTTTGCCATTGCTGTTCTTTCTCCAAAGTAGTTTCCGTATTTTCGGGGTCAGCCCCTATGTTCCCGCAGCCCAATGGGTCCCACAGCCCTATGTTCCCACATTTTTAAGATTTTTCTTAAAATTAGGCTCTATGTTCCCACAGCCTTATGTTCTGGGTTAGGGTTAAGGGTTAGGGTTATCCCTATGTTAAGGGTTGGGGTTAAGGGGGATAAAATCTGATACAAATTTATGAAAAAGGAAATGTGGGAACATAGGGCTGTGGGAACATAGGGCTGTGGGCACATAGGGCTGTGGGCACATAGGACTGTGGGAACAGAGGGCTGTGGGAACATAGGGCTGTGGGCACATAGGGCTGTGGGCACATAGGACTGTGGGAACAGAGGGCTGTGGGAACATAGGGCTGTGGGCACATAGGGCTGTGGGCACATAGGACTGTGGGAACAGAGGGCTGTGGGAACATAGGGCTGTGGGCACATAGGACTGTGGGAACATAGGGCTGTGGGCACATAGGGCTGTGGGCACATAGGACTGTGGGAACAGAGGGCTGTGGGAACATAGGGCTGTGGGAACATAGGGCTGTGGGAACATAGGGCTGTGGGCACATAGGGCTGTGGGCACATAGGACTGTGGGAACAGAGGGCTGTGGGAACAGAGGGCTGTGGGAACATAGGACTGTGGGAACAGAGGGCTGTGGGAACATAGGGCTGTGGGAACATAGGGCTGTGGGAACATAGGCACGCTCCCGTATTTTCAGCTGAGTCACGTCTGACAATCTGCTTCCTGTTTACACCAGCACACACACGGCCAAGTGTGTGTGAATGGTCATGAGATATGCGTTGTCAGATGTGTTATTATGGACAAAGATTAGTTCTGCTACTGAAAGGGAGATCGTTTTTTTTGTCTCAAAATGCCACTTAAAAATTAAAATGTAGTAATGTAGATGTAGCCTCAGCTTTACCTAGACCAGGAGTGATGGGACCACATGGTTACTGCTCCAGCAATCCATATTTAGCAATGCAAATAAAGAATGATAAATTAACCTGACTAAACATCCCTATATGTAGAATTCCTATGTGATTAACACATTTTTTATATTATTTTGATGACGTTACGTTTTTGTTCGTAGCTAAGTGAGATAGGTCCGTTGGAAATTGGTGCAGTCTGTGAGGTCAGCACATTCATTCTGTCTTTCCAGGTCAGGTCCCATGATGTGTGGTGGATTTAATCTAAATGATGCTCAAGTTCAAGCAGGAAGACAACACTGTCCTCATATTTCGTCATCGCACTGAAGCTCCACCTCTTAAAGGTGCCCTGCCAAATGTATTTCATGACTTTGTGGTAATGTCTGAAGTTCTACCATGGACTCTGTAACATTTTTTGTGGAAAAAATGCCTTGGTTACCTTGTTTCAAGCCATTCTAGCGCGGTATAGAAAACCTACAGGAAGTGTCAGCTCGATTTCTGCCAGTTCTTATTAATATTCAACAAGCTAAGCTGTTTGAATCTGATTGGCTAACAGCTGGCCAATGAGAGCCTGGCTGTCAGAATCCTTTATACAGCCGTACTGGGCGAGCTCATGAATAGTAATGAGCTCAGGCAGTATGATGTCAGACTGACCAGCTTTTGTAATGGGCCTGATTTCTCTGCTTATTTGTTGTCAGTGGCTAGAGCTGATAGAGGAGGTAGCAGATAGACATTAACAACATAACACAAACACATATGGCCCTAACAGATTTCAAAAAATGCAAGTAAAAACAGTTTTGTATGGCAGGGCACCTTTAACTATTAGCCAAATGATTTCATTGGGTTCTGTGCACGGGCTTTCCAAGATAATGGCTAAATATTTAAAGCACCTTTTCTATTTTGTCTCTCCCTAACCCCAACCCTAACCCTAACCCTATTGCAAAACAATGTATTTATTAATTTGATTTATTTATTTATTTTTTTAATAATTAATTCTTTTATGGCATGTTTTTTGTCCATTTTTAATATTCTTCCCTTTCGAGGGTTTAAATCTATTCCTACAGAGGAGGTCCTACCCAATACCTTGATTTTATTTATTTTAATAAATATTTTGAAGATGCCTTGGTTGTCCTTTTATAACTTTTATTCTGTCTTATTTATATTTTAAGAATTTTATTGGATTTTTTTGTCTGTCTCTAATATATAAATTATATTTATTATTATTATTATTTATTATTATTATTATTATTTTATTATTACGAATTGAATTACTTGCCTCAAGATTTTAGCATAACTATACACATGCCATTGGTTTTATGCATTTTTTACTAACAGTTTGGTTTTATTTATATGATGTGTTTTAAATTATTTATGTTATTTATTGTGTGGCACTTTTTTATTTACTTATTCTTTACTTCTTAAAGCACCCTGTATGGTATGTGTATGGATATTTTTAACCTCAAGAGCAAGTAACACAGACAGTATTTATTTTTTAATTTTTTAATTTAAATGACATGGTTTTAAGATTATAATAGAGTTTATATTTTATATTGGGACACAAGGCTCTTTATAATGGTATTTATCACACGACTGTGTGTTTTTAAATTTCTTTTAAATAATCTTCTGGGAGAGACACCGGAGTTGTTGTGGAGTAGACCTTTTATTCAAAGTTTTAAATTCCCGCTGTCCTTCCTTTCCAGTGGTTCTTTTAACCTCCTTTTGATATCTAATAACCCCCCCCCCCATTTTTATTCAACCGAACCTGGTTTTTTTTAAGGAGTTTTTTTAAAGTGTTTTTATTCACACCAGTGGTCCCCTTGTGCCCGTGCCCCTCGCAGCACCCATCCTGGGTGTTGCGTTTTAACCCAAACCTAACCCTAACTCTGATGTCATTGTGCAGCTTCGCCCCTCCACCATCCCACCTCCGCCAGTGTCAAGGCCTTTCTTCTATTTATAGGGCTCCATTCCTAGCCATCTATCTAATCAACGGGGTCAAATAACTCAACTCAACACAACTCAACTCATCTCATGTACCCATCCAGGGAATTTAGCAGCTCTTTACCTCGTATGAGTTTAATGTTATTATATCGCCCCAAAAAATAAGAGTAATAAACTATAACATTACTTACTTAATTGGACTTAACTTGATCTTGGAGTAGTAGCCATGATCAGAATTTCAGGTATGCAATATTGCACAATTATGCTACTTGCACACAGTTTGAACTACTTCATATTTAATATTATACATATTTTAATTGTTATATATACTAAATATGTATGTTGTACATTTTTTTCTACACTTGTATATACATGTACATTCTTTTCATTCCTCTAAAGTATATATATTTATTCAGTTGTTCTGGCATTTTGATCTTTTGTTATCTTTTATTGTATCTAATTTTTTTTATTCTTATTTATTATTTCTAGTATAATTCTTGTAGTTTCTGTATGTGTGTGAGTGAGTAAGTGTGTCCATGTAACTTGCTTCTGTAACTGCTGTCCCAGTTTGGGATTAATAAATTCCATCTATCTATCTATCTATCTATCTATCTATCTATCTATCTATCTATCTATCTATCTATCTATCTATCTATCTATCTATCTATCTATCTATTTATATTTCTAGTTCACATTGTGATGTGATTTAACCTAACCAGTTTCTTATAGTACTTTTATTTTTTATTTTTTTATTTATTCATTTATTTCATTCATTTAAAAACAAATGCAACAACAGCATTTAACATGAATGAAAAGGAGCAGAAAGAAGTAAAACTTATAATGTCTGCCCCTTATCAACACAAAATCATTTACAGTTCCAGGTCATTTGAGCTGCCTCATGCAGCCGTCTCTTTTTCTAAGACATCAACACAAAATACATCAATAAATTTGATCTGCTACTCCGCAGTATTATATTTCATAAGTACAAGTAGTATCAGTTGAATGCGACTGTCTGAAGGCTGATTCACGTCCTCTCAGTTTCTCTCTTCTCCTATGAAGACATAAGTTGAATGGACGACATGTTTTTGCACTTTTCTCGTTTGTACTCTACAGTGTGCTGTGTTTTCGTGGGTATGTTCCTGTGTGAATTTGCTGTCCAGTCGGCCAACATAAATGTTGGTGTTTATAAAGACGCGTACGTGCATTCCTGTGTGTGTTTTGTCACGTGTGCGTCAGAGTGTGTGTGTATGTGTGTTTCTGAGCATGAGCAGGCAGAATCTCCCACTAAGCAGCTGTCAGAGCAGCGCTGGCTATCGTCTCCCCCCTGGGGGTTGGCCTGTCAACTCGTCCCACTGACGGCTCTTCTCTTGGCTGGCCCGGGGCTGGTTAAGGTGTGTGTGTGTGTGTGTGTGTGTGTGTGTGTGGATGTGTGTGTGTGTGTATGTGTGTGTGTGTGTGTGTGTTGCTGGGGCCTTGGCAAATCTGATAATTACTGACCTGACAATGAATTACACCCCCCCTTGCTCCCCCAATGACCCCCCTGTGTTCAGACCTCCCATAGGTGCTGAATGTCTCATAGCTTAACACAGACGTACAGTGGCTGACACACAGGAAAGGACACATTAAATCCCTCCTTATGTATGAGGTGAACACACACACACACACACACACACACACTCACTCATACATAGACACACACACACGCGCACACAGATTTTTCTCCCCATTCCCAGATGTTATACACATGAATGAAACACGGAGAGGAATGAAAACATCTGAAGCTTGAAAGAACATTTTGGCGGGAGGTTTGTGTGTTGGAGGGGTGGGAGTTACTATGCAGGTGCTTTGCCCCCTATATGCCCCCACACACACACACACACACACACACACACACACACACACGCGCGCCTTGGTGCAGGGTAGCGGGTGTTGACTGAGAACAAGCAGCTGTAGCAACTTCTGTTTTTCAAGCCGAAAAGAAATCAGATAATCATCACTAATTATTATTATTATCATTTCCTCGTGTGGATGCTTTTTCACTGCATCCACTGAAACATTCTTGTACAGTTGTTTTTGGGTTCAATCCCTGGACCCACCAAAAACTCTGAGTTCATTTTTTAAAGCTGATGCCCAGAGTAAAGACTCTAAAGCTCTTAGCGAGATGGGTCAACCTGGAGGGGACTAGGTGGTATTTTTTCGGTGATGGGGCAGGAAACATTGCATTGTAAAAAGCTGCTACGTACTGTACGGTATACTGTAGATGCACACCACTGGCTTACCTGTAATACATGATGTCCATGATCCAAACAGATCAAACCAAACTAAATGGCTGGCTACTGTCAGGGATAAGGGACAAAATATATATTTTTTGGGTGTACAAACCCTTTAAAGGAACACGCCGACTTATTGGGAATTTAGCTTATTCACCGTAACCCCCAGAGTAAGACAAGTCGATACATACCCTTCTCATCTCCGTGCGTGCTGTAATGCTGTCTGACGGCTCCAGCAGCATCAGCCCATCACAGAACATCAGGTGAATGGTTCCAGTAATCCTACTGCTCCCAATAAGTGACAAAATAACACCAACATGTTCCTATTTACATGTTGTGATTTGTAGAGTCACAGCGTGTACAAAAAACAACGTAACATGAGACACAGCCATCTTCTAACTGTAAACAAACCGGGAACTATATTCTCAGGCGGAAGAATATATTACTTGGGCGGAGTGATATGCTCGCAGCAAGCCTGTCTGAGAATATAGTTCCCGGTTTGTTTACTGTTAGAAGATGGCTGTGTCTCACGTTACGTTGTTTTTTGTACACGCTGTGACTCTACAAATCACAACATGTAAATAGGAACATGTTGGTGTTATTTTGTCACTTTTGTCACAATTCGGAGCAGCAGGCTAGTTGGAACCAGTTACCTGCAGGATCTGTGCTGGGCTAAGCTAATGCTGGAACCGTCAGACAGTGTTACAGCACGCACGGAGATGAGAAGGGTATGTATCGGCTTGTCTTACTCTGGGGGTTACGGTGAATAAGCTAAATTCCCAATAAGTCGGCGTGTTCCTTTAAAGTGTATGTCCTCGATAAATCTGAAACAGCTAATGAAAGTTTTTCTCATGTTTCTGCCAGTGAATTGCAACTGAACAGATTCCCATTCTTATTACCATACCATCCGCTCTGCTGGGAAAGTGACTGGCTGCAATCTGCCGTCCCTCCAGCAGGACCTGCCCGCCACTCCCCTCTGGCAGGAGGCTGCGGTCCATCAGGACCGGGCCTGAAAGCCTCTGACAGGCTCTTAACCCTCAGCCTCAGTCACTACACGTCACATTAACACATATCTTGGACTATTATCTTTTCCACATCTCCTGATGGATATTTTTCAAACCCTGGCCTCCATAAACCGTACAGCCCTCCTTCTTTCCCTTTCTATTAAAAATATATAGTGTATATTATATAGTATAGTATAGTATCTTTTTATCTTTTTATTGTAATACATATTCTGTATTTATGACTGTAGTAGTACTTTGCTTTATTGTTCAATACCTTTTAATATGTTAATCTATGCACCAAATACATCTGGGCAAATTCCATGCAGGGGAAATCTGACTTTGGCAATACATCCAATTCTGAATCTGATTCTGATTTAAATCAAGGTTTGGTCCAGCTTGCCGTTCCCCTCCAGTGCTCACTGAGCAGTTACAATCCTGAAAACTGCCTGAAAGCCTTCTGTCAGCCGCGTAGCCTGCAGTCAGCAGGAGAGCAGGAACCGAGGCAACCAAACGTCCATCATGTCGACAAATTGACTCAATCAGCCTCATCCAGGAGCATTAGGCCCTCGCCTCTTTGAAATTCAACACTGTTGACGGTTCACCGGAGTGTTTCTGGAGAGGGAAAGGAAAAAGTGGAGGAGAGGAGGAGGCCTCATCATCTCCGGCAGTGATAGAGTGAGAGGGGAGCAGCGGGAGGACTGTGTGATGTGTGAAGTACTGTGTGTGTATTTGTGAGTGTGTGTTTGCGGACTGCTGTCCACGTGAAAAAAACATGTGGAGTTTTACACTTTTTTTATAAGATTTTTATGAAAGGTGAGGTGCAGAGAGTGTAGTCTGGCCCTATTTTGGAGAGAATAATTTGTGTGTGTGTGTGTGTGTGTGTGTGTGTGTGTGTGTCAGGCAGTCACACTTCACTGACACAAAAACAGGCTACTTTAGCTACAGGAGGGCTGGAAGTGGAGGCTATACAGAAGTGAAGCTGAGACTATTCATCAAACACTTCAAATAAAACACAAGCGAGAGGGAGAGAGAGTGAGAGAAATAAGAGAAGAGAAGAGAAGAGAAGAGAAGAGAAGAGAAGAGAAGAGAAGAGAAGAGAAGAGAAGAGAAGAGAAGAGAAGAGAAAAGAAGAACACACCTGGATGTTTGTATGAAGTCTTCTAACAGTAGAGAGCAAGAACAGAATCTGTATCTGTGTCTCTGTGTCCAAACCGTCAGTCAGATAGCTGCCAGGTTCTGTCTGAGATTTCTTCCTATTAGAAGAAAGATGATACATAATCATTTTGAACATGTTTCAATGAGTACTCAAGCACATTTACTGTATAATAATGAAACTGAAAACGGCCTCATCAAATTAGATAATGCTCCAATTTTTTTGATAGATAATAACAATGTCTTGAAGTGAATTGTGAAATCAGGGTGAAATTTGGCTTTTTGAAAGTCAGGCTGATATAACTGGGTCATTCTGACTCTGCACATTCTCCTGCTTGGTCACGCTGACCTCTTGTGGCACATCACAGGAAATTATTTCCTTTTACGCCGCATGCTGTTAGAATATTCATCCATATCACTCTGATGTTTTTGATAACACACTCAGCTTATCTGAACCACTTTTTGCTTATCACAATGTTTATGTAAAGCACAGATGCCAGTTCAGAAGTGATAGAACTTACAACTACTGGATTATTATGATATCTTTCAAAATAACCCTTACATTGCGTACATAACAGGTTACCTTACATTGCATTTTTAGGAACATTTGTGTCTTGTATTCTTAGTGTTTTGCTGTGTCTTCTCTTTGTTTGTGCAACGTTGTGGCTCTTTTCATGCACATTTTTAACAGAAAATGCAATAATAAACCACCATGAATCTTATAAATACACACATACTGTACATGCTTGCATACACATGTGTATTATCACCAGGGCCAGCCCCAGACTTTTGGGGGTCCTAAGCAGGATTTGGTTTTGGGGACCCTCCACATTGAAATGCGTTGCCACTTCATATGGCAAAGTGAGTGTATTGTAAATCTTAGTTTAAGCACCAGAGCCGGCCCGAGGCATAAGCGAACTAAGCGGCTGCTTGGGGCCCCCTGGCCACTAGGGGGCCCCCAAACGAGTGTTGTTTATCCCTCTTGACATTCGCCAACGGTCCCATCTGGGCTCCCGTAGTTCCGAATGGGCCCAGCCCTCCCCCCGCGCGTTTGCCATAGTGATATACAAACAACATGGCAGCGACCATTGACATATATGGCAGCGACACGGCAGCGACAGTGGCTAACATTAGTTATTTTGTTAACTACTCGTTTCATTACTTACTTAACCGCAATATCCGCCAAACCTATTTCCGGAGTACTGAACTACCGCCTACCTAACGGAGCACCATGGAGCACCGGACCCGGTGTTGAAGAACTCTGATGCGGCTCAACACATCTATGAGATAAAAGCCGCTGATAAGAATGAGCTGTGACGGAGGTCTGTAGCGGCTTACAATAACTAGCAATCGCCACTCTCTAGCACGGAGCTCCTCTTCGACGTTTGTTTTTACCGCTAGTTACTACGAAGGAGCTTGCTACAGGTAAGCTACACTCATGAGACCATGTCATGTTAATGTACGTTACTCAGCAACAGGTGAAAACAGGAGCAAGGTTGCGCGTCTAAAGTTAAAATGAATTGAACTTTTACTGAGGAACGAGAAGTGAATTACCTGTATGTGTGAAAACAGCTTTATCTCATGCATCCGTTTGGTGGTTGTTGAATGTATTACATTATTATATAGGGGAGAGCCGGGACAGTTGAAACACTTTTTAATTAAACGTAATTTACAAAGCGATCGTATCGCACTGGAAGCTAATATTTTGTCACTAGCAACCTACACCTGTCTTCTGTCAAATACAGTTGCATTTTCAGCTTTGAACAAAACCGTTTAGGAATTATTACAGCAAAAGTGGGGCGTGCGTAATGTTTCATGCGTCCCTCCTGCGGTACGCATGAAACAGCATATGGGGGATGGATGAAACATACAGTATAAGCCATATAAACTTCCCACAACTTCAATATTTTACTATATATCATGAATGGTACTCCCAAAAGGTGTTATTTTAGATAGATTGTTGCTGGGCTATACGTCTTGGTGAATATCTGTTAACCACTAATTGCCGTCACCTTGAAGCGTGTATGAAGCGGTTTTTGAAATATCTTGCACTGTGGGTGATTCTGCCATTTTTATAGCTAGAACAGTACGTTTTCTCATTTAAATCATGTTTCTATTGTGGAAAATGTCGTTTCACAGGTTTGTTTAATATATAGCATAATATCATTTTTTCAGTCTTTCACAGAGGGCAATACAATGATAGGGAAAACACTCAAACCAATATTTACATAAAATTGGCATGAATAATCATAATGGTATACATGCCCCCCCCGTGTGTGTGTGTGTGTGTGTGTGTGTGTGTGTGTGTGAGAGTGTGTGTGTGTGAGTGAGATCTTGTCATTTGTCATCTGCAGATTCATTTTAAGTGTGTGTGTGTGTGTGGGGGGGGTCGATTTAAATCATGAATCAGATTCAAAAATCAGGGATTTTTTTGAGGCCATATCGCCCAGCCCTACTTCCTACTAACACAGAGTATGTCAGTATTGTTTGGCCCTGAAACCCAAGTAGTTGTGTGAAGTCACTACCTTAATAAATCAAAAAGCAAAAGGCTATGAATCTGAACAAATTTAGGTATTGCCCTTCTCTAGCTGACCATCCCCAAAATGCACCAGAATACAGGAAATAACATCTACCAAATTCAAAATTTTCTGGGGGAGCACCCCCAGACCCCCCCTCGCCGTTTGCATCAACTTTTGCACAAATAGAATAGGGGGGGGGGGAGGGTGCTTATGCATCTGTGCCCCGGGGGGACAGTAGTTCATAATCCTCACTGTATTAATACATAACCTCACTGTATTCATTTAGAATGTAACATTATGGCGTGACATTTGTGTCAATAATCGTCAAGCACAGGTGACTCTGCGTGGTGGGAGGGGGGGGCCCCCAATCAAATTCTGCTTAGGGCCCCCAAAAGGCTCGGGCCGGCACTGTTAAGCACAATAAGCTTGCAACTTAATGTTACTGTTATTTTCTGACATCAAACTTGGAGAGGAGAGAACACAAGTTTACCTGATTGTAGTTCCCCAATTTCACTCCAAAGATGTATTTTTGTTTTTGTTTTCCATCCTCTTCACTCTCATCCAAGTTGTAAACATTTACACACAAGGAAGATGCGGGTCAGTGTAACGCTTATCAGTTCAATTTTCTGAGCACAAACGGACATTTGGAAAAACAAAAAAATGGGTTCAAATATCCAATTTTTTTTCTGCCTTGACAAATTAAAAAATTGGATCTTAAAACTGTTTTTGCAATTTTCTGTTTTTATTCAGAGGATCAGAAATTTAGAAAATTGCGTCTGAGCTCCAATTATTCAATACTGCAATGATATTCTCTCCCTCGTTCCGCCTAGCTACGCCCCGCAACTTGATGCGCACATAAACTTGCATAGTGCGCATTTATTAAGCTCCTGTGGGACATTTCAAGCGCTCTTCGGGGCCCTCTGGTAGCCACAGGGGCCTAAGCAGCTGCTCAGTTCGTAGTAAGTAAACAAGTTTAAAGACAACTCAACTAAAGTAAACTACTAATACTATTACCACTATTACCTTCTTATACTGTGTTACCAGGCACCGTCTTTGATACAATAATGTTAAATTCCATAGATTGTATATAAAGAGGTCCATTTCTATCTATCTTCCTGAAAGTTCTTCTTCTCAAACTTCCTGGAACTGTGAGAGCAATGGGAAACCACAGTCAAATAAAGGCCACTAAAGCTGATACTGCTGATCTTTGGTTTGTTGTTTATGTTTTTGTTATTCTATTTCCTATCTACTTCTTTTTGAGTGTATGCTGTTTGTGTAATGATTAGATTGATGTAACATGTGACTTAGCTACCGCAATCTGTTTCCATGTATGGGTAATTCTTCAACTATGGTACTCTTTGAGTTAGACAGTTTCAGAAAATAAAAACATTTCTACAAACAGTTTTTTAATCTCAGGTGGTTTCTCAATATGTCTAGAAACCTTCCCTGAAGTTGGCTGTGATGATTTGTATTGAATAATATATATTTATTACCATTTTTATCTGACAGTCCAAGAAAACGGTCATTTCCATCACATACCAAAACATGTGTTTTTAAGAGAAAATAATTAAATATCTTCTGTTATAAATATATTTGATTAAATAGCACACACATTTCTATTCAAATTTGTAATTTCTTTATTTTTTTGAAATTTAACTGTAAGGATTTTACAATGTTTACACTAAAAAACACCTAATACTAGGTCACTGGAACATTTCATTTACTTATTATAGCTCAAAATCATGTATTTCTCAAAGTGTATACACATATGTTACCCCTAACTGCACAATTGTCAACACCACTAAATATAGTTGGTTTGATTGTATGTTTTTTATATGTTTTACTTTAAAATATGTGCTGTGGTGGAAATGACATAGATAGGCAACTTCCAATTAAAAACTATTTTTCTACTACTCTATGTGGTGAACCAAAGCAAATCAATAAGTAACAGCATTAGTGAACAAAAACATATCACCAATATTTTTAAATTAAACGCAATCCAAAAAATAAAAAACATGAATTTGTGTTAAAAATCAGCAAATCATTTCTTCACTGTTTTCTACATGCTGAACTCAGCAAACTAAGTACGAACTAGCGCAAACTAGAGCAAACCCTGTCATCATTACCTTAATATAAGTTTAATATAACCAGTTGAATATAATGTTGAATAACTGATAAAATAGGCAATATATTTTGAAATTGCAAACTTATATGCTATATGCCTACGCTGACCCAGAGCAAACACACTGTACTTAAAGGGGTGTTTGGTTGGTAAAAAAGGACATACATAGAACTGCAAAATCCCATTGACACCTCGTTCCTCTGCAAATCTCACAATTTGAAACTGCTGCTGAAAACGGGCGAATCTCAACAAAGCTCATAGTTGACATCAACTGCTATCTAATTACTAAATTCACTTCTGAGACTTTTTTATGCTAGAAATCAACTATGTAGAGGTCCAATATTTGCCGTTTTACGAAAATGTATGGCTAATTGCAAATGTTATCCGACTATGTTGGAGCTCAGCAGGAGCTCAGCTGGCTAACGTGACAGCGGCCAGTGCTTCCCCGCCGCCCGGCATGTCCTCCTTCACAGATCCATATCCGCGCAAAGTCACCGTTTCTGGGTTACTGGACTACCAAATGCCGAGGCCCTGACAGAGCTCCAGGGTCTGCAGCTAGTCACGATCTTTACCCATAGGATTGAAGGGACACTAGCAGCTAACAAACCCCTCAAATTCCCAAAAAAAAAGCTTTAAATTGAAATGGGACACAAGCGTTGGCTTTGTAAGTTCTTAGGGTATCTGTGATATACATGCCGTGACCAAATTCAAACTGTAAATATACAATAGTTATTCCGGCAGCCAGCGCCCCGAGCCCCTTTAGACCAGTAACCCACAAACGGTGACTTCCCCTGGGTATGAAGACTGTGTGGAGCTCCTGAAGTCAGACACGTCTTACCAAATTTGCAATTATCCATACACTTTCGTAAAACGGCCCATGTTTGTGCTTTATAGAGTTGATTTCTCGCATAAAAAAATCCTGAAGTGAATTTAATATCGAAATAGCAGACAATGTATAAAGTTGCAGTGTCTGAAATATGAGACCTGCTGTCTCGTCTCCGATGTATGTGTATGTGGTTATCTCAACCAATCAGCGAGCAAATTATCTAAATATTCAGGAGCATACCATATAGCTGTCTTTTCGAATAGAGACATTCCACAGGGATGCATAAGGGCCCAAAGAATAGCACCTGGGACATTTTCAGTCAAACCAATGTTACATACCCTATTAAGAGACCTTAAAGGAATACGCCACGTTTGTTGAAATAGTTCTTATCACAGTCTACCCTGGCTGTAGATAGGTGGGCCAATGCATTTTTTGTCTCAGTGCAAGTAATTAGGTTGTTTTTTTGTCTTTTGTTGGCTCACTTTTACTCACAACATGCTAACCGGCAACATAGGATTCCATTCATTATGCTAAGCTAAGAGATCGTGATAAGCCCTATTTCAACAAATGGTGGCGTATCCCTTTAAGGAACAGTGTGAAATAGGCCTACTCTATATAATCACTTTATCACCTCTTTATACGTTACTGTCATGTGTGTTATGTCGTAAATCCATGTATTGTCAAACGTAATGATGTGGAATAACAAGTTGAATCCGACTAAATAGACATTTGTTAAATACTGTATATGTCAAACTTGCATATGGGCCAGAAGTTCAGTTATGTTTTATTTAACTGTTTTTTTTAATTTAAATGTTTTTTTGCATTAAATTTTTAGTATTATAGCCCAAATAATTTGCTGTTTAGAACAAACAATGTCATTTCCACCACAACCTGTCTTTACCACCACAATGAACACCGTGGTGGAAATGACTGTGGTGGAAATGACATTTCATTTCCCCACTTTCTCTCTAAAATCTCATGCTATGTTAGCCTGCTAGTATTAGTTTTAGAGTTAGCATTAAATATACACAAATTACACATTATTAAATTAAATTTATCCAGTTATTTTTACGTCCATGTGAAATAGGAGCTGTTTGGAAATGACGACCAATAAACATACTCTCAGTTTTACTCATATTTACCTTGATTTTTCTTCTTTTCATTACCCCTGTACACAACACCATTTCATCCAGCCATGTGTTCCACTTTGGAGTTTCTGTTGCTATGGTTACTAAGTACACAAACCTTAAACAATGATCCCAGGATTCTATTTCGTACAGCGTGGTGGAAATGACAGTGACCCCAAGGGACAAGGGTTCTACTTATGAAAAATATAAGAAAATGTGAATAAATATCACAATATATATTATGTATAATTGAAGTAGACACTATTTTATTATTTCTACTTGAAATCTACATTATTTAAGTATTTAATTTAAAATTAAGCGAGGTTGAAGATGCAAAGTCTGGCTTAGGGACAGAGGGAAAACAGTAAAAACCATGCATAAAAGGCCTCATATTATATAATAAAAAGAATAATAGAGCCATGATAAATTTTTTATAAGTTACCCTTAGGGTGAGGTAAGTGTGACAAAAACAAAAAAGAAGAAATGTTTTTTAGTTTTTATTATTTTACCCAGGGACATGAAAAGTACCATAGTTAAAGAATCACCCGTATACACGTTACATTAATAACATGAATATACAGTAAATGAGAAAAAAAATATAAATATACAAAAATAAAAAATAAACTAAATATATATAAAAGAAATAACTTAAAAAAAATATGAAAAATGAAATATTGTATTATTTCCATGACTGTGCGCTCATTGGCTATCTCAGGTCTACGTCGGTGTTACGTGCCTTCCTATTGGCTGCCGGGTTGACGCCTATTGCTCTGTGTCCTGAAGCGGCGAAGTGAAGGTGAACCCCATAGAAACCGGCCCGTCTCTCTCTCTGCTCGTCTCTGGAAACATCCTCCCCCGGTCTCCTCCTTCTGCACCGGGTTCGTCTGCGTTGCCCTGAGCCATGTCCATTTTCAGCGATGTCCCGCTGGCTCCTCCGGTAGCGGTTTTCAAACTAACTGCCGACTTCAGGGAGGACGGCAACCCGCAGAAGGTGAATCTGGGAGTTGGAGGTAAGAGATGGTCGCTGCTAATGCTAATGCTAAGTTAGCTTGCTGGCGGTGAGTCAGACCAGCAAACTGCCGTGCTTGCTTGTTAGCCTCATTTAGCTATCTAGCCCTAACCCTAACTTTGAGTGTTCCGTTGACGCGGTGCTGATGTTGTCACGCTATCAAGCGTTAGCAGCGCTTTGGTTTGACCTTAGCAGTGAAGCTAACGAGCTGGAGCACAAACTAGCTTGACGTTGACAGCTGTCAGTTCATTATAAATGCGACGGCGGTTACATTGATGATACAGGGGGGGAAAAAGTAGACTTTAGGGAAGCAGAACCTCGTCTTGTGACTGCTATTTTCACCGTTTACTCAAAATGCACTTCTGTTTCACCTCTGACCCTGGACTCATCTTTCTCCACTTCAGGGTCTCTGTCGAAAGGTCATTTTGAATCACTAGCAGGAGCTTAAACTAAAGACTTCAAATCAGCTGGATTTTGAGAATCACATCTCGCTAGTTTTCGAGCTGTCAGATTGTCGTGCACTTGTTCCGTTGTGTGACACGCTGCGGGGATGACGATTGCAGGATACTTTAAAATCAGAAGACTGCATTGCTTTACTTTATTGCTAGAATACTTTATTGTTCCCTCTTCAGTTACAGTTGCTCACAGTCAGTGTAAGGCATACATAAGAGTAAGTCAATAAGTATATAAAGTAACATAGCTTGAGTGCAGATATAAAAAAGTTAGTAGTAAAAGTGAGTGAAATTAGGTTAAAAACATCATGTTGCCATACAGTGTACAATATAGAGTAGTAGGTGAAAAACAGCTATTAGTATTGTTGTTATGGTTAGGACGGCTTAAGCGTGAGTTATGCTTCTGCGTTAAATCTACGCCGTGGCTACGTAGGTAGGTACGTGGAGACACGGACCCTACGCTGAGCCTGACGTGCACATTTCGAAAAATGTGACTACACAACATGGCATTGTGACTTTGCGTAAACATGCACGCCACTTTCCTAAAGCCAAATGACTTCAGAATACTGTGTAACTTAGCATAACATTAAGCAATTAAGTCCAAGAAAAGACAACTTGTGAGCTCAACATTATAATAACCACAATCCCTGAAGACATAGTATCATATCGAGGGTTGGGTACCTTTTTGGATTTTTACGATTCCGATGCCGAACTGGTACTTTTAAAACGATTCAGATTCCTAAACCGATTCTTGAGAAACTGAAAAATGACATCAAAGAAAGGCTCTTTTTTTTATATATATATTTTGTCAAATTTAAAAAATATTTAAAATTTAAATAACAATATATTAACGTTTTAAAGTACTTAAATATATAATAAAAACCCTACACTACAGAAAAAGTGTGATATTTTTACCGAAATTTGCGTTCTAATCCGGTCCGATTCCTACCGGTTGCGTAGGAACCGGGTTTCGGTACCCAACCCTAATCATATCATGACATTAATATTGTAAAAGTAAACCTGTAAACACTACAAACATCTGGTTATCTGTACTTGTACCCCGTACAGGGTTATTGAAGTTTACCAAGTTGTCCTCTCATGTAACACAGACTTGGACCTGAGCCGCTCTGTTGCACAAAACATATCTGTGTGCACCAAACCAGTTTGGCCTGAAATTAATCAGCTGCGTGGTAAGCCTCACCGGTGTAATGTAGCCACTCGCCATGGCTGTACGTTTTCTGTTTTAATGAGTAACTTATTGATTCGTGGATTACTCTTTGCCGTTTTAGAGTCCAGCAAGCAGCTGCTACCAGCTGACGTGTTCAGTGTTTTCTGGAGTTTCTTGCCTTTTTTTTTTTTAATCCACCCAATTCACATTTCATACTCGCTGTTATGAGATGTGGTCATCTGCAATTTTGATCCACTGATCAACCAAATGATCGAAAACCAACAACCTACTTGTTTGACCTTTTTATAATGTGTCTGTAGCTGTGGCCAAGGCCTGATATGTGATACAGCTCTGCACAGGCACCCGTACAGAATGAAGGAGCACGAGTTCTTAAGGAGTCAAATATGTAACACACACACACACACACACTAGTTTAGACAAGCTATTAATGTTGACCTTCAGAGAGTCTGTGACATTACATTGAATCAAATAGTTGAATGTTTTTTTTTCTCTCCTTTCCTCTGTTTACCTTTTAGATGCATCATGCAGGACTGCAAGGTTATTGCTATTATTACATCCAGGCTGCACACTCTGAAATAAAAACATGTTGAGATACGCCTTGAGAAATCACGGTGCGGGTGTGGTTCAGCGATATGACGATCTAAGCTGTGAAAGGAAGATACCAACCAGAAGAGATAATAGAGAAAACCTACTATACCTGATTTATCACCGGCCACTTCAACCGCTCATTGACGAAAATGTGTAGTTGGCAAACAACATCACGAAATATAGGCAGCAACTCAATGCATTTAGGCATGGAGATACGGTGAAGACCATCTGCCGAAGTTCAAACCGATTGATCAGAATGGGGAAGAAAGGTGGCGTGGTTGCCAGACTGGCTGGTTTGAGAATTTCAGAAACTGGTGATCTACGGGAAATTTTGCGCAAATTTTCGCGCCCCAACAACCATCTCCAGGGTTTACAGAGACTGGTCCAGAAAGAATAAATTGTATCCTGTGAGCGACAGTTCTGCAGGCAAAAATTGGTGCAAGTACTTGAATACAATTGAACCCCAAATGAATCATGTTATGGATGTCTGGAAGTAGGGCTGGGCGATATGGAGAAAATCAAATATCACGATATTTTGGACCACATACCTCGATATCGATACCACAACGATATTGTAGTTTGACATCTCTGGTAAACACAAGAACTAAAGTGGTGCTTTTGCATGACTCTGCGTAGAAACTCAGATTTACAGATCTGTCGGTTAAATCAACTGATCAA
Organism: Perca schrenkii; assembly: GCA_025617405.1. Classification (NCBI taxonomy): domain Eukaryota; kingdom Metazoa; phylum Chordata; class Actinopteri; order Perciformes; family Percidae; genus Perca; species Perca schrenkii. The sequence continues at coordinate 37,206,747 of CM046788.1, forward strand.
TTAGTCGATACAATTGAATGAGTGTGAGTCGACTAAGAATTTCTTCAGTCGAGCACAGCCCTAGAAACTGTTGCTGAAACCTTTTTGTTGATGCATGTTTTGCCCAGACTGAAATCCCACGGTGACCTATTTTCCGTATGTGTGTCAGAGCTGGAGCCAGAAGGCTTTGCGGCTCCTTGATAAAGCGCTGCGTTGCTTTGTGTCCCCTCCAGCGTACCGTACCGATGACTGCCAGCCCTGGGTGCTGCCGGTGGTGAAGAAGGTGGAGCGCATGATCGTGGAGGACGGCAGCCTGAACCACGAGTACCTGCCCATCCTCGGGCTGCCCGAATTCCGCTCCGCCTCGGCCAAGGTTGCCCTGGGCGACGACAGCCCCGCCATCAAGGACAACAGGGTGAGACACGAGCCGCGTCCCATGTCCCCTTATCTGACAGCTCCTCGACTCCTCGGTCCTCGGCTGAACCGGTGGAGGCCGTCTCAAAGGCTACGTTCAGACTGCAGGCAAAAGTGGCCCAAAGCCCAAATTGGGGTCAAGTGACCAGGTCTTCTTCAGAAGTAGTGGGAACACTCAAATCTAGCCCAGATCTGATTCTGGGTACATAAAAGAAGAGCTGATTCATATGCCTTAAATTGTACTGTGTATTAAAAGAAACTAAAAGACATTTCAAATAAGGAGGGAAATGGAAATGAATCCACTTAAAAAGAAGTAGTAGTACATTTGCTCGTTTCCTCTCTCCTCCAACGATTTCCTCGGCGGGAGGGACCAAGCGAGGAAGGGAGGCAAGCGGAGGAGTCAAGGAGGCAATTTAAGCGACCATGAGAAGCACCCTAGACGCACGCTTTAAACCCCCCCACACCCCCCAGGAAGTGTGCAGATGTTGCTAGAGTGCATTTCCAGTGTTTGATTCCTGTTTCCTTGCTGCTTGTTTCCTCTCTCTCTCAGGTGGGAGGGGTCCAGGCTCTCGGGGGGACCGGTGCTCTGAGGATCGGGGCAGAGTTCCTGCGGCGTTGGTACAACGGCGTCAACAACACGGCCACGCCCGTCTACGTCTCAGCGCCCACCTGGGGTCAGTAGGCAGCTGTAAAGCAAGTAACGGACTACTAGGGGTGGGGAAGGGGGGGATTAGGGGGAAAAGTACAAGACACAGATAACGTAATGCTTATATGTTTGTTTGGTTATGTGTGTCTTGTACTTGTCCCCCTATCCCTTGCCTCGGCAGCAGTGTGAATTTCCCCATTGTGGGGGGGTTAATAAAGGATTTTGATGTTTCTCCCCCTCCCCCCCCAGAGAACCACAACAGTGTGTTTACTGACGCTGGCTTCAAAGACATCCGGCCATACCACTACTGGGACGCTGCTAACAGGGGCCTGGACCTCGCCGGGCTCCTGGATGACCTGGAGGTGAGGGGGGGGGGCCCGTGATGGGTGAAGGGCTGCTCGATGTCGGCATTTCCATGTTGCCATGACTCAAAAACAAATCGCAACGTACCAGCTGCATGCTGATAGGCTCTTTCAACTTTAGATTTAGATTTACTCCTTAGGTATTGGAATCTGGGAATGAATGACAAGGCACTTTTAAATACTCTGTACCAGTGTTTCTCAAATGGGGGTACATGTACCCCTAGGGGTACTCTGAAGGACTGCAGGGGGTACGTGACCAGACCCTTGTACCTCTTTATTTACAATTATTTTTTTTTTTATTCTTGCCTTCCTTCCTTTCTTCTATTGTCTTTTTTTTTTTTTTACACCTGTTTGCCATTTTTTTTAAAGTTTTTTTTTACGACCTATTATTGCCTTTCTTCCTTCCTTTTTTCTACTGTCTATTTTTTCCAAGTTTGTCCTCTTTAAAAAGAAATATATATATATATATATATATATATATATATATATATATATATATATATATATATATATATATATATATATATATATATAAACTAACCTGTCTCACGACGGTCTAACCCAGCTCACGTTCCCTATTAGTGGGTGAACAATCCAACGCTTGGTGAATTCTGCTTCACAATGATAGGAAGAGCCGACATCGAAGGATATATATATATATATATATATATATATATATATATATATATACATACATACATACATACATACATACACACACTACACACACACACACACACACACACACACACACACACACACACACACACACACACACACACACACACACAGTACAGGCCAAAAGTTTGGACACACCTTCTCATTCAGTGTGTTTCCTAGATTCTCACTGAAGGCATCAAAACTATGAATGAACACATATGGAATTATGTACTTAACAAAAAAGTGTGAAATAACTGAAAACATGTCTTATATTTTAGATTCTTCAAAGTAGCCACCCTTTGCTTTTTTATTAATAAGGGAAATAATTTCACTAATGAACCCTGACAAAGCCCACCTGTGAAGGTAAAACCATTTCAGGTGACTACCTCATGAAGCTCATTGAGAGAACACCAAGGGTTTGCAGAGTTATCAAAAAAAGCAAAGGGTGGCTACTTTGAAGAATCTAAAATATAAGACATGTTTTCAGTTATTTCACACTTTTTTTGTTAAGTACATAATTCCATATGTGTTCATTCATAGTTTTGATGCCTTCAGTGAGAATCTACAATGTAAATAGTCATGAAAATAAAGAAACACATTGAATGAGAAGGTGTGTCCAAACTTTTGGCCTGTAGTGTGTATGTATATGTGTATATATAGTATATATATATATATATATATATATATATATATATATATATATATATATATATTTTTTTTAAGTCCGTTTTATTCCAGGTTTGTCGCTGTTTTTTAATTTTTGCCACTTTTGTCGCCCTAGTTTTGCCTTACTTCCTTCTTTATAGTTAGTTTGTTTTCAACGTTTTTGTTGCTTTGTTGAAGTTTTTGTCGCTTTTTTTTTGACGTTTTTCTAACTATTTTGGTCCTATTATTCCGTAATTTCCTTCCTTCTTCCTACCGTGTTTTTCCAAGGTTTTTTTCATTTAAAAAAAAGTTTTTGTCACCTTTTTTCATCAGCGTTTAAATGCTCCTTTTCAGTTACAAGGCTGTTGTTTAGTTAATCTATCGCAGACATCGCTGTACTGTTCCTCTTTATATAAACTTGGCTTCAAAAAACAATTGAAAGGGGGAACGTTATTGAAAACAGTTTGAGAACCACTGCTCTACACTATAGACTGGAGGCACTCGGGTCGTTGTCTAAAAAGTATGGACGTTTGGTACCCAGCCGTGCTTGGGTGTGGTTATTTGGTTACGATCTGACTCTTCCCTTGTCGACAGAAAGCTCCAGAACGCTCCATCTTCCTCCTCCACGCCTGCGCACACAACCCCACCGGCACCGACCCGACCCAGGACGAGTGGAAGAAGATCGCCGAGATCATGAAAGTAAGGTCACGCGTGGCCGCTGTCGTTTCTCTGGTCACATACATGTCACTGTCACGCTGTCACCGGTTCCAGGCTCTCCCTTTAAGTAAAGCACTGGAGTCAAATCTGTCAGTTGTTGATATAAGAACATTGATGTGAAGAAGTGCATTTCTTATTTTATTTATATTTCTTTATTTAAAAGGGACAACTCACATTAATCAGCATGAGTACAGAGTCCAACATGGAAATGTGCCAGAAATAACCATACAGGCTGATTTTCATCTGCAGTCCCTAGCAGGTTGATGGCTTAAAAACAACAGATACAATACAACAAATACACATAAACCAAGAAAGACGTAGACAGGTAAAAATGACACAACCACTGTTCCAGATCAGGACAACTGGCAGGGTGATGGCATGAGAAAAACATAACACAAGTATCATACACAGTAGACGCAGGTAAAAGTGCATAGACACACATTAGGACGCATCAGCAACACATGAGCACACACAGAGACACTACTGGAGCATCTACATGCCAAACTGCATTGTCAAATTCTCATCTTCTCCTTCATTATTCTTATTAATGTGATTCTTACTTTTAAGAAAAAAATGTCATTCATTTTTGCTCAAAGGTGATTTTCTAAACTGTATTCTTGGGCTGTTTTCTCATCTTCCACTGTTGTCCTTTTCTCTATCTTTTAATGTTTTTGTTTTTTTCTCTAGAGGAGGAACTTGTTTGCGTTCTTTGACTCGGCCTACCAGGGTTTCGCCTCCGGCAATCTGGAGAAAGATGCCTGGGCCATCCGCTACTTTGTCTCGGAGGGTTTTGAGCTCTTTATAGCTCAGTCCTACTCCAAAAACTTTGGCCTTTACAGTAAGCACACATGATACGCACATACCAGGGTCGCAGCGGGGTCTTAAAAAGTCTCGGATTTGAAAATGTTAGGCTATAAAAAAGTATTGTGTTCTAGGTCTTAAATCATTTTAAACGGGTCTTAATTGTCCTACGTGTCTGACAACATTATGGAAATGATCCCTTCAGAGATAGACCTTTAAAACCTCCTTGAGACCTTTCTGTTTAACCAGAAACAGCTCTGACGTCGCTAGCGCTAAACCCACCAGACTCCATTTAAAAAAACAATACTTTTAGCGTGTATAGAGCCAACGTATTTTCACATGTAAATCGGTAAACTGTGTTTATTTCAACCAAAACTAGAGTTGTGATGGTTAAAAGAGTGGAAAGAAGACCCAAAACGGCTTTTCATAGTTTTATTTGGTTTCTGTCGACTTTGAATGAAGTGTATTTTATGACGCTAAAATGACTGTTTATTGGTTTCTTTACATGGAGTCTGGTGGGTTTAGCGAACTCAATTTCGTGGATGTTTTTATGTTTAAAAAAAGGATCTTACTCTTTAACAGAAAGGTCGACCTCCTTAGAAATCCTTTCCATAATGTTGTCAGACACTTAGGATAATAATCTGAGTCTGTCTGAGGCAAAACAAGCACTTTTCGTGAAGGTAAATACAAGCTGGACAACTGCCCTGTTAACTTATATTGTAGCTTGTTTCTCTGCAGAGACCTGCAGAGACTCTAACATACACATAAAGACTTGCACGCACACTTAAGCAGTCCTGGGTTTAGCACAATGACTAGTACGCTAGAGGAAACACCAAATGCTTTTGTTAATTGAAATCTCCCTCCTACCCATCGTATGTTCTAAAGTCGACCCTCTGTTCCCTGCTGCTGTCATCAGATGAGAGAGTTGGCAACCTGACCGTGGTCGCCCAGGACAGCGAGAACCTGAGCCGCACCCTGTCCCAGATGGAGAAGATTGTCAGGACGACTTGGTCCAACCCGCCGTCTCAGGGAGCGCGCATCGTCAGCAAGACGCTCAACTGCCCCGAGCTCTTCGCCGAGTGGTACGCTCCAGGGAATCGACCGACGCCGGTTTCTCGAGGCCGTCACGATAACGATTATTAGTAGTTAGTAAAACCCATAACCAATATTTGGAACCAATATTCATTTACAGTGAAAATGAAAATCTTTAAAGTGCTCATATTATGCTTCCCGGCCAGTCCACTGCTTGTGTTTTGTTTTTTACCCTTATAGGGTTTTAAAGTGCTCATATTATGCTTTTTGGCTTTTTCCCCTTTCCTTTATTGTGTCATTTATCTTTTTTGTGCACGTTATAGGTTTACAAAGTGAAAAAAGCCCAAAGTCCCCCCCAAAGGGACTTACCATCTCCAACAGAAAACACTGTTCACCAACTGCTCCAAACAGCTCTATTGTAGTCCAGCCTTTACTTCAGAGACAAACGAGGTCACTTTGTAACACACGTTATAATGCTCGCCTAGCTACTAGCATGGCACGCCCTCATACTCTGCTTCTGACTGGCTAGTAGTCTTTACTTAGCTACTGTCAGGGCACGCCCTCATACTCTGCTTCTGACTGGCTAGTAGTCCTTACCTAGGTACTGTCAGGGCACGCCCTCATACTCTTCTTCTGACTGGCTAGTAGTCCTTACCTAGGTACTGTCAGGGCACACCCTCATACTCTGCTTCTGACTGGCTAGTAGTCCTTACCTAGGTGCTGTCAGGGCACGCCCTCATACTCTGCTTCTGACTGGCTAGTAGTCCTTACCTAGGTGCTGCACATGTGCGACTCCCAACAAAGACGGAAAAGAAGTGTGATGCCTCACTCTGTAGCTAAAACAGAGAGCTCAACACGCAGGGTGAAAAGAGGAGCTGCAGTACTACAAAAAATATGGTGTTTTCTGAAAATGAAACCATTTCTGATATAACTTTTAAATACAATTATGAATCTGAAAATGAGCATAATATGAGCACTTTAAGTCAAATTTAGGATTTATGTTACAAACTTTGTAACGTTCACTGTGTGCGATCACATAAGGCTTGTATCACGTGGACAGTGTTGTTGTCATTACTTAGAATTCCTCACGGGGGCGACAGAAACCACGCACTATAGCTTTAAATCCATGTTGCCATATAAAGTAAAGGCATTTAAATCTGTTCACCAACCCTGCAGCGTGCATTGGCTTGTTTTTGAAGGAGACTTGCATTTGTATTTTTTGAGACCAGATTCTACCAATGAAATGAGCCCTTCACTGGATGGAGTACCGACAGGTGCAGTGTTGTGTGTTGGTAATTTACAATAATTTAATATCTAGTAAACAAATATGCAAAGAGTTAACATTGTGTATGAAAAGGAAGTGTACATGCTTATACCCCCAATGAAGTGCACACAAATCGTTTACATGTTACAGGCAACTGTTGGGGGCTTGGAGGACATCACAGTGAACTTCATTTATCTTCACTCTTAAGTTTTGTCCATGTTTTTTTTTCTAATATCCTGTTACATTCCCCCTCTTTTTTTTTTTGCTCCCACCTCTCCCCCCTCTCTGCTCACTGTGTAGGAAGGGTAATGTGAAGACCATGGCAGAACGTGTCCTATTGATGAGGGATCAGCTCAAGTCCAAGCTGCAGGATCTGGGCACCCCAGGGACCTGGGACCACATCACGCAGCAGATCGGCATGTTCAGCTTCACCGGCCTGAACCGTGAGTGGAGTTTTTTTTGTATTTATTTTTTAAGATTATTTTCTAAGATGATTTTCTAAGACTATTTTTAGGGGCATTTTAGGCCTTTATTTCCTTTTGAGTCGAGGAGTAAACTTCTATATATGTGCGCCTGCTCTACCAACTGACCTATCCCGGCCACCTTTTTGACAATTTGTTTATTTTTTAAGATTATTTTTTGGGCTTTTTAGGTCTTTATTTGACAGGACAGATGAAGACATTAAAGGGGAGAGAGAGGGGGAATGGCATGCAGCAAAGGGCCACAGGTCGGAGTCGAACCCGTGGTCGCTGAGTCGAGGAGTGAACTTCTATATATGTGCGCCTGCTCTACCAACTGACCTATCCCGGCCACCTTTTTGACATTTTTTTTTCAACCTATTCTTGCCTTACTTTCTTCCCTTTTTCTACTATTTGTCCTCTTTTCCAGGTTTGTCGCCGTTTCTTTTTGTCACTGTATTCGACCTATTGTTGCCTTCCTTCCTTCTTTCTAGCGTTTGTTTTTTTTCGAAGTTTTATTTGCTTTTTAAAAGGTTTTGTTACTATTTTCGACTTATTCTTGACTTCCTTCCTTCTTTCTACCGTCTTTTTCCAAGATTTTGTCACCTTTTTTGATTAGCATTGAAATGTTTTTTTCTCCAGTTAGAAGGCTGTTGTTTTGATGACATGGCTGTACTGTTCCTCCTTATATAACCCTGGGTGTTGTGATGTGTCTTCCAGCCAAACAGGTGGAGTACATGATCAAAGAGAAGCACGTGTACCTGATGGCCAGCGGCCGCATCAACATGTGCGGCCTGACCACCACCAACATCGACTATGTCGCCCAGTCCATCCACGACGCCGTCACCAAAGTCCAGTAAAGGCTGCTTCCCTCCGCCCACTTCCTGCCTCCTGCACTGTACGCCACAGGAAGTTCTCACCATGTCTGTACCCTTGTACCCCCGCCCCTTGCTCATCCCGGCCTCTGATTGGTTGAACTGCAGCAGGCAGTTGAACCAATGGGAGGGCGGATGATTTTTTTTTTTCTTTTTCTGTTCTCACGTGAAGGTATGAATCTATCGGAGGGTCAAGGATTTTAGGAAGACCCTAAAACGCACAAAAGCTAGGCATGCATGTCAGCACAGCTCCATACCAGAATGGGTCAAAGTTTAAAAAAAAAAATAAAAAATGTCTTTTTATTCAGGTCCCTGCATTTTTAGCCTGTTTTTGTGCAATTTCAAATATGTCTGTTCACAGAAGACCACTTGAATCTTTGCTTTCTCTGTCAGGGTTTTCCCCCCGGAAAAGTGGTTTAGCCCAGTTCTTCGACGAGGGCCCGGCTGGGGCCGGTCCCAGACTGATGGCAACAGTAATGTAGAGCCCAATAGTTTCTGTGATACCAAATAATGGACTGAGTTGTGAATAAAGAATTTTAAAAAGCAGTAAGACAGACTCCATAGGGCCCTACATTAAGTCAGTGCTAAAAGCTAGATGGAGATTTGAAAATAAGATTGAGCCCCCCCCCCCCACACTGTAACTGTGGTTAAAAAAAACTTTTGTCATTTCTAGCATTTCAAGAGATACGTCATGATGTAGCTGTAGAATTGACCAAAATGCCTGCTTGATGTAAATAGATGTAACAATCGCTGTCAGAGGTCCTATTATTTCCTGCAGAAGCACTGAAGTCCTGCTTTATTTCAGCTCTGAGCCCATAACACATCAATTTTCCTTTTTGTTAACCATCACAATTTCCTATATCAATATATGTATATTTAATGCATAATCAACTCATCCCAGGACAATTCCTATGCTGAAGTCTGAAGAAGGGCATTGTAAGCACAGCGGGTATGTTCCCGCTCACTTAAAGGTAAATGCATGTGCCTGGTGTTTTTAGGTTTTGCCGTGTCAAACCTGTGCAGCTACGTAGAAGATCATAATGTTAGTTGGAAGTTGTGCCATCCGTGAACAAAGTGGCCTCTCCTTCCTCTTTCTGGTGTCACGTTCTCTCCACCCTGCAGTGCCCTTGTTGAGTTACAGAAAGCCTCTGTAAAGTCGGTTGTTGTGATGACACCTGTTCGCCACATAACCACATGTGTTGTTGTTTGTAATGTCACATTGCAGTATGTGTGCTCATACTGAAATAAATTATAAACTGTAAGAACCCAAATCTTTGCTTTCTGCCTGTTTGTTTTTCTCCCCCAAAAAACCCTCCCTAGGCTGTATACTTTCTAAAATATCTATGTGTAGAAGGTTATGGTCACATTAAATAGCCATTGTAACCTCATAGAGCTGCATAGATTAATTGATTAGTTGTCAACTATTGAATTAGTCAGCAACTATTTTCATAATCGAGAATTTTCTTTTGTGAAAGAAAGTACAAATTCTGATTCCAGCTTCTTAAATGTGAATATTTTCTAGTTTCTTCTCTTCTCTGTGACAGGAAACTGAATATCTTTGAGATGTGGACAAAATGAGACATTTGAAGACATCTTAGACTTTGGGAAACACTGATCCCCATTTTTTTTTTTAACCATTTTCTGACATTTTATAGACCAAACAACTAATCGATTAATCGAATAGGAAAATAATTGGTAGTTGCAGCCGTATAACCTTGTTAAATTATACTAATACTACACTACATGTAGGACAATGCAACGTGTGTAACATAGGAACAAGCTGCAGTGGAAAGCAGACACGAGAGAAGATGCAAATAATCGGTGGCTTATTCATATTCATACGTTTATGTAGTGCGGTGGCCCACTGACTTATGGCATATAGTTCATGCTCGTGCACACCTGTCTGAGTAGAATTAATTCACCATTTCTGTCTCCACTACTCATATCTACTTTAATTACTAACTTTACAGTCTCCAGTTTATGTCCCTGTGTTTATAGGGACTGTATTCGGCATTAAAGCTGCAAACAGAAATTGGCTTTAAATGATATAGGGGAGGATTGTCGTCTTGAGCAGAGAATGAATTCACTGTTCCATCTTTGTTTGTAGTCGCACATGAACAGTACCTAGGTAAAGACTACTAGCCAGTCAGAAGCAGAGTATGAGGGCGTGCCCTGACAGTACCTAGGTAAGGACTACTAGCCAGTCAGAAGCAGAGTATGAGGGTGTGCCCTGACAGTACCTAGGTAAGGACTACTAGCCAGTCAGGAGCAGAGTATGAGGGTGTGCCCTGACAGTACCTAGGTAAGGACTACTAGCCAGTCAGAAGCAGAGTATGAGGGCGTGCCCTGACAGTACCTAGGTAAGGAATACTAGCCAGTCAGAAGCAGAGTATGAGGGTGTGCCCTGACAGTACCTAGGTAAGGACTACTAGCCAGTCAGGAGCAGAGTATGAGGGTGTGCCCTGACAGTACCTAGGTAAGGACTACTAGCCAGTCAGAAGCAGAGTATGAGGGTGTGCCCTGACAGTACCTAGGTAAGGACTACTAGCCAGTCAGAAGCAGAGTATGAGGGTGTGCCCTGACAGTACCTAGGTAAGGACTACTAGCCAGTCAGAAGCAGAGTATGAGGGCGTGCCCTGACAGTACCTAGGTAAGGAATACTAGCCAGTCAGAAGCAGAGTATGAGGGCGTGCCCTGACAGTACCTAGGTAAGGACTACTAGCCAGTCAGAAGCAGAGTATGAGGGCGTGCCATGCTAGCAGCTAGGTGAGCATTATAACGTGTGTTACAAAGTGACCACGTTTGTCTCTGAAGTAAAGGCTGGACTACAATAGAGCTGTTTGGAGCAGTTGGTGAACAGTGTTTTCTGTTGGAGATGGTACTTTGGGATTTTTCCCTTTATAAACCTATAACGTGCACAAAAAAAGATATATAACACAATATAGAAAAGGGGAAACGCCAAAAAGCATAATATGAGCACTTTAAAACAAAATTGTACCTTCGAAAGAAGGCTACATACAAAACAATGCACATTCAGAAATAAAAGTCACAGCATAAGAGTACCAACGAAAAAGAAACAAGCCAGACAATGAGGTTGCACTGGCTGTGGCCTATCCGATTATTTCTGGAAAAGTGGTGAATTTTCATGCACTTCAAGAGTCTTCAGAGGTGAAGAGGAAGGCATAGAGTTCCTCCTCGTTAGGAACGTTGTCCTCATCGCTGACTTTGACCTTCTGCCCCAGAGGGATGCACCTGGGCATGAGCCTTCTTCCAGTCTGAGAGATAAAAAGATGAGGTTTTAGCATCCTCCGGGGTTTATTTCTCTCACTGCTTTGACTACACGTTTGAGTCAAAAACAATCTGATCAGAGAGCAGACATTCGGCGATTGAGCTAGGGCTGCGAAATATGAGCAAAATGTGCGATAACGTTATTGAATATCGCAATAACGATATTAGTAAGTAAGTAAAGTTTATTTCTAGAGCACATTTAAACGCAGCTTAAGCTGACCAATGTGCTTTACAAAGAAGCACCAAGGTGCTGATAAAATCATCCAAATGTTAAAATTAAAATAATAAAAAGAAATATGACTAAATGAACAGATATTTAAAGTATAGTCAGTTCTGCATTCATGTTGCTTTCTGCTAAAATACATAAAAATTCATTGTTGAATTTAAAATAAACAAAAAGGGAAACCATTTCCAACATTCATTTAGTGAACAAGCTGGAGATTGAATTGAATATAAAAAGGCACAACTAATAGAAAGTGAAAGTTGCATTATTATTTTTTTTTTTTAAGATTATTTTTTGGGGCATTTTAGGCCTTTTAATTCCACAGGACAGATGAAGACATGAAAGGGGAGAGAAGGGGAATGACATGCAGCACCTCTAAATATGTGCGCCTGCTCTACCAACTGAGCCAACCCGGCACAACAGTTAAATTTTTTTTCAACTCACACAAAAAACTTGTGTAGTGTCTTTTGCGATATGTCGCAGTCTCTTGCGATTAAAAAAATCGACGTATTGTGCAGCACGAGCCACGCGCCGAATTTCTGGCTTTACTCTGGAAACGTACGTCGGTTGATCCAGACCACACACACTATTCAAATGAATGTGTTACTGATCTCTTAATAATATAATTTATTGTGTTGTGCGATTAGAAAACCTGATACAAAATTCACATAATGGTGTTGTTCATTTTGAAGTGAAAGACTCACTATTTTCTTGCTTTCGCCATGGGATTTTTGAAAGCACTTCTTCATCATCAATAGCTTTCTCTCCATCTCCAGCCTCAGCTGCTCTTCACGTTGCCTGGAACATGATGTAGCAAGAAGGAAGAGATAGAGCAAGAAGGAAGAGATAGAGCAAAAAGGAAGAGATAGAGCAAAAAGGAAGAGAAGTGGGTTTTCATGTAACAACAACGCTCTTTGGGGAAACATCTCTATCCAGAGCTCCTTTCATTAGTTTGCTAGGTACACTGTCTTTCTATCATTGCGTTGATGCTAGAAAAGCCAGTCTGGAATTTACTATTCTGCTCACAATGTCCAAATTCGATTCAAACATTACACACACTATTATTATTATTATTACACTCATACTGTACATCAGGGGTGTCAAACTCATTTTCCCAGAGGGCCACACTGGAAAAAGAGAATCACACCAAGGGCCACACATGTAGAGTTTATTGACATGCTTTTGTTACTGCGTGTCACTTTTGTTTTAAACATTTTGTCAGCTTTTTCCCTCATTTTTTGTTGTTTTTTGTGGCTTTCTCAGACATTTGTCACCTTTTTGTAAATTTGTTGCTTTTCCCGACATTTTTGTATGTTTTTTGTCGCATTTTTGTTGACATGAAGCCCTACAAAAGTCATCAAAAGAGTTCCTTAGCCATCGTAGAATTTAGCAAATCAAGCAATACAATGAGCTTTTTTTTTAACAACAACCTGTTTCACAGCCTGAATATGAAAACTCTCTCTCTGCTTCTGGGAGGATTTCTGAGTCTCAGAGTCGGCAAAAAACACTTTCCTGTGTTTGTGGTTTGGCGCACAACTAGGTGGACCAAAATTTATTGTGAACCCAAATTTATATACGGGCCGGATCTAAATCTGCAGGGGGCCGGATTTGGCCCCCGGGCCTTGAGTTTGACACATGTGCTGTACATGATATACACAATATATAGAGTAGTCCCCTCACCCCTGAAGCGCTTTGAGTGTCTATGATAAAGCGCTATATTATTATTATAATATTCAATAAATTCTTCAAATAATTGAGAGAACATTCAATGATAAAGTATACTATTTGCAGTTGCATGCTGTTGTTAAACCATTTAAAATAATACTTTGAGTAGTCTCGCTTTGCCAGACCTTCCTCCACGGCGCTGCGGAGGAGGGTCTGGCTAGTCCACACAGCATTCTGGGATGGGAGAAAACGTGCTCTGGGTTATTGGCATTTCTTTAAACCAATCACAATCGTCATGGGCGGAGCTGCTGCAAAAAGGAACTTGTTTTGGTGGAACATGTGTATGTTCAAAAGTAGTTTTAGTCGTGCGAGAGAAAACTCAGATTGGACAGATAGTCTAGCTAGCTGTCTGGATTTACCCTGCAGAGATCTGAGGAGCACTTAACCATAGTCCTCATGAATCCACCGGAGTTTAAAATTCCAACACAAAGAAAGCGGAAGGTAACGGACATCTGCGAAAAGACGGAATTAAACTAGGCCTACAATAATGTGTAGGGCTGCCTGAAGCCTTCATACATACCTGTTTAATGCACAGAATACTAAGCTATTATAATAGCCTACTAATTGTTGGCATGATTTTATAAAGCATGTTTAACAGGCTCTTTGGAAGCTTCTATATAGACCTTAGTGGTCCCCTAATACTGTATCTGAAGTCTCTTTTATATAGACCTTAGTGGTCCCCTAATACTGTATCTGAAGTCTCTTTTATATAGAACTTAGTGGTCCCCTAATACTGTATCTGAAGTCTCTTTTATATAGGCCTTAGTGGTCCCCTAATACTGTATCTGAAGTCTCTTTTATATAGACCTTAGTGGTCCCCTAATACTGTATCTGAAGTCTCTTTTATATAGAACTTAGTGGTCCCCTAATACTGTATCTGAAGTCTCTTTTATATAGACCTTAGTGGTCCCCCTAATACTGTATCTGAAGTCTCTTTTATATAGACCTTAGTGGTCCCCCTAATACTGTATCTGAAGTCTCTTTTATATAGACCTTAGTGGTCCCCTAATACTGTATCTGAAGTCTCTTTTATATAGACCTTAGTGGTCCCCTAATACTGTATCTGAAGTCTCTTTTATATAGACCTTAGTTGTCCCCTAATACTGTATCTGAAGTCTCTTTCCTGAAATTCAGCCTTGGTGCAGAATTACAGCCACTAGAGCCAGTCCCACAATGAGCTTTCCTTAGGATGTACCATTTCTGTGTCTGTAGCTACTGAGGAGACCATAGGCAGGCTGGGGGAATGCATATTAATGTTAAAAAACCTCATAAAGTGAACATATACACATACATGTGGCGCAGTGAATCCTTAGGATGAACTGTATCTGTGGATGGCCTTAGTGACTAGCTTACCTATAGGCCAGTAAGCCTATCACCGATGGGGGTTTATATTTGCTAATAATATGTTGGATTCATGTTAGGACTTTTACATTTTTTTTTTAAATGTTCAAAAATTAACAATAATTTGAAGGCCCCCCTGCACTGACTCTGAGGACCCCCTGTTGAAGATCTCTGCTCTAAGCTACGTACATTATACAGTAATGAACAATATACCTATCTAAACCTGAATGACTTCAAGAGTACAGGCCTGCTGTCCGGCCGCTCAGTGAGACTAACCTGGCCTTCCTCTCGTTGTCTTTGATCATCCTCAGTGTGTCCAGCTCCTCCTCTGGGATGTTCTCGATGAGCTCCAGCACCACGGTCATACGGTACTCCACGCTGGACAGCTTCTCCAAGGTGCTGAGGTTGGTCAGGCGGCTGTCCACGCAGCGGCGGTGCACTTCTGTCACCTTGGCACCCAGAGCATCCAACAAAATGTCCTGTAGGCACGGATTTATATAAACTTTTATTTATAAAGCACCTTTAAAAACAGAGATTACAAAATGCTTTGACAGACAAAGCAAGGCAGAAGAGGTAAATAAAACTACAGGCAGCTAAACAGTGGGGCCAAACATTAGCAAGACAAAATTGGGTACAAAAACCAGGAAGATGAATACCTCCTCCTCGGCAGCCATTCTGACTGCTACTCAGATTGGTTTCTCGTGCGAATTAGAAAGTTTCTTGTGTGCATCAGAAAATAAATAAATCCCACGTCCCTTTAGGGGCTCTGTAGTAACCAAACGTACAGCACATCTCGCTTCCTTACCTGGTCTTGTGTTTTCAGGGAGTCATGGAGCTCAACCTTCTTTTTGAGCAAAGTAGCTCTCTCCGTTTCGTTTCTGATTCTCTCCTCCATGTCATTCACCTGCAACGTTAACTTCTCGTCATCCTTTATCCTATATAGACAGAGAGGAGTTGGCATCGGATGAGATTGTTGTTGTCACAAGTTTGGCCTTTTTTGGATGATGTGATGCTTACATTTTCTTCCAGGTTGCATCGATGGTCTGCTTGAGCTCCTGCAGTGTCTCGTCCACCCGGGTAGAGTGCGGAATCAGGCACAGGTTCTGTTCCGTCAACTCAGCCATCAGATCCAGAAGCTGCTGGGGATCGGAGAAGTACAGCTCCAGCTTCTCCTGCAGGACAGACACTGTGAGGGCTGCAAATAATAACTGTGAGGGCTGCAAAAATTAAAATAGGTATTGCTGCGGGTAAACTGACCTCACATTTTGAGCTGTTGCAATCCGGTTGAGAATTTTGTGACCCCCCGCATTGCCAAAGAAAGAGAGATTAATGATATGTGTCTGACATTTGGTAGATTCCTTATAGCTTTATGAAACGGCAGCAACAAAAAGCATAATGATAAAACAAATCAACAGGGAGAAATTAATGCTTTTGTAATAATATATAATACTTTCCCCATTGAGCTTTTTGAATTATCCTTTATAACACAAGACAAAATAAGAGTTTACTTTCAAAATGTAATGTGCAAATAATAGTTTGTTTACGATTACATTGTTTTTGTTGTTAGGAGCCAAAATCTAAATTGAGATCAAAATGTGATTAATTGCACAGCCCAATATATATATATTCCATATAAAAAACTAAGTAAGACCTACATGGAGCTTTAGTCTAGTCTTTAGAGGGTAAATTTAGTTTTAAAAGTATGTTTTTCTTTATGCTGTGATGATTTTGCCTTATACCGATAACTAAATGAAAGTCACAGTCTAGATCATTGACCTTATTAATTACCACTCCATCCAAATTTACGAGACCAACACTGGATGTGCGTCATCGTCATGGATGTGTGAGTGTGTTGGTGTTTCCTTACAGAGTGTCGTCGTGGGCAGAGGACAGCGTGGGCTCCCTGCTGGATGGCACAACTGGACCCGGACTGGACCCTGAACCTGTGTGCATGTTATAGTTCACATCACCATAGGCATAATTTATGCCCCCCCCCCAATAATCAAAACTTTTTCTAAGTTTTTGTCATTATTTTCCCATGCCTTTACTGTATGTCTAAGTGGCTAATGTGAACACAAATCTTTGAAACTGGTCCAGTATTGATCGAGAACGCTGAAACCGGCAGCCGCAAGCCAGGCTGCAATGTAATCCTATAGGACAAATGTTCAGTCAATTTGCGTCTACTGAAAGTGCTGTTTTTGCCACCGACAGGTTCAGATTATTATGACAACATTATGAAAGGATCCCTACAGAGATAGACCTTTATGTTAAAGAGTAAGACCCTTTTTGTTTAACCAGAAACAGCTCCAACATCGCCATCACCAAACTCACCAGACTCCATTTAAATAAACAATACTTTTAGCGTGTAAAGAGCCAGCACATTTCCACATGTAAATGAGTTAATTAAGGGTTTATATCAGCCAAACCAGAGTGGTGATTGTTGGAACAGTGGAAAAGACGAACCAAGGCGGCTTTAGATTTATTATTATATATAGCTTATTTTTTTCTTTCAACTTTGAATGAAGTGTGTTTTACGATGATAAAATTTGTTTAAATGAAGTCTGGGTTTGGCGATAGCGATTTCAGGGCTGTTTCATGATCTTTAACCATAAAGTAGACTTCTGTATGAATCCTTTCTATAATGTTATCAGAATAATAATTTGAGCCCGTCAGTGGCAAAACAAGCACATTGAAAGTGGACATTGAAACTGAAGGTGCGCAGTGGCCAATTAACATTACATTGCAGCCGTCTTACTTAAAGGGGAACTATGCAGTACTTTTAGCTTAATTTACCTTAACTGAACAGCTTCGGAGTCACTGGAATGGTTATATGACTTTTTTCAAGTTGAATGGTGGTTGTCTCGCTCCCCCCTAGCACCTGTGAGCGGGCCGGCGGCCTCAGCGTCAGGAAGTATTGCGTGATATCAGGTCTCACGATGTAACGAATTGCTGCACCGTACTGCACACATACGCCCATTCAGGAACCGGCTAACAAGGTAGTGATGGAGTTTTTCACACTATTGTCATGGCTGAGCTGGCTAAAAAGAAGCAGAAAGCTAGGAAAGCATTGTTGGAGGAACAGAGAAAGAGGAAACGGCAGACTGACCGAGAGAGGACTCAGACACAAGTATCAGCTGCCAAATATCTATTCTGAAGCTGTAGGGGGGCCTCTATAGAGAAACCTGCGGGCCAAAATATGCATAGTGCCCCTTAACCCGTCAACCATGGAAAAAACACCTTTGTTGTTTTAGTTGCTTTTTTCAAAGTTTTTTTTATGTTTTTGTATTTTGTTTCCATCGTTTTGGTCACTTTTTCAACATTTTTAGCACTTTTTCTGACATTTTCTCACGTTTTTGTCACTTTTTTCAACGTTTTCTTCTGGTGTTTTTGACGTTTTTTCATTGTTTGTTGCTCTTCCCAACATTTTGTTGTTTGTTTTTAAAAAATGTTCACGCTTATTTTGACGTCCCATATTTTCTGATATAAAAAAACTTTACAACGGGCCAAATTTGCTCAAGGACAACATGAAGGTTAATACTGGACTAATTGTTGTTCCCATCAGTCACTTAGACACATAACATAACGAAAGTTAACATTTAAGACATGGGGATTACCAAACGTCACCCTTGGCAGTTATAATCTATGACATATTGATTCGCTGGGTTTCAACACTTACCCTGCTGCCATTCCAGAGGCGACAGCTTGAACAAAATGTTCTTGTACCTCTTATATTTATTCAGGATATCCTCAATCTTGGCGAGTTCACTATCAAGAAGAAAGACAGGGTATTTTATCCATGTTCACTGCAGATTAATACTTGCTCACTTTTTATTTATAGATCTTTTCCTAGCACATACAGTATTGGTAAATCACTTTATGCAGGGTTTTCCCTGTCATTATACAAGCCGTTTTGGGAACCACCTCAGCTGAATGAATGTCACTGAAAGACTTTTCTTAGATCTAATGATTGTAGTTGGACTTCTTTAGCTTTAAGTTTTGTCTTTAAGCTTTTTGAGTGTTATTTATTTATGCTCTGATCTAGCTTTTCCAACGTTTTAGACACAGGTATGGTGAGAACGGTCCTAAATGATGATGATGATGATACCTTTTTAAGGTCCCTATGTCTTCAGTTAACTTCGCAGTTGTAGAATTTGCCTCTTTTCTCTTCTGGTTCTCTTTTTCAAAACTGACAACAGAGACAACATCACAATTATTATAATACAATTAAAAAATGTTTTTCAGTTTTAAGTCCCAATGACAAGGAATCCGCTACTGCTTACAGTGTTCTGGCATCCTCAGCTTTCTTCTCAATCCTCCTGAGGCACTGTTCAGAGATTTTGTTCTCTATCCCAAGGCTCTGTTCAAGCTGTTTCATATGTGCCGTCTTTGTGATAATGGTCTTCTTCAGCTTCTTAATGTCTTTCCTGCTCTTCATCAGAGATGCCTGAGGATGGAGCAAAGAAGGTAAGAGGAGTATTGCAGATAAGTAAGGAGACGGAGGGTAAGCCAGAAATAAATTAGCAGTGGGAAAAAAAAGAAGACATTTGTTCAACATACCACGTCTTTGTCATCATGGAATTAATTGACAGTGCAGCAACATTAGGCTGATGTTGGCAGATTGTTATAACTAAAAAATAACAAAATCTGTGCAGTGTTTCCCACAGATTTTTGTGAGACTATGGGGGGGGGGGGGGACTCCCCCGGAAGAATATGTTGTATATTTAAAGTTAAATGCAAAAAAATCTGGTGCCATTTCAGAGAAAAATTAAGAAGCTAGATCTATGAAGAATCTGTGCTTTTGTTAACAAAATAAAATATGTATTATGTAATATGTGTCTTTATGTTCAAGGATAGTTTGACATTTGGGCAATATCCTTATTTTCTTTCTTGCCGAGAGTTAGATGAGAGGATTGATACAACTCTTATATGTGTCCGTTAGAGTGTCCTCCTCCCCCCCCCCCAAAAAAAATAAAACGCTCCCATAGGTCGTTTGTTCAAGCAGGAATTACGACTCATATTTTGTTTATAGTGGCCTTTTCCGTATTTACGGGAATAAAGCAGGAAAAACCCAGGAGACCGGGGTTCGTGTTCGGTTTGAAAATAAAAGTAAAAAATTTTTTACTTTATGGAACAAACAGAACCCACAGGCGGACAGCTAGCCTGGCTCTGCACAAAGGTGATAAAATTCACCTAGCAGCACTGTCACTACCCGATGTGAGTCGAGTGCAGATGCGAGTTGCGCATGCTCAGATTTATACGACTTACGGCATAACGCCAAGGGATCCGGATCCGGCAGACATTGTAGTTATCTATGATTGTTTGATTTCTAACGTTAGCTCAAAACGCCATTCAAGTGACAGCCTTTGTTGTGTTTTATTGCTAACTTGTAGCCAGCAGTGAATGAACTTCGTTATGTAGGTCCATTTTTATTGTATTGACATTACAGAAATCTCTCGTTAGCAGGTTCTTGTAGGCTACTTCAGCCTCTAATCTAGAACTGACATCAGGGATCATGCCGTGAAAATGTGATGCCTTACGCTAAATAATAAATCACTGCTATGTAATGTACCTATCTCGTTATTCTGTGGCTAACAGCAGATGTGCGTGAAGTCGCAAAGTGACACGCATGCGTAACTCGACTCACATCGGGTAGTGACAGCACTTCTAAGAGCTCCATAACTAACATGCAGTGGTGGAATGTAACAGAGTATTTTTACGGTGTGTTTTAAGATCTGAATACTTCTTCCACCACTGCTAACATGACCTGACTTGGTAGGTTTGCGGTTGGGTTGGGTTATTCGTCACTGCCAGTTACCACTGCATTAATGTTGTTGTGAAATTCAAATAAAAAAAGGGTTGGGGGGAAAAAAGGGCCTTCTTAGTCATTTACCTCCAGCTGTGCTCTCTTCCGTTCAATGTCACATTGCCTGTCTCTCTTCATCTCTATAGAAGACAGATACATGTTAACACTAAAGTAGGCAATTCTTGTAAGCCAAAAGTTGTACCTTTGCAACATGCTTTGTGAGTCTCCGCTCTGTTTCCACCCACCTTCTTTCATCAGGGACATATTCTTTTCAGGACTGTCTTCCTTTTGTTTAGGGAGAGCCGAGTTATTTTTGGGTTCAGTCTCGTCTTCAACACACATAGCCAATAAAGTACCCAGCTCCTGACCATGGACGAGAACAGCACAGCAGTACAATCTCAAACACATATACATATATATATATATATATATATATATATATTTTACTTGTTACAGACACTGTGTAGCTCTACTAATATGCAGGAGACATAAAACAATGTATGATGTGTACATGCACAGTCAAGGTTGTGGGTTTAGTTTCAACAGTGGAGGGGACACATAAATCTGTAAAATAACAGAAACAGTTCTGGTAGCTTATTACCCGGAGTTTGCTGTAATAAAAAAAAAAACATGTTATGGGTGTAACTTAGCTACAGTAAAAATACATAACCTTTTCTGTTATTTAAAATATCCCCTGCATCTCCCCTCCCTTAAACACACACCAACCTTTTTTCTGAGCTCTGTAGACTGGCTGTTACTGCCTGGCACTTTGACCTGGATCGGTCCTGTCTCCATTTCTCTCAAGTCTACTCAGAATCAATGAAGAAAATGTTTTTTTTTTGTACAAAACAAACAAACGGTCAGTGATTGCACTAGTTGTCTATAGCTGTATAGTTTCCTCCCTGCTTTGTTTTCCAAATCGTATCAGTTTATCAGTGGGATTTCTCAAAAACAAGACAGCCAGAAAAAAAACACATCTGGTCCTCCTGTTGAAATTATAATGTTAATTGTTTATGAAGCATGCTGTGGTGATGAAATGTCTGAGATTGCTTGTGGCATCTGGTGCTGCTGGCTCTGTACAAGCTGCAGAAACAATTTCATCTTATTTGTTGCCACAAAGAACTAGTTGTACTGTTTCTCTACATTCTCTCTATATAGTGACCATAAAACAGAGAAATGGACTGCTTCCAAAGGCTTACGTGCAGTATAGTGTCACAAATTATTTTCCAAAAACTGAGTGTCCCAAATGATGAGGGTCTTAATTGAGAAAGGTTAAGGTTAGGGTTCGGGTTAGGGTAGCACAGGTGGTTTAGTAGGTTCATAATTATTTAAGGACATTGTATGGGGAATATGGGACACTAAACTGCACATAGGACATTGTATGGGGAATATGGGACACTAAACTGCACGTAGGACATTGTATGGGGAATTTGGTTGGGACACTAATCTGCACGTATACCGCCTTCAAAATCTCAACTAGAGATTTTCCGAGTTGACTGGCTCAAATCAAGGCAAAATGGTCCTCTAGCGGTTCCCACATTAAGGTAGCTTCTCTAACATTATTATTAAAACACATGGCTGCATATTTCAAAACAGCTAAATGTTTAGTCCAACCAAATTAGCAGAAACTATTGACAAAAAAAATCGTTTCAGGTTAATAACGTTAACGTTAGCTAGCTAGTTCTGCGGTAACGATTAACTTAGCTAGCTAGCTAGCTAGCTACAAGTTTCTGATGCAAGTAACGTTAGCGTTGTAGGTTAGACTAAATTAAACAGTTTTCATTTGATATTGATAAAGAACTCAACCTACTTACTAACTCTCACAACTTTATCACAACCGGTCTGAGACAAAGTAGCTAGATTGGACCTGAAAGTGGGCTGTTTACGTTTAACTTAGCTGCCGCTTGTCGACTGTAGTCATGGTAACTGCTTTAAAAAACAAGGGCATGTTCAATCTCAAAACGGTGTGCAGATCCTTAATAATACATCCATGGTGCAGATAGACAGTAGGGTGTGCACCGTTTTGCGGCGGTTTCCTGGTTGAACCACTTGTTTTCCTAGGAATGGTGTTTTCTTGTTTTGTACTGCATGTACACAAATGTAGAATCACACTGACGTGACATAAACTGGGTTTTATTCGCTCAAACCTGGAGCAACACGTGAAACGCGTCTCTGCCATACACATATAAGAAGAGGGGCGTTTCCCAATCTGTGTTCTTCTATTGACTTGTGTTCTTGTGTCCCTGTGAAACGTCATCTCGTGTTGCCAAAGTACTGTCCCAATACACAAGTTCACATTTCGCCAAGAACAGTTAAAATTCCCGGATGTATTCTTGACACGCCCATTTACCGAGGATACATCGGTTGGTAACTTGTATGAACTTCGCAGCACCTGTATCCCAGCATTCATTCATTTCGGCATTCAATGATGGTTGGATTTCCAGTACAGAGACAGCCCAAAAACGGGACAATTTTAACAATTTTCGCCATCTTATTCATCACTAAATTCACTTCTGAGAACATTTTAGGCGAGAAGTGAACCGTTTATATTTCGAATATAGGCAGTCTTGCTAAAATCTTTGCCGAATTGACAATTTGCTTGAATTTTTGGAGCTCCATAAAATGACGTGGCCGCCAGCTTGCGCCTGCCGGGGCAGCTTGCTCGGCGCTCGGACAGTCACACTTGGAGATCCCGCTGTAGGACCCCGGAGGTCTTTTAGACCGGTCTCGTAAATAAGAGGCTTCTATTTCGCCGTTTCGGATCGTTTGTGTAAATACCACAACACATGTGGTTAACTGTCTTTTCGGAGTTAAACTCAACAAACACACACACACACACACACACACACACACACACACACACACACACACACACACACAAGGCAGAGGAGAGATATACCATAGATAGACTGTATATTATTAGTCTATGAGATACACCCGTTTCTTTTCGGGAGACTTGTTTAAATTATGCCATATGCTATAGCCTACATTATATTTTTGTAGTTCATATTTTTGGTGTATTTGTTTTCTGATTTATTAGAAGTTGAGTTTCAGTCTTTATGATAAATGAACAGTTGTACATAAAGTGGTAACATGCTATGACATGTTATGTAGACTAAAGGGGAGACACCAACCTTCTAATTTCCATCTCCCTGGGCATATACAGTGCACTACAATAATATAGAAATGATAATTCCACATAATACTAATAGGAACACATAGGACACACCAGTGCATATGCCTATTTATTTGTTTAATTTAAACTGACTTAAACTTATATGCTAATAATAGTAGGGATCGTGTTCCACTCTTTTGAATAAGTAAGGGGTGTTTGAGCTAAACCATAAACAATAAAATTAAAGCTCAATAAGTTTTATTTTTCAATATTATTGCAATAGTTGTAGCATTATGAGGTTTTCTTGTCCGGAGATTGTTTTAATACAAAGTGGTTATATTGTTGTGGTTTTTATTTCTAGCTGGTATTTTGGAGCCCTGCAGGTAGCCTCTGTGCTGGGGGTGTTGAGCAATAACAGGAAGAACGCATCGTCTCAAACTGTTAACAGCGTTTTCTGTGCTTGTGAACTTGTGAGTTAATTCTTCCAAGAACAACCAGCAAGAACGTTCTCCCCAAGAACACAAGTCCGTAGTTTGCATTCTTGGTATTGAGAAACACCTGAGGTCTCTGCTCGTCGTCTACTCGAATCATACACACTGAGCATGCGCAGCTTTCAAATCATGACGTGCATCGGCCTTCAGAAAATTTCAAGTAATGCTTTTAACTTAAATCATGTATTATATTCGATGTGAATATTACAGGTGTGAAACGGTGTGCAACCCTGGGTGTATTGATCAACTGCTTTGAGATATGTTTTCACTCGTTTATTGGCTGTGTCCATAGACAGTATATAAGGCTGTGTCACATGTGATACCCAATCAGCAGAGACGTGTCTGTAAACTCGTGGTAGGCTGAGCGCTTGCGCACACAACAGGGTGTTTAACCACTTTAACGCACCACCGTAAACGTGTTGCTACGTTTTGTGCCAGGTGCCAAGTAGAGGTATTCATGGATCTACCCGAACCCCGAGACCCAACGGCGTAGCTATACGGTCAACTGGGTCAGGGTCAGGGTCTGGTCCATAGACTGTAACGTTATATAAAACTGGTCGGGTCCCGTTCTAGGCCTATTATCACAGTTTCCCAAGACTGTATGGCTGCATCCTGGAGCCTCCCGTGTCATGCCCCCCTGTCTCATGCCCTCCCGGAGGCAATGGACGGGAGGTCTCCGTGCTGCAACCATACCCGACTCCGGTTTCCGGGTCTTTTCAGGGCTGTTTAAAGTGGCCACAAGGTGGTACCAAAGGACCTGCGTGAGCGAGTGCCGCTGCTCAGAAGGGAAAGATAGAGAGCAGAGGTCAGGCCGCAAATTAGCGATGCTAACGTTAGCAACGAGCAATCGTTGTTTTAGATTAAAATGGCCAACAGCCGAAGTTATCTTAAATCCTACAACGGTTTGGAGGCCTATCAGATGGTGTGTGGATGGGTGAGGGAGACGCAGTACCAAGTTCTCAACGACCGTTGTGTCGTGTTGTGAAGGCCAAAGTAAGTAATGCAATGACGTCTTTAATCAACCTAACCTTAACCGTATGATATCATTGCGATATACTCAAGGTGTTCGGTCTTTTTCATTTCAAAGACCGAACAAGACCGATTTTTTCCCTCGTAGATCCTGGTTGAGCTTTACCAACCACAAGCACCTCCTTTCCTCTGATAACTTATTCTGGCATTCCTCTCCCTGGTTTTTAATAACTTTTGGAAGTCGATAATATTCCAAATGTTTTTCTCAGTCTGACCTATTGGTACAACCTAAAACACGGCAATAATTAACCATTTTCCTTGACGGCGTTCAGGATCTACTTCAGTGCCTGTTCTTTGTTGTGATGCGGAGTACCTCCGATATGGCGACTTCTGGTCTGGTGACGCGTCGTGAAAACCCTCTATAATGAGTGGATTGTTTCAATCAGCAAAACAGAAAACCTGGATGTGTTTTACCAACTTTCTTGGCTAGGAGGATGACTCATATCAACATGGTCGGGCACGGGGGAGAAGGCTACTAATGTTACTTCAGGTAAGACACAAAGTTTTGTTTGGACAAATTGTAAATGAATGTTAACTCCTTAATAGTAATAATCAGCTGTCAAATCGGTGCCGATCCAGTCTGTGTCTCCCAGGTTCGGTCCGGCTCGAGTCCGACATTTCTCGATTCTGCAAGGGTCCGGTTCGGTTTGGGGTCGGGGAAGTCCATTTTTGGGTCGTTTTTAGGTCGGGCACACATTTTCGGACCCGTGAAGACTTAGCTAATCAACTCAACAGACCATCGCAGTTTTAAACAATGGCCCAATCCCAAAGTGAGCCCTGAGGACTAAGGACTAAGAACTCACAGACTTAAGTGATCTCAGGTACTAAGTGAGCGAGTGTGTGAGGCCACATGGGCTCGGATAGGTATAAATGTGATTGGGACAGCGCTTCACGAGATCACATGTTACCTTGGCGATGTTTAATAACAAAGATGTTGCTGACACTTGGCGGTTTGGGAATTTTCCTTTTAAATTTGTTGCTTTCCACACGGCCGAGGCCCAGGAGACGGCTGCCTGATTCCAAACTCTTGTTTTACAAGCTGGACAGGTTGGTCCGTTCCGTGGTCGCGTGTCGTGCTGTTGTTTACCTTCGTAATTTCCGGATTTCCCTATCGTCTCCGCGGTAAACGTCACAACGCTTTGAACTGTGGGTAATTCCCTTTGGTGAAGTCTGCATCGATGCAGACTCACGGAAAGGGCTCGGTAAGTGTGTACTCAAACCCTCACGGCCTTTGAAATTCCACATGTGGGACAACCCTAAGCCCTTACGAATTTCGCGAGAACGCGCACCAAAGTCCGTGAGTCTGTGAGTCCGGACATTGGGATTGGGCCATTGTGTCCCAGTTTGTAAGCCTGACAAGCCATACCCACATCAAGATGTTGGGTCTGGGAACTCACCATTGGCAGGGCGCAGTCCGAGGGGCGGGATAAACGGTTGTCTTTCAAATTCCCTCTGCATTCATAGCCAACCAGAGCAACGCTAGTTGATAGATTAAACTTTTGCCGTATCCAGTCGGCAAAACTTCGAACACATCTTCCTTTTTTAAGAATGACTTCAGTGCTTAACTCCAAGTCTTAATCCGATTCCAAAGACCGCTGTTTGCCAGCAGCAGCAGCAGCCATCTTCTTTGTTTTCAAGTAGCAGGGAATTCACGCGGCAACTCTGCCGTCATGCTGTTAAGCCCGCCCACCGACTCTATACACGATGTGATTGGCCTGACCAGAATTTGGTTTTTCCAGCTCGCAAGCCAACAGAGAGTTGCTAGACTGACCCTGGCTGCAAATTACATTTGCTGCCGTTAGGTTGGTCTAGATTTCTAGGCTACTAGTTTGTTTATTTCTGATTGAATCAGCTGACAGGAAGTAGCATGACCCAATCCGTTGCATAGTCCATTAAATAAATAAATAAATATAAATGAGTCAATAGTTCAATAAACAAATGACACAATATGAATACTGCTGCTTGCTCTGATGCCATTGCTATTGTCGTATTGTTAGCCTATATGGTTTTATATTTATATTAGTACCTTCCTATACTGTTACTGCAAATCCTTCTGTGGCCACTGTGGAGTTATACAACAGTACGGTACATATGTACCGCAGCAGTTTGTCCTTCTCTCTAACAATTTGATTATACCTGGAGTACCTTCAGTTAGCGGCTGTAGCAATTTGAATTCAGTTTTTCTCCTAGGAATTGACAGTAAGAAAAATACAGAATCACAGAATATCACCAGACTTGTTTTCAAATGTAAACTGAAGACCAGAGACTGTTTATGTGTTGTGGAGCTTTATATTTCTGTTGATTTTGATGCAAAATATACTCTTTCCCAAAAGCACTTCATCCATACATCTCTTCCACACAGGTCTTTCCATTACAAATCGCTGAAAAACAGATGCTGTAAACAATACACATTTCTACCAAGCAGTAGTTTGGCTCATAGCAGAAATGGTGAAAATACAAAACGGATCCCAGACTCTTTGAGAACACTCTCCTCATACCCAAAGCCCAAATGGATCTGCAGCAGGGAAACGTGTCCGTCAATCCTCCAATCTAATCAACAAAACCCTGCAGCAGAATGAGAATGGTGTCTGTCGTTGACCTTAAAGGATGATGCTGATTGGCTGTGGTCAGCGCTCCAATGCAGCAAAGTGACTCAGCAGGTTTAATACATTGCACCCAGGAGGTTACATTACATTAGCCAATGAACTGAGTTAGAAAGCATCCCTCCTCCTTTTTAATCCTCCCCAGCATGCGATGGATCTATCTAGTGTTTGAAAGCCAGTACTACTGCTATCATAGCAATACTTCTTTGCCAATATTTAGGATCTTTAAAATTTGATTTGATTGTCCCTAAAAGAATAAATGCATTCCGACTGTTTCACAAGGAACTTTTTCTCTTTGTAAGAAGAAAAAAAACAACCACAAAAACTCTTCAGACATATTGAGACCTTTTTGAAACCTCCAGTAAAACAAACACTGATTGCAGGTGACCCGCCAACATATTTTTTTACAAGCAATGCAGCAAGTTATCTCGGGCAGGAACCTAAATTATAATGATTATTCTATTACCTACACTATACCAATTACAGCTCCTGTATCGGTCAGACCTGAGACTTCAGACCTCTATCCGCTTTTCTCCCATCCTTCCCAGCATTCACAGCATTCACAGCACCCCCCCCCCACCCCCTTTCCCTCCTCCTCTTCTGTGCTGCAGTGCCACAAATCTGATCCGGCGAACTCAGTCAGACGGAGCCACGCCCATCCGTCCCGGCCCGTCCCGTCCCCAAGCAGAGGAACACAAAAAAGTCCAAAGCACTGCAGCTTCAGGGACACAGTCAGAACGCTATGCACAGACAGGGAGAGAACTGAAGGATTGTGGGTTGCAAAAAAACAGTGCTCAGAGGTCTCATTTCATTAACATCCAGTAATCCAGCTGTAGCTGCAACCAGAACCTCCAAACTGTTAAAGGCTAACTACCTTTTTTTTTCAACCTGGACCCTATTTTCCTATGTTTTTGTGCGTTAAAGTGTCTGTTAAGAACAACAATCTTTGACATTGGGCCAGTATTAAGCGTGTACGCTGTAACCGGCAGCCATAGACCGGGCTCCAATGTAACCCTATAGGGCAAAATGTGCATCGTCAATTTGATCCTCTAAAAGTGCTTTATTTTGCCACTGAAAGGCTCCGGTTATTATTCTAAGTGTTTGACAACATTATGGAAATGATCCCTTCAGATATAGGGCTTTTAAAAACCTCTTTGAGACCTTTCTGTTTAACCAGAAACAGCTCTCAAGTCACTAGCTCTAAACCCACCAGACTCCATTTAAAAAAACAAAGCTTTTAGTGTGTATAGAGCCAACATATTTCCACATGTAAATCGTTAAACTATGTGTTTATTTCAACTAAAACTAGAGTTGTGATGGTTGGAAGAGTGGAAAGACGACCCAAAACGGCTTTTCATAGTTTTATTTTCTGTCGACTTTGAATGAAGTGTATTTTACGACGCTCAAATGACTGTTTATTTACATGGAGTCTGGTGGGTTTAGCGAATGCAATTTCGCGGCTGTTTTTATGTTTAAACAAAGGATCTTACTCTTTAACAGAAAGGTCGACCTCCTTACAAATCCTTTCCATAATGTTGTCAGACACTTAGAATAAAAACATAGGAAAATAGGGTCCAGGTTGAAAAAAACGGTAGTTACCCTTTAATTGACTGGTTGACTAACGTTAAACAAGAACTTGTCTTTGTTGTTTGAAGTTCACAGACAACATTATAGTGGCTAAACCTATTCATCCAAAAAATATATCTTAGTTACAACATGATTGAGCTAGCAAAGCGGTTTAGTGTTTATATGCGCGGTGTTTATTCAGTTTGGGAAATCCCACGGTCTCTTCAAAGCTAACGTTAGCTTAAGTTGGCTTGCTGACTAAACAGGGAGGGACAATAAATCCTCTGTTGCTTTTGGAATTTGTGAGCAAAATGCTCCACAATATGAATACATCATATTATAACTTTTATATTGTTGGTAACCGTTGTTATATAATTGCAACCCTCTGGTGGGACTTTATTTATCCTGTTCCTCTGTTGACACTGATTGATTTACATGAGATGCTACAGCCCTTTATTTTCTCCCTCTAATTCCTTCCCCTCTTTCTCTCTGTCCTTGTTACTGTACCATGTCCCAGGAGGCAGAGTATAAAATATTCAGTGTGCTGTATTTACAGTTTGTCTCCCTGCCATCTGTTCTCTGTATTCATTATATTTTCACAGTACACGTTTCAGCTGATCAGCCCTTATCCTGGTCAGCTGGACAAAATCACTGTAAAATTCATCTAAATCTATTGCTCTCTGGTCAAGTGTTAAGTTTTGGATATGGGACCCTGCAGTGACACTTTGTAAAGTGAATTTGCTGAGTTTAGCCTACTAGCTAGTCACCGCATTGCCAGACCTTCCTCCACAGCGCTGCGGAGGTGGGTCTGGCTAGTCCACACAGCATTCCGGGATGGGTGAAAAACGTGCTATTAATCTGAGTCTGTCAGCGGCAAAACAAGCCCTTTTGTGAAGGTAAATACAAGCCGGACAATTGCCCTGTTAATTGTTGCTTGTTTCTCCGCTGCCGACTGCAGCGATCTCCCTTAATACTGGACCGATGTCAGAGATTGTTGTTCCCATCAGTCACTTAGACACAAAAACATAGGAAAACTGTAGTTACCCTTCAAGTTTGAATAAAGTTTTTGGGACAAGGCGCCTGAAATGATATGATCTGATCAGTGTGAAAAATGATAACACATAAATCACCAAGCTAACATGTTAACAGGGATTATCAGTGTTCCAAACACATTCGATATTTCTTTATATGAATAGAATTTCAGCTAGACTGAGGCATTAAATCCACAAAGACTTGTATCAGCTCTTTAAGGTTGCCATCTCCATGCAGTAAATCCTGTAAGAATTTAGAAAGCAACACATTTATTATGTTAATAACACAACAGCCACTGATATAAAATAATTCATTAAGAATATACATTTATAATATAACTTATATGGATAACGTATCCGTATAAGTTAATCCATTTGGATACAATAGATAATACACATAGAAACATTACAACCAGTCTAAATATATATTGAGCTCGGTGTATCTCTGCCAGGAGAGTAAGTTTCCTTTTTCCAACAGAAAATGAGAACTCGTCAGCCAAATGGAGCTTTTTCACAGCAGACATTTTGACTTGTCAAGTGTCCCAGTCACCCGGATCACTCGACTCGCAGATTATAGTCTCTACTTTGTACTGTACAGAACAATCGCGTGTTTTTTAAGCTAGTATCCACCTTCCGCTCAAGGTACTCCTACAGTTAAACTCCAATACCTCCTCTTTTCTGGCGTTGTCCTTAAAAAAATAAAAAGATCTGGGATGTCTATTGTTTTTCCACCTCCAAGATGAATCTCTTGTTTTCCGTGGTGTTGTAGAGGAGAACTATATACGATATTGGGGGTGGGGAGGGGGGGGGTGTCTTTTGGTAAATTGACTGGACGCTCTCGCTGTTTCACTTCCTGGCCGGCTGTCCGAATAGCTCATGTGAAAAAAGACCGGGTGCTAGAGCTGGGCAATATATCGATATTATATCGATATCGTGATATGAGACTAGGTATCGTCTTAGATTTTTGATATTGTAATATCGCAATATGGCATAAGTGTTGTCTTTTCCTGGTTACAAAATAACTGGATCGGGGATCGGAAAAATGAACAGATCCACGGGCCAATCCAGTTTTGTTAGTTTTTTTCCCCTCTGTCGCATGTGTGTCGCATGCTGGAAGAGTTGAGTGTACAAATAAATAAGAATTCAATACATTACATCTATGTTATTTTTTCTTAGTTAGGGAAGTAATGTTTAGTTAGGAAAGTCTGGTGCATTTAGTCTCTTCCACATGGTGGAAGGAAGGTAGAAGGTATACAGTGTATTATTAATTCAACAACGGTATCGGATCAGTATCGGGTATCGACAGATAGACAAAGCCCAGGCATCGGTATCGGGACTGAAAAAGTTGGATCGGTGCACCCCTAATATCAAGCATTGACTTGAATGGCCGCGATTGCTGGCGGGGGTCGCAGCGCCTCAGGAACGCATGCACAGACGCGCCCGGTGGGAAATAGGGGTAAGCCCTGACCGTGAGCCGGCATTCACCGTACCAGGACCCTGAAATCGAAGCAGCTGAATGGAATTCAGCCATCATTCATTTTATTTACACCTGTGCTCTTTCATGCTGGGACACCTCAGAAATGTCTTCAGTGAAAATGACCCCGGTCTGATGCAGATTCAGTCAAACCAAAAACGACATTTCACCGAAATAGTGACATCAGTTGGGGTTGTTTTTGGGTAATACAGTATAAAACATCTTGTCCATGGTTCGTCCTCCCAAGATCTACGGAGTCTTTTCACATCGATAACGTTGCATTAATCAAAAAATTAAATTCAGTATTGCTGTTACACTATAAGTGGGTAGCAGTTGAGTGTTGTAGCAAAAACGAAAGAGGAGTCCAGCTTGGTAAAAAAGCATTTAACCCAGGGCTGTGCAATTACTCAAAATGTTAGTCCCGATTACGATTTCGCCTCCTAATGATCTTAAAAACTGATTCATAAAAAAAAGAAAATGATTATTTTGCATATAATGTTTTGCAAGTAAACTCTTATTTGGCTTATGTTCTGAATTGGGGAAAATAAATTCAAATAGCAAAGGTGTTTTTACTGTTGATTTGTTTGACACGCTCTACAGGACTAATGTTAGCATCAAATCATGCTAGAGAAGGCTCAGCAGTTAAGGCTTAATTTGCATTCAAAATGTAAACCCATCAAATAACCCTTAAATTCACATTAAAATCCATGCATCAGGGAGGCAAAGCAAATATGTATTTGAAAGAACATTCAGTGCTTCTGGATACATTCTTCAGCTCAAATTCTACTGCCATTTTTTGCAGAAAACCCGTTTTTGTTGCCAACGTAGAGATAAAAAAGCTGAAATTAAAGCTTTAGTGCGTAACTTTTGTATATTAATGAACCGTCCGTTACATTCAAGCCGTTGCCAAAAGAGTTGCTCCAAAGCTAATTCAGACTATCAGCTCCACACAACTATCTCTGGATCTCTCAGTATGGCTATGGTCAGAAGATGGTGTCGTCTGGTGATACCCGCGCAGAAACTCGAGTGAAGATAATGACCTCTTCTGAAGAGTCCAAAATGTAATCCTCCGTGTCCTCCTTGGCTACTAGCAACTGTGTGGAGGAGGCGTGGGGGGCATGTGCGCGATCACGGAAGGCTTGTATCATGTGGACGCGCCGACAGCTTTGTTGTCATTACTTAGAATTCCTTATGGGGGCGACATAAACTACGCACTATAGCTTTAAACATGATTTGGATGAAAACACACAGCAAAGAAAGGAAATATTTCAGAAAAAAAAATTATATAAATGCAAGTCAATCCAGTGACATTTAAAGTAAAGATGAAAAGTTGTGTCAAGCTAGTTGTTAATATTTACATAAATGTTGATTGGTTGAGAAATGATTGGAGACACTGATGAGTGAAGACGTACTGTACATCCGAGTCTACAACAGAGCCTTATGGAGGTATGTGTTTCCAGTGTAGATAATATGGAAGGTGTTGGCTTCTAAACCCAATAACATATGTAATCTTGGCATCCTATATGACACAAGGGGACACAACCATCATATGTTGTGGGGAACAACAGTAGTCTCAGCCACTTTCCAGCCACTTTCAGTTCCCCCTCCAATAAAGAAAAGCTAGAGAAAACGAGATTCATTTATAATTGAAATGGATCTAATGAAAAGGGCTCAGCACAAGCTGAATATTTAAAGAGGTTCAGTGGTCACACATCGTGTCATGAATACAACTGAACTGAAATGAAAGACATTTAAAAAAAAAAAATCTATATGCAGACAGGTGGCTCCAATCTGTCTTCTGTCCTTGTCTGAGCCAGAGTCTAATAGCGCTCTAAGGTTCAGAAGAAGACAATTTTTTTTTTTATGAGCTATAAAAATGCGATTCGTGTCACATATCTTCAAAAGGAAATTTTCGGCTCCGATAATGAAAAAGAAGAGCTCAAAACAAACAAGGATGAGGGTAATTTCTGGATAAGCTGAGGCGTTATAGCGATGAGTTTCACCACGAAGCAGAATATGCAACATAACAAATCCAATCTGACTATTGTCAGATAACAATGTGCACAATCAATCAGCTACTTCAGAGTCAGCCTGCTGTTTGAACATACAGCTGGGATGATGCAGAGTGGGTGTTTCAACCATTTGTTTTTTTACATACAAAAACTACTGATGCAAAGTTACATTTATGTCTAAAATTCATTGTATGCTGTTGGATTGTTCATTGTAAGTATAGGCGGCCCAAACCAGAAAAACACATACTTTTGGCCACATTATGTACTTGCTTAAGGCCTTTACACACTGGGAGCGTTACGAATAAACAACACGAAAATGAGAAATCCTCACCTGGGAATATTTATACCGGCAGGCAGGGTTCAAAATAATTTTTTTTGTCCACCAGCCACATGGCTAGTGATTGTTCAAATTTGACCATTGTTTTTTTTCACTGGCAAATCTACCAGCCCACTTGTATTTTGCCATCATTTGGCTGGTGGCTGGTGCTAACTTTGGACCATTGAGGACTTTTATTGTGAAATGAAATTAAAAGAAGTGGATATGACATGCGCTGGTTGAAAGCAGTAAAAGTTTGTCGCCTCGGCTCTGTGTTCGGGCTATGTGCCCCCCCGTGTTGTTTTACGCAACAGGAGCTCAGAAAAATCAACATTGTTTTGAAAAAAAGATTAGGTGTCGCTTTGTCACTGCGTCATATTGGCGCTCTTTGCTATAGAACACATGACAACAACAAAAAACGGTGCGAAAACATATATTGACTTATCAGAATTGATCGCAAGAAAAAAAGAAGAAAAGAAAACGCCCCTGGTTTGTAAAGACCTTATTAGACGTGTGTGCCAACCTGCATTTTGGAAAAAGGGAGGGAAATGTTTTAAAAACGGACTCAATATGGATATAAAATGCTTGTTCGTACATAAATAGAAGACAAAAAAGAATAATATTTGTTGTCGGTTCATGTTGGAATATAGATCTAATCAGCAGGTAAACAAGCAACATTAATCAAGAGACCTTTCAAACTGAAAGCCTGAGCACAAAGCAGCCACTTTACTTCTGTTCTGTTGAGATGTCCCCATGCAATTCGGGGCAGTATAAAAACAGCAACGTCTTTGGTGTCTTCCATCCGATTCCTGTGTACTGTTATTCCCCTCAGCTCCATTGGAGAAGTGATCATATATATATATATTTACTGTGTATATATACAGTATAAAACTATTATTTTCTACAAACCTTTAACATTCACAGTCATTCCTTTACAAGCATCAGCATGAAAAAACCTGTGAAGTTCCAGTATAATGCATATTGCAAAGCTGCGACCCCCGTTTTTTTTTATTTTTATAAACTGGTGTCTTCCATCCATGAGTTCAGTAGGATGGGACCACTTTATAAACTCCCACAGAGGGAGGGGGTGTTGGAGTGTGTTGTTTTCAGATAAAACTCTGATAGCTGTAGTTCACCAACCACATCGTCTTCACAAACAACTTATACAACCATCAGATGATGGAATGTCTGGGTCCGTCGCGCGCGTCCGTGCACACACGCTGCTAGGTTTTCACCAGCGGCTGTTCTGAAATGTCCTCTGGTGTTCTTTCTCCTTCGCGGGATTTTTTCCTCTTCTTGTGGCCTGTGGAGTCAACACATGTTGTCAGATAAGGAACAGTTAAATTCAAATTATGTTATTTTTCAAATTGGGACTTAAAGGAACACGCCGACTTATTGGGACTTTAGCTTATTCACCGTAACTTCCAAAGTTAGACGAGTCCATACATACCCTTCTCATCTCCGTGTGTGTCGTCTCTGTCTGACGCCCCCAGCGCTAGCTAAGCTTACCACAGATCCTGGAGGTACCCGGTTCCATCTAGCCTAGCTTACCACAGATCCTGGAGGTAACCGGCTCCATCTAGCCTAGCTTAGCACAGATCCTGGAGGTAACCGGCTCCATCTATAGCCTAGCTTAGCACAGATCCTGGAGGTAACCGGCTCCATCTAGCCTAGCTTAGCACAGATCCTGGAGGTAACCGGCTCCATCTAGCCTAGCTTAGCACAGATCCTGGAGGTAACCAGCTCCATCTAGCCTAGCTTAGCACAGATCCTGGAGGTAACCGGCTCCATCTAGCCTAGCTTAGCACAGATCCTGGAGGTAACCGGCTCCATCTAGCCTACTGCTCCCAATAAGTGACAAAATAACGCCAACATTTTCCTATTTACATGTTGTGATTTTTTTATAGTCACAGGTTGTACAAATAACAAGGTCACATGAGACACAGCCGTCTTCTAACTGTATACGTACTGGGAACTATATTCTCAGAGAGGCGAAGCACTGCTACTTGGGCGGAGGGATTTGCTCGCAGCACCTGAAGCCCTGTGGTGAGGAGCAGAGAGTTCGCCTGGAGTTCGCTCAGAGTTGGAGTAATAGAGTCAACAATTACTAGATGGTAAAAGCATAGTGACCTTGTTATTTGTACACCCTGTGACTATACAAATCACAACATGTAAATAGGAACATGTTGGCGTTATTTTGTCACTTATTCGGAGCAGTAGGCTAGATGGAGCCGGTTACCTCCAGGATCTGGGCTAGGCTTAGCTAGCGCTGGGAGCGTCAGACAGAGTTATGACACACACGGAAATGAGAAGGGTATGGACACTAAAAACCAAAACGCAGCAATGTAAATGTAGCCTTTGGCATGTGCAGATATATGCGGCTAGTTTGGTTTGCTGGCTGCAGTTAGCTACAATAGCTAATCCAGGGGGCTAATTTCTACTTTTGGATGTTGAAACCCTCGACTATCGGTCTGACGCCTGTTTAGTGTGTGACAACAAGGGCCAATATTTCAGGGGTCGTTGTCCCGAGTCCACTTAGCAACTTGACAAAAATCTGATTTCAGAAACATGTTTCAGTGAACTATTTTAGTACAATATGAGATTGTATTCTGAACGGCGAAAACAAACCCATGTGACGTGTTCGTCCAATCAGCTGCTGCTGCTATGGAGACATATTACGTTTCTCAAGTCGGTGTCGCCTCAGTGTGTCCCGAGGCAGTTTTTTTGGACCTCGAGGACCCAACTGGCTTTTCTGTCAACGGTGGGCCGTCTGGTGTGTGTGTCTCGGCTTTTAGAGAGACAACGTCTCTAAAAAGATATCTGCATCGTGTCTAGTTTTATCTCTGGAATTTATCGCTTATAAGCTACAAGAAAAAGAAATAGAGCCCTGTACGAAACGTCATGAGAATACAAAGTAGGCAAGTCCAAATCACCAATGTATGTTTAAGAAAGAGTGAGTGTGTGTGTGTGTGTTAATCAAAGCAGGGAGAGAGAGAGAGAGAGAGAGAGAGAGAGAGAGAAAGAAAGGCATAGAAAAGGTTTTGTAAGACTGACTGAGTTTGAGCAGGAGTTTCTTGCCCAGTGTGTCCTCTGAGCCACTCAGGGACAGGCTGCTGATGAAAGGGGACGTGTCCGTTTCTATGGGAACAGAGGCCATGTCTGAGAGAGGGAAGAGAGACGTAGTCATGCCTCTTTCAATGATGAATAATTTTCAGTCTCTGTCGGAGGAGGACACATTCAAAGTCCAGTGTGACTCTTCAGACAAGTTTGTGCATAAGTGTGAAACTGAGGACGACGTGTCAACTGACAACTTTGGGAACTTTTAAAGCTTTTAAAGATTTTCGCACGGCAGTAAGCATGATCGGTCCACGTACTGTAAAGGGCAACAAGTCTGTGTTACCATATTTGACAGGAATCTAAGCATTTTCCTGTTATTTCTGACAATTCGATAAACAAAATGTGTATATTATGCCTGAGTAAAGAAAACCCCAATTAACAAAACTGGTAAAAAAAAATGTATATATTTATTTATATATATATATAAAATAATATTAATACATGTAAATAAATCACCAAATCATCAATTGCTATTTTTATTCTCAATACTTGTCATTTTTATTTTCCGGGCAAATTTGAGATTTGCTCTGCAAGTCAGTCCGGCCAAGAGCCCATTCAAGCCCATTTCCAATTTCTCCAAATCGAGGCACCAGTCACAACCGTTGAGGCGGGCTTTACACCAATCACAACCGTTGAGGCGGGCTCTACACCAATCACAACCGTTGAGGCGGGCTCTACACCAATCACAACCGTTGAGGCGGGCTTTACACCAATCACAACTGTTGAGGCGGGCTTTACACCAGTCACAACCGTTGAGGTGGGCTTTACACAATGATGTTAGCGCGGCGACGGCGAGCAGCTTCTTGTTTACATTCAACATGACGGCCACCGAACCCATTGATGCTGCTGTCGCTGCTACGTCACCCGGATCTTTGGTCTGATTGGTTGAAGGACTATCCAATTGTGCCCAGAGGCATTTGAGCGGCGTCCGTTGGTGACGCCCCTTTGGAAATGGGCTGCAAATGAATCTCGCCCAGACCCACTCTCAGTTACAACCATTGACATATATATAATGGACCAATAGATCCCGTTGCTCTGGACGGAGACCAGTGAAGGCTATTAGAAGCACTTTTCCGGTGATCTCTTCCCTTACTGCGCAGCCTCCAACTGACAGAGACAACGTAAATGTGACGTGAGGAACGTGTCTGAAAGTTGTAAGTGTTCTGGTAGCTGTGCAAAGAGAAATCTCAATCATTCCCAATCTTACATAGACGGAGAGTGTAGGTATATGTAAGGAGATAACATAAGCACAGGCTAATTATTGCTAACTAATATGCTAGCTAACATTCGTTATTAAACCTAAACAGCTAATGTAAGTCGAAACTGCCTGCGAGCTTCTCCTGTACTATACGGTAATTCCTCTACTGTGCGACAGTAAGTCCCTTGGTTATGACACAATCGTTAGCCTATTTTTACAAAAGCGTCTGCTACGGAGCCATACAAGGTAATGGAGCCTTTTATACATTGTCGTGTTTCTTTAGAACTAAACAACGGACAAATAGAGTCTTTAAACGCTTCAGATGTAAAGTTATTCGCAGTCAAGTGACGTAAAAACAAAATGGCGGTCAGTGGAATGCTAACAAGAGGTGATCTCTTCGTAGCAACAAAATGGCGCCATCGAAGTTTCGCGTTCTGAAGCAAAGCTTACCCCCTTGGTTACAACCGATGCGGGAAAAAACACTGAAAATGTGAGTAGAAAGAGTCTTTCCGACCAATCAGATTGCACGTCTAAACATAACTGTTAACAATAAGAGCTCGTACCAGTGTGCGCGTCGGCCTCAGATCGGTCCTCCCTGATGTAAGGGATCTCATCCATCCTGAGAAACACTGAGTCGCTGGGGCTCTTCTGGCCGTCAGACTTGCTGCCTGCAGCAGATACACATTAACACACGCACGCATCAAAATACACACGAGGTCTTTCCTGTGGTGTAGTGTTAATGTATTGTAGTGGGTATACTGTACCACTTTTTTTTTCCTGGCTCAGAATGGGCCTTTACGGGGGGTCATATCAAAGTGTGGGGTCTGGGTTTCCTCCCCCAAGGTTATTTTGAGCGTCAAAGACTAATTTCCTGCATTCTGATAGATACACTTTTATACATCGATTTATGGTTGGAATACCTTTTAATTATCCTATGAGAAGGAAAACACAGATGACATTCAAAATGATATCAAAAATATAATGGAATATAAAGCAGTAAGGGGGCTTTCACATCAGAAGCCTGGATCACAAAAGTTGACCCCAAAGCAACGAGGACAAAATAAATTAGGCTACTTATATTTGTCTTAAATGTGCGGTAGGGCTTTGACTTTTGCCCAGAAATCATATTGAAGTTTGTTTGTTTATTA
Source organism: Perca schrenkii (assembly GCA_025617405.1). Lineage (NCBI taxonomy): Eukaryota > Metazoa > Chordata > Actinopteri > Perciformes > Percidae > Perca > Perca schrenkii. The sequence goes on from CM046788.1 coordinate 37,246,080, forward strand.
ACATTAATATTGGAATATATTGGAATATTTATTTATAATATTTTGACCATTAAATGCCTTCAGTAAAAGACTTAAGTATCAAACTTAAGTTGTAAATGTTCTGTCCACCAGGGGGCAGTGTATCAGTCAATGTCACGACTGTGAGTGAGCGAGAGTTACATTTTGAAATGCGTGAAAAAGCCTCGGAATCTGAATTGAAAACGTTTACAAGCAAACACATTTACAAAAAATAATGCCCATAACAGGTTTGAATATTAAGGGCTAGCTAATATTCGTTCGAATGTCATCATTGTTCTTAAATATTCGAATTATATTTGAATAACAAAGTTTGGAGTCAAAGCCCTAATGTGCGGTGTAGGGAGGATGCTGGCGTTAGTATAGGCAGAGCATTTGGGCCCGGTTGCTACACACACACTACACACTGCGCTCAGTGAGGAGCAGGGCGATGAATGTTCAGCAGTGTTAGTTTAGTTCGCTTCGTCACATTACTCAACCCCGTATTTGTGAATAGATGTGAAAGTTCTGTCACAAAATCATGTTGTTGCGTATCTTTGCACATGTTTAAGTGGGTATATGGAAATCCAGGAGATTTCTTAGTGGGTATACTGCGTATACCTGCGTATCACGTAGACTACACCTCTGGGCCTCTCCATTTCTGTAATTAAAAACCCTAGATGACAGCCAACAAATGTCTAACACTCCAATTGCTTCTCATAGGGATCCGCTAACGGGCACAAACAAAAAGACTGAGAATATGCATCCTCGTGTATTTTTTTTATTTTCATGTTTCCATCTCATTTATATTGAGTAATTTCTCTGTCTGCCAGTCTGTTTATCTCTCCTCAGACTCTGCCTCACACTGCTTTTTGAAAACATCTCTCTGCAGTTTGGATGGGGTTATTAAACTCTATTCATTGTGAATATTTTGCCCTAATGAATTCAGAGAAACTCATTGGAGGGAGCCATCATTGTTTGTCTGCCTCTGCTGGCTCACATCATCTCTGATTTATTTCGGTCTGAACTGTGAACCTGCTCCAGGATTGTCGTCTGTCTCAGGAGCGGAGGACACTTACGGACGATGCGGTTCTTCTCGTTGAGCAGCGAGGTGCTGTGTGGGACGCTGGACTGCTGTCCTCGGGTTCGGGCGGAGCTGGGCCGGCCGTGCTCCCTGGGTGGGGGCATGAGGGTGGTGGTGGTGGTGGTGCTGCTGCCGCTGTGCCCCGGGGGCGTCAGCGTGGCGCCGTGCTCCGCGGCCGGGGCCTCCGGGGTCGCGGCGTTGCCTTCTGCCAGACGGCCGTCTGCATCCGGCGTCAGAGGAGAGCTGTCCATCCGGGTGGCTGTCACAGCGTTTTGGTAGTGGCTCCGGGTGATCTGACACGCAGGAGCAGAGGATTATGGGTAGTGTTAAGGGTTGGAAGGATGCTATTTTACAGAGGCACCGTGCGGAGGTTAGCGCCACCCATGACGATTTTGATTGGTTTAAAGAATTGGCAATAAACCAGAGCACATATTTCTCCCATCCCGGAATGCTATGTGGACTAGCCAGACCCTCCTCCGCTTTGCAGCGTGTGGATAGTAAAAGCGAGACTAGGCAGTGCCTTAAAGGAGAAATCCGGCGCAAAATGAACCTAGGGGTTAATAACATGTGTACCGGGTTGACCGTTCTCTGGGATATGTTTTCATGCTAATCTGATGTGACCACTTTTATTGCAAACTGCTAATTAGCTAATAACGCTAGTCGTCGGGGCACGCTAAAGTAAAAAGAAATCTCTATTTCTACACCACTAACAAGGCTCAAAATAGCACCACACTTCCACAGTAGCATACTGAGGGTCCCTACATGTAAACCGAAGCATTGTACAGACAGTTTATTAAAAAGATAGTTTAGAAAGACAATACTGTTCACGTATACAGGCAGGCGCCATCTTGGGAATGCTATGTCACTGGTTGCACAGCGTTTGTCATTTTCCTCAGATGGCGCCTGTATACGTGAACGGTACGGTCTTTATAAACTATCTTTTTTTAATAAACTGTCTGTACACTTACAAAGTTCTCAATGCTTCGGTTTACATGTAGGGACCCTCATTCTGCTACCGTGGAAGTGTGGTGCTATTTTGAGCCTTGTTAGTGGTGTAGAAATACCGATTTCTTTTTACTTTACCCGTGCCCTGACAACTAGCGTTATAAGCTAATTAGCGGTTTGCACTAAAACTGGTCACATCCGATTAGCATGAAAACATATCCCAGAGAACGGTCGACTCGGTACACATGTGTTATTAACCCCTAGGTTCATTTTGCGCCGGATTTCTCCTTTAAGTCTGATTCATGGTCCTGCGGAGGCTCCACGCAGAGCTTTCACCGTAGCCTACGTAAGTGGCCTGAAGTTTATACTTGTGCGTTGGTGTCTGTGTCGTAACGTATCTCTTTAAGAGAATAGCACGACCGGTGTGTGTGTGTGTGCGCTAGGGGAGTGTATACTGTATGATAAAAGGCCAAAATTGAAAACCCAGTGTTCCCTGAGGTGGTGCGACATTCAGGTGTTACCTTGATGATCTGCAGATGTGTGAGCTGTCTGACAGAGTAGTCTGGCAGGTAGACGTTCCCCCCACCGTTCAGTTGGCTCATGCTGCCTCCGTACAGCATGGACTCCGAGCGGTCCAAACCACTGCTGCGAGAGGGGGATCTGTGGACTACAGGAGATCAAGAAACAAATCAATCTTTTACGGAGCACTTTCACAGAAACGGATGAGACTCAATGAAATCATGAGGGAGCTGAGGGCTTCATTTTTCATTTTCCCTTCTTGATATGAGGCGGGCTCAGCCATTGTAGCTGAAAAGCTTCCATTCAGTCAGTCACTTCGCTGCTGTGAATGCTGCATTTATATTCTGGCAGTTAAACGACTCGGACGTGTCGACATATTTCAAGCTGTTCAGAGAAATTTTAAATGGCGTGGCCGAAGATTTGTGGAGCGTTTGAGCGCTGCTGATCAGGTTCTTCTCTCCATGTAAAGTGCACAGTCACAAGCAGTCATTTAGTTTTGACAAAATGTAGATTCTTTCAGTTTTCAGATGTTTCATTTCTTCTGTTTCCTTAGTAAATACATCTTGTGTGTATCTATGCATATGTAGTCTATATGTGTGTGTATACAATATGTATTTGTGTTTTTTAATTCTATACTCATGAGAGCCACTATGAGCTTAAATAACAAGCAACTTTTTGGGACGTTTGGGCTAAATTAGGATTTAAGTTTTCAGTTTAGTGTGAGGATTGAAATCTGAAATAGTTTCTTTTACTGTATTCAGGTTACGTTCAACATGTGGTTAGACGTACAAGTGAAGAGGAAGGAGGTTTAGTTTGGATGTTGGGAAGCAGTTTTTCTCATAAGAATATAAACACAACTGTGTGTGTGTGTGTGTGTGTGTGTATTTTTACCTGCTGGCATGATGGAAGGAACCCCAAAGTAGGAAAAAGCTCCATTCTCAAACTTCAGCGCCTCCTTACCAAACTCCACCTCAACCCGACCCTGAAGGAACACAGAAACACGGCAGTGAGCCGACCAGCTTCTGTCCGTCTACTTGCAGTGACTTCTTGCAGTATTAAAAGCTGGTGTACCTGCAGGACCAGGACAAAGTAGTCCACGGGTTTGTTGCGCTGGAACAGGTAGTGCTGCGACGCTCGCTTGTTCTTCTCGTCGAAGCTGAGTTCCTGAACCACGCTGGGGTGTTTGATCAGCCTCAGCAAGATCTTCTCTGAGATGTGAGCGGGTTTGAAGGGCTCCACCTCTGACAGAGGGAGGAGAGAAGAGATGACAACATTTTCTCATGGCCCAATCAGGAGGACTGGCCATCCCACTCAGGACTCTGGCTGGTATAAAAATGGGCATGACCAGGATCTAGGGTTGCCAACTTTGTCGCTGAATTAAAGGACAAAAGGTGGCCTGCAACAGCAGTGCGGGTAGGGTTTTGTGTGAATGTACGGTGTATTGTTTTAAGCCATTTGTCAAAATGATAACTTAACTCTCATGCCTTGCCAACATACAGTTGATTTAATAATAGTTTGTTAATGTGTGCATTTCTTTGGAAGCATGTTGGGTCAAGTCATTCTTATCTCCACGGCCAAATGAAAATTCCCTGCAACAAAGTACAGAAGGCTTTCGTTGAGTCAACGCTTGAAGGGCTTTACCCACTTTTTTTTCTTTACTTCCCATGGTTTATTGTATATGCACAGCCTTTTCTTTTGAAACGGTCTTCCCGTCTCAACCTGAAATGTTGAATCCTTTTCTGTTTTTAAATTAAGACCCATGTTTAAAGCCCATCTTTTTCATTCACATAGTTTTTGCTTGTTTTCACGTAGAATCCCCAAACAGCAAGAGATATAATAAGAGATATTAAGGCCGGTTACACACTGAATGCGTGGCGCGAGCGTGTCAGCTGCGTGGCGTGTCCGTTTATATTTCGGCTCCCATGGTAACAGGTTAGAGCTTGCACGCCGCCTGCGTGACACGCACGTCTCAGGCGCGGCCGCTGTAAACGCGTGCATGCTAGAAATAGGACGATACCTATTTTTCAAGCATTTCCAGGCAAAATAGAATAGAAAAAGATGTTTTTATGTCATTTAGACACGGATACATATTAATAAATGACATGTTGATGTTTGAAAGTCTCGATTTTTGATATAAATGCAGATATATAAATGTAATAAAAAAAATAGATTTTCTAATATTGCACCTGTCAATACAGAACAAATTATTCTGTAGCCTATTTTGCCGTCAATACTGCCAACGTTGTCTTTGCTGTAATCAAATCAGTATATATTTATGTTTAACATGGTATTTCATTTTATCAATGGGAAACATACATGTGTCCAGACAAGGCTAGCAGCAGCAGCGTCGCGTCAGACACGTTTTTGGTGTGTAAAGACATAGAAAAATCCACGCAGCCGCCACGCAACAGAAACGCCACGCTCACGCTACGCAGACAGTGTGTAACTGGCCTTAAGCCGTGGATTTGTTTTTCAGGTCTTGTAGGATGTAAACTGAACCAGCTTGAGATTTCCACGAGACCTGTGAGGATGCATCAGCCATGTGGGGCCATCACTTTCCCACGGAAAGATTTTTCAATTCTTTAACTCTCTTAAATCCCAATAAACCTAGCCCTTACGCTTTACCTTAACTTAAACTCAATCCTATTCCAAACCAAAGGCCCAACATTCTCTGTCCCTTTTAAAGAACTGAGCCTGGAGGAAGTATCCTGAGTTTGGATGCTATCCCTCGTCTCTCCTTCCCTGTGAGGATGTTTGCTTGTTCCACAGTGTAGAGATACAAGAACACAGACACGCAGCAGCGAGCTGATTGGCTGTTACCTGTGGACAGGAAGCGGTGTGTTGCCAGGAGAAGCTGAGGAGAGATGTTCACTTTCATCTCGTTCTCCGACAGTTTGAAGATGGAGAAGTCCTGCTGCTTCCGCTCGTGGTGAGAAACACGGCGCTTCGTACGATTGTCAGCTGATTGGGCAGACACACACACGACACACAGAATGAGTAAATCCCACAGCTCTTAATGCACACGTGTCAAACTTAAGGCCCGCGGGCCAAATCCGGCCCCAATATCAATTTAGGTTCACAGTAAATGTTGGCTCGCCTATTCACTTTTTACAAAGTTTTTGGTGCCTTTTTCAACAATTTTGACTCATTTTTTCTGCGCTTTTTTCCGATGTTTTTGTCATTGTCTTTGACATTTTGCCAAACTCTAGGTGAGAAGACTATATGAGACATGCAGTAATACAGTCAAAGATATTTGACTTTTTCAATGACATAAAAGAAAGAAACTCTACATGTCTGGCCCTTGATACGATTCTCATTTTCCAGAGTTTGACACCCCTGTCTTAATGCATGCGATACATAAATATTTTGACTGAGTGTGTGTCTGTGCGCATGCATACATACTGTAGAGGTCCGTCTCGTCGAGGATCTCTGACTTGATGATTTCCTCGATGACGTCCTCCAGGGTGACGATGCCCATCACCTCATAGAAAGGGTCGCCCTCGCCCTCGTTGTTCACCCGCTGCACGATGGCCAGGTGGGACTTCCCTGGACGAAAAGGTCGACTCAGTCATCACTTTTAAACCAGATTGCATTTAGAAAATACTTTACAGGGCAAAGTATACAGTACTTAAGCAGTATTTATTAGGAACGCATTACAAACAAAGCTGAGAAAATGACTAGTGACCCCTCCCATCCATTACACAGCAAATTTGAACTTCTCTCAGGGAGGCGTTTCAGAGTACCAACAGCAAATAGAAACATCTTTAAGAAATCCTTCATCCCCAATGTTGTAAAGGTGCTAAATAACATTGCAGTTTTTTATGCACACCAAGCATTTTTAGTAGGCTATATTTATCTCTTTATTTACTTATTTACTTTTTGTAAATGTAACCTTTGTAAAGTCACTTTTTATGAAATGTATTGTCTGTTTTGTCTGTCTTGGCTATGTAGCCTACTGTTTGTAATGTCCTGTCTCTCTTGTATTCTTGGTGAAACTGAGGGACAATAAAGTTTTTCGTATTCGCAAAACATTTGGACAAAGCAAAATGCAACTGCAGTGTTTTTTCTAGGTTTGTTGACTTAGGTGCACATATTTTTCATCTTCATCTTTCATCTTTTTCACCAATTTCACAACGGACCTTTTTCAATTTCCATTTTTCAAAGCCATTATTTGGTCTCTAAAACTAGAGCATTTAATAAATATAACACTCAAAGAGCTTAAAGACTAAACTTGCTAAAGAAGTCCACAGGTGACCGACTACTAGTCATTAGATCTGAGATCTGAATGGATGGGTCAAACAACACAGGACTTTCACCCAGGAGACCGGGGATCGGGTCCCGTCTGTCACGTTATCCTAAACCCAACCGTAACGTTGTTGTCCCACGTCCTGTTATTATTTTCCTAAATCCAACCGTAACGTTGTTCTTTTCCTAAACCCAACCCGTCCGCTGTACACGCGGATAGCTCCAAATGCAACGGCCCGTTCTTCGGTGTAAACATACACGCGGATAGCTCAAAATGCGCACAGATAACACGCGCCACTTGGCTTAAGAAAGTGGCGTGTATGTTTACGCGAAGTCATGATATCACATGGCTGGGTCTGAAATTCCAAACTAACATGCTATTTAGTACCCTAAAACAGCATGTGAGATTTTTCAGTATGTCCGAAATCTTGGAATGTAACCAATAGTGCGCGAATTGCATGCTATTTCCGGTGAAATATTACATTATGCAAACACTGGACACTACACCGGCATTAGTATCCCACAAGGATACTACCAAGGAGCTCTGTATCGTCAAAAACGCTTTACTTTTTCCGTCTCTTCTCACGTGCTTGGCTCACACTGAGTGGGAGCTCTGCAGCCTGATGCTCAGTAAGTGGAGCAGCAGGAGCTGAATGCAGTGGGTGTAACAGCGAGGGAGGATTCAATACAAAACACAGGAACGCAATCCATCACATGGACACACTCTCCAGAGTCTGCTGGGCCTCTGCTGTGTTTCCAGGAGGATGAGTGTGTTTCTGGAGGTAAAATCTTGGGGCGTTTCCAAAGACAAATGGAGTAATTAATAATCTGTGCACTGCTGGGGGGAAAAACTTGTTCTGCAGAAGGAAATAAAACATAAAAGGCAGGCAGGGTCTTAAATGGGATTCAATTTAATTAATTTAAACGAAGCGGAAAGAACAAGAAGAAAGGGTTTTGTGTGTGTGTGTATGTGTGTGTGTGTGTGTGTGTGTGTGTGTGTGTGTGTGTGTAGCGAGACACTGCACTGCAGACAGCAGCAGGTTGTGTGTTACGTCACTCATCCATCCCTCCGTTACATAATTCAAGAGTTCACTGTCAGGCAGACACACACACACACACACACACACACACAGAAAACAGAGTGAATCCTTGTTTGTAGTTCCTCCTCAACCGGCTGGCTCCAAATCAACTTCCTCCTTGCACTCATGCCAAATACTACCAAACACACACACACACACACACACACACAATCAATTCTGGCAGAGCCGCATTCAGCTAAATAGGTCAGCCTTACATACAAAATAGCTTGGAAGAGGAGAGAGTATTTTCAGTCAGTCTTATATGTTCTTTCTCTGTGTTCTGCAGATTTGGCTTATTCGTTTCTCCATCAGTGTTTCTTTTTCCTTCTAGTATTTCTTTGACCTCTCAACCTTGTTTAATGTCCTTGATTTCCTCTTAAAGGGACAGTTCAGTTCAGTTTTTGTTGTTTTAACGCATGGGTCTCAAACTCGTGGCCCGGGGGCCAATTGAGGCCCGCGGGATGATATTTTGTGGACCCCCTACTTGACATCAAAGTTTAGTTTCAGTGCAGCCCGTGCGTTGTTCTGAAACGTTCTTATCACTTCCGGGCTACCATAGCTAGTCTCGTGACAGCTTCCTGCGGCATTTGCTGTCAACGGTTGTCAAGCTAGCCAACCGTGAAGTACCTGGGGAAGTATCAACGTGTTCCGGAGTGACGGAAAATATATGCCATCACCCAGTTCCTGTCAAGTCTCTCTCAAAACGTCACAGGCAGTTTCAGTGAAAGTGGGAGAGCACAGGGGCACCCCTAGATGTCTCACATGCACAGAGAAAGTTGCAGTGTACAAGGAATATAACATCAGACGTCATTACTCAACTAGACATAGTATACTAGTATACAGAGAAAGAACCGGGTTGCCAATCTTAAAAAAATGTCTATTGAGGGAACAAGATTTATTTAAGAAAGCAAACAAAGAATACTTTTGTTGAATACTTGATGCGGCCCAGCCTGACCCGCACTCTACCTCAAGTGGCCCCCAGGTAAATTGAGTTTGAGACCCCTGTTTTAACGGGTTAGTTCAGATTCACCAAAGTTGCACAATAACACTAACAAATTGAGGCAGCGGTAGACTAGCAACTCCCGTGTTCTGCGAGGTAAAATGACTGTTTTTGTCAAAGGACTCTGGTGGATTTGAAGAGAGCATCGATGGAACGGTTTTGTTAATATTATTTAAAAATGGAGCTTTACAACAGCTTAGTCAGAGAGGCTAATTTATACAGAACTCCCTCTAAGGAATGCGTCCTTTGTTCCTGTCCATTCATTCTGTGTCCCATGTGAGGAACCACCTCTTTCACATGGCAATACCTGCAAATGTGTGGCCTCCAGAAGGCTAGTAGGTAGTCTATGTCCACCACGTTCCACTTCTGGGATTGGTCCGATGCTGCTAGAAATTCTGCCGGATGTCGATCTTTTCTGGCCCGGATGTCCGTTACCTTCCTCTTTCTCTGTGTTGGCGTTCTAAACTCCAGTGGATTTGTGAGGACTATGGTTAACTGCTCCTCAGATCTCTGCAGGGTAAATCCAGACAGCTAGCTAGACTATCTGTCCAATCTGAGTTTTCTGTTGCACGACTAAAACAACCTTTGAATGTACACACATTCCACCAAAACAAGTTCCTTCCCGAGGCTATTTTGCAGAGGCACCGTGGCTCCGTTGGGCACTTAGCGCCGCCCATGACGATTGTGATTGGTTTAAAGGAATGCCAATAAACCAGAGCACGTTTTTCACCCATCCCGGAATGCTGTGTGGACTAGCCAAACCCTCCTCCGCAGCGCTGTGGAGGAAGGTCTGGCAATGTGGTGACTAGCTAGTAGGCTAAACTCAGCAAATTCACTTTACCAAGTGTCACTGCAGGGCCCCATGTCCAAAACTTAACACTTGACCAGAGAGCAATAGATTTAGATGAATTTGAAAGTGATTTTGTCCAGCTGATCAGGATAAGGGCTGATCAGCTGAAACATGTACTGTGAAAATATAATGAATACAGAGAACAGATGGCAGGGAGACAAACTGTAAATACAGCACACTGAATATTTTATACTCTGCCTCCTGGGACATGGTACAGTAACAAGGACAGAGAGAAAGAGGGGAAGGAATTAGAGGGAGAAAATAAAGGGCTGTAGCATCTCATGTAAATCAATCAGTGTCAACAGAGGAACAGGATAAATAAAGTCCCACCAGAGGGTTGCAATTATATAACAACGGTTACCAACAATATAAAAGTTATAATATGATGTATTCATATTGTGGGGCATTCATTCCCAAACTGAATAAACACCGCACATATAAACACTAAACTGCTTTGCTAGCTCAATCATGCTGTAACTAAGATATCTGCTGAAAAATAATTTTTTGGATGGATAGGTTTAGTTAGTATAATGTTAATGTTATTTATCCGCGAACTTCAAATGTTAGTTTAATGTTAGTCAACCAGTCAATTAAAGGGTAATTACCGTTTATTTCAACCTGGACCCTATTTTCCTGTTTTTGTGTCTAAGTGACTGATGGGAACAACAATACAGTATTAAGCGAGATCGCTGCAGTTGGCAGCTGTGAAACAAGCTACAATGTAAGTTAACAGGGCAGTTGTCCAGCTTGTATTTACCTTCACAAAAGTGCTCATTTTGCCGCTGACAAGCTCAGATTAATATTCTAAGTGTCTGACAACATTATGGAAAGGATTTCTAAGGAGAATGACCTTTCTGTTAAAGAGTGAGATCATTTTTTTTAACATAAAAACATCCGCTAAATTGCGTTCGCTAAACCCACCAGACTCCATGTAAATAAACAGTAATTTTAGCGTCGTAAAATACACTTCATTCAAAGTCGACAGAAACCAAATAAAACTATGAACCGCTTTTCCAACCATCACTACTATAGTTTTGGTTGAAATAAATAAAGTTTGCCGATTTACATGTGAAAATTGGTTGGCTCTATACACGCTAAAAGTATTGCTTTCTGGTGGGTTTATTTAAAGTGATGAGCCTGGTGTGCTCTGGGCGTACTATCATTTTGATTTGAGTATGTTCCAAATGTCTAGTCGACCAATCAGATTGCCTGGTCGGATCTACTTGTTGTATAATACAACATCTCCCCTTTATAAAAGGATAATAGTGAATCATAACTTGATTTTTTAAAATGAAAATATATCACGTATTTCTCTTATTTTGTCAATATTTACCACAGCTAGTTTGTTGTTTAGACTCTGAGATGGAAACATATTTGCTGGCTTTTCTTCTTCGGAAAACTTTCACCACAAATTAAAGTCAGATCTCTTACTTGGCCACACCGAGACTTTTCTTATCTTGATTTTGAAGCTAATGTTGTTCTCGTGGTCTGTTTTGGCATCATCGACGAAAAGACAAACTTCTCTAGTTTTCTGGCAGAGGGATGCAGACTCCCGTCCAGGATGTGTGTGTAAAATGTTCACAATTCAGCCTTCCATCTGTCCAACCGAGCTTCCCCTGGCACTGGCAAGGCTTTTCGTACCTGCATTGTTCACAGCGGGAGGAGGAGTTACTTGGCCGGTTTCATTTGTGCCAGACACGCTGCTTAGCATTCAGGCCAAAAAAAACCAGACCGGCAGAGTCTCTGCTACACCTCTGGAGTGTCTTTAAATGTGTTGAAATGAGTGTTTAGTCTAACTCTTGGCAGGCAAAGGTGTGCCTTATTTTCTAGACACTGCCTCTTCCATACAACTCTTCTAATATACTGCAGATAATGAGCTCTCACTGCAATTATGGCATTGGTGGTGTTGCTTTTTAGATTTCTAGGGTACAGTTACCATTGTTTCGACTTTATTTAATTTTGAAGTTATCTGCTTCAAAAATACTAATGTTAATGCAGTTGAAACAATGGTTGTATGGTATAACAAAAGTTCTCTTTACCTTTTATGTAGGACCATATTATTATAGCTGAAAACAGGTGATTCGTAGAGATTTGGACTTTTAAGCTTGCAAAATGTGAAATGTGTTCAAGGGGCGCTACGCAGTTTTGGCCATTTCTTCGCTTTTTGTTGCAAGGGTGGTTTTTTTCCGCTCACAGGCGCTAGGGGGGAGCGAGACGACCACCATTCAACTCGAAAAAAAGTCATATAACTATTCCAATGACTCCGAAGCTGTTCAGTTAAGGTAAATTAAGCTAAAAAAAAAAAGCACTGCAGAGTTTCCCTTTAACTTTCTATGCGTTCAAACTACAGCCAAGATAGTAGTTACCTTGTTTCAAACGTCGTGTGAACTCGTTTGGCAAGGGCGTGAATGTAACGTACGTTTATTTAAGTTCCACACTCTAGCTTTTACTTGTCGGACTTGACGTATAGCACTCAAAGTTGCACTAAAAGTTCCTGCATGACGTCACTTCTGTTGACGTTCCAAGTAAATACCAAACAAGACAGAGCAAGCTCGCCCCTCCCCTGACTAAAGCGTCTTATATACTGTATATACTTATATACAGCTGACACGTGCAAAAGTGACGTCATGGGAAAAGGTAAACAACGGCAGAACTGGCAGCAGCATTGCCGTCAATGCTTCGATTTGATTCGATGACCTTCTTTATCAGATCAAACCATAAAAGAGCTCATCTTCACCCAGTAAGTTTACCAGACAGACTTGCAGTCACTCTGAGAGTTCTGACATCTGGTTGTCGGCGAACTCGTTCAGGCTGCTGAAAAAAAAGAGCCGCGCGCGACAATCGGGCGCACTGGCAGGATATTACGTCATTTTGACGTCACGATGGTGCACGCCACCTTGGATGCGTCTAGTATATAAGAGCCTTAACTGTCACTAACTCCCACCCCACCTCCCCAAACCATCTTGTCGGTGATTGGCTGGAATGTGGTTTGTTGTATTTTGGTGCTCAGCCTGTGCCCCTAGTGTTTGTTTTTGACGTTTACGGCCCCTGTGTTGTCACGGGGGCCGTGAGCGCTTTTTCACGGTGTGTTCAGGGGACAGGCAGCTAGCAGATTAAGGAGAGATGCCTACGATTTGAGACAAGAAAATGAAATTGCGCTGAAACCGTGCAGGGACTCATAGTGCACCTTTAAGACTTGATAGTCAAGACTTGAGACTCACAGTGCTTGTGCCTTGCAAAAACAACGACTTTGTCCCACTTTTGTCTTTTACCCTTTGGTAGCATGTTAAAGTAGACGAATCAAATGTGTTAGTAAGACAGAATTACAGTGAGCAAGCTGACCAGTTGACATACACAGTATACATAGATCATCAATCAGCTCTCAGTCAGAAACAGATCAGAGATGCCACACTTGGCCAGGAGCTGAGTGCCACCGGTCTCAACTGTGTATGATGCGCTCATACCCACAGCAGTGATACACTAAAAAACAACAGGCTGCGCAATGGTGGGTGTGTTGCTATGGGAAACAGGTAGAAGAAGAAACACAAACTAGGGAGTTAGCAAAATGCTAAGACGCTACGCAGATGTTTCAACGTAGATATAAACCACTGTTGTTTTGTATGTGTCCGCACTTATTTGTGTTTTATTTTTCCCAGAGCTCTCAGTGGCAGCATCCACTGCTGCAGGGGTCCCATTGAAATGAACGAAGGGAACCTGCGTTTTTCTGCCGCAGTGCCTGAAGGTGTTGTTACACAGAAAGAGAGAGAGGGAGAGAGAGAGAGAGAGAGAGAGGGAGAGGGAGAGAGAGAGCGAGATCCCACTGATCCCTCTGTGGAACAGTGACACAGAAAATCATGTTTGTTCATCACAAAACTCTGATGGCATCTGGCTTTGTACAAAATACTCCACACACACACACACACACACACACACACACACACACACACTGAGGTTTAAGTCACAGGGAAGACATTTCAATGTGTTTCCCAAATATGCATAGTAATCTAAGCTCAAAACAAAAGCTCATCTTTAAAACATGACATTTACATGATGGCAGATTTCCCCTCGGTGCTTACAAAATAAGCATAAATGTAAATGTATGAGCTGTCACTTGTCTTCTGTAAACGGAAGCAGCTCTGGTCAAGGTGTCCTTCTCTGTTTACCTCCGTCTCTCTTCCCGTGCCCGGCATACACACCCAGCAGCAGAAAAGAAAAACAGAAAACGCTGACCTTGCAGGCCCTACGAACACGCAGGAAAGGCAGAGAGTGCAGCGAGGCCTGTGATTGGCTGCTGAGCACCCCACCCATTTTATATACTCTACAATAAAGCAGCTGACTCCATACAGGAGAAACAGTGCCCTGCTGCAGCAGCAGCTCTGCAAAGTGGGGTTCAACTCTCTCTTTTTTTTTTTATTTATGCAGCCAGGGGAGGGCTTTGCAGACTAAAGCTCTCAGACACACATTCACAATATTTAAAGGAGCAGTTACAGGGTAAAGAAGGTTGCTCAAGGGCAGCTCAGCTGTCATTTTTTACTTTTACGGCAAGTCCGTGGACTCAAACCAGCTACTTTTAGGTCACATCCTCCTATAATTTTCACAAGTTGCCTGCCAAAATGTAGGTCTGCTTTTCTGTAAACAGGGTACAAACACATGTTCAGTGTCTACACAACATGTGTTTGCCCCCCCCACCCCCTCCAAATTGAGCATACATACATAAAGTCAAAGAAAATGTATTTCATGTTACTGCAAGGTCTGATTATGAATGTTTTTTTTTTAATCTCAGGTCTCCTTTGAAAAACAGGTCTCGATCTCGATGAGACTGCCTGATAAAATAAACAGTCCCTCCAGAAAAACGTGATTATGCGATCGCATAATTCAATGCATAATCAGCCAAAGTCTGCATATTTATGCGTCACTTTCGCCGCATAAATTGCCGATTTTCCGCGCTTGAATGATTTCATAATCCCCGCATTTTCGTTGAAAAAAAATCACACATATATCTTAGCAGAAAGTTGAAAATGTTGCGTTTACTTCACACAAGAGCAGCCATTCTCCCCTGTTGTCATGGGAACGTTATGAAGTGACGTAATTACGCGACGTGAACATAATCGAAAAGCAGGGTGTTGGGGGGGAAATCACTTTTTTTTTCTCTTTTTCATCAAACCACAGTTTTTACACGTTCCCGCAATTTCATCGCATAAAATTGTATAGATATCATATAGCATATTCCATTGCATTTTTTTAAGAAAATGTGCCGCATAATCAAGGATTTTTGCCCGCAACGATCACAAAAAAACTCCCCATTTTTCTGGAAGGAGTGACTAAAGTTAAGTGGATGATCCGTACATGTAAGTCAGTGTTTTCCCTAGGTTTGTGAAAGACGTAGCAGGAAGTATTTGGCGTGGGGTTTAGAGGTCCTTCCTCAAGAAAATGTTTTTCAATAAAAAAAAAAATGCAATTTCCCATCATTTTGCAGCATAATTATTGCCATACCTGTCTCTTGAAAAGCTAGAGCAGATAATAAATAAATAACACTCAAAAAGCGTGAAGACTAAACTTGCTAAAGAAGTCCACTGGGGACCGACTACAATCATTAGAGCTGAGGAAAGTCATTTAGTTAGTTGTGATCACAATGACTTCACATTCATTCTTTTGGCTTAGGTGGTGCCAAAAAACGGCTTGTGTGCCTTATGATGGTAGGTAGGGAGAAGACTGAAAATAATTCTGAATTTCCTGAACTCTTGACTTTCTCTTAAATTTCACTGGAAGTGTCTTCATTAGACCTGTCTCAGACAGTGTGACATGCAGTGACTCTATAAGATCTAGAGGCCATAATCAAGCGGGCAGAAAGACATCTCTTCATACAGTACAGCATGACTTGGGATTGGTTGGTTTTCTTATTATAATAATAATATGAATACTATCACAAATGAATAATCACATAAAATAACTAGCAGCTATATTAGTGTTTCTCTGATCAAATATATTTTCAACGTGACAGCAATTTCATACATTGTATTTATATCTTCTGAGACTGCACTTTATTTGACCAATCCTTTTTATTTATTAATTTTTTTTTTGACAGGACAGCTTAGTTATGAAAGGGGGGATGACATGCATCAAAGGGCCGCAGGTCGGAACCGAACCCACGGCCACTGCGTCGAGGACTAAGCCTCTGCATATGTGAACACGCTCTACCAGGTGGGCTACCCAGGCGCCTCAATTCTCACACACACACACACACACACACACACACACACACACACACACACACACACACACACACACACACACACACACACACACACACACACGTGCGCGCGCACTCATACTCACCTTTCTTGAACTCCTCCAGCATGGCGTCCAGTTTGGTGTCGTTGAACACGAAGTGCAGCGGGTGTTTGTAGAACTGGGTGATGGTCTTCAGCGGGGTGCAGTCGTCCGGGTCCACGAACGCCAGGTCCTTGACGAACAGGATGTCCACGATGTTGGAGCGCTCGTTCTCGAACACCGGTATCCTCGTGTATCCGCTCTGCATCATGTCCGACATGGTGTTGAAGTCCAGCACCACGTCCGAGGCCAGCATGAAGCAGTCGCTCAGCGGCGTCAGCACGTCCTCCACGGTCTTGGTCCGCAGCTCCAGCGCTCCCTGGATGATGTTGAGCTCCTCTTTCACCAGGTCGTGGTACGGGTCGGACACGCGCAGCATCTCCAGGAGCTTCTCCCTGGTGTAGAAGTTCGAGATCTCCTGGTTGAGGATGAGGTCCAGCAGTTTGCTGATGGGGTAGGAGATGGGGAAGGAGATCACCATGAGCAGCCGCGTCACCCAGATGGTTTTGGAGGCGATGGCGAGGCCGTGTCGCGACGCCACCGAGTGCGGGAGAATCTCCCCGACGAAGAAGATGCCGAAGGCGCAGATGACCGTGGAGAGCCAGGTCATGCCCAGGATCTGGCACATCCACACGGCGAGCGAGGCGTTGATGATCGCGGTGCCCAGCAGCAGGGTGCAGAGCACGTAGTTTCCGTGCCGACGCACCGACTCGATTTTCCGGGCGTAGTTCTGCTCCTTGTCGGTGCCGCTGTTCTGGAGAACCTGCAGCTCCACCGGATCCAGCGCCAGCAGGCTCAGGTTCAGCCCGCTGAACAGCGCCGAGAGCCCGAGCAGCAGCACGGACACCAACACCTGCAGCCAGAGCTCCGGGACAGCCGAGCGCTCCACCACGGCCACCCAGAAATCCCGTGTCCGGTAGTGTTCCCATTTGGATCCGTCGAAGGCGCACATGGAGTAGTACTTCATCTTCTCCCCCCTCCGCAGGTCTTTGGCCAGCAGCTCCACCAGCACCGAGTTTTGACTGGAAGCGGACTTGAAAGAGCCCAAAACCTCGATGTCGGACGTCCTGGCGTTCTTGTCCATGCACATGTTCCGCTTCGGGTGAGCTTGTCCCTCTCGCCCGGGACTCGGCTCCTCGATGAAGGCGACCCAGGGCGCGGCGTTGTTGGCGCGAGTCGCCGCGGTGCGGTTCAGCCTCTGCGGGGAGGTGGAGTAATAAACCCGCAGCATGAAGCGGGTCCCCTCGGTGGCTTTCAGCACCCCGTCCGCCACGGACAGCTCCGCTCCGGTCTCCTCCGGCCGAAAGCCGAGCAAGCCGAGCGCCGGGGCGGGGAGCAGGGAGCCCGCGGCCAGGGAGAGCAGCAGCAGCAGGCGGGGAGGAGAGAGCGGAGCCCCGCCGGGGAGCAGGGCTCCGGTTCGGGACCGCGCGGCCGCATCCTCCGCAGCCATGATGCGGGTGTGAGAGAGGCTCGTTCAGTCCAGAGCTGCGGGGTCACGTGGCGCTGCGTGGTTCCGGTCCATGCGGGAGAGGGAGGGACCAGCAGCTCAATAACCGCGGTGATAATGATGTTCTGTTGCACAGAGAGAGAGAGAGAGAGAGAGAGAGAGAGAGAGAGAGAGAGAGAGAGAGAGAGATAGAGAGAGACGCGCTCCAGTGTGCAGTGACGTAACTTTCTAATAATAGCATCGAGCTCAATGTCGTGAAAAAATACTGTTTACATTTTTTTTATTGGGTTAAATCAGTGATTTGTGAATTTATTGTTTTATGATAGTTATGAAAACAATTGATCATGACGATAATAACAATTATATTTTTTAAGATTCTATCCTAAAAAACTAAAGTGTATTGATGACGCTCCTTAAGCGTTAACTAATTGTGCTTAAAGCATTTTTTCCATCTGTATTATTCCTCCCTTCTTCCTAAAGTAAAGGCTGTCAACATTGATTTTCACTTCTTTAAGGGGGTTATAAGTTGTAAGTAATGGTTTCGTCACTAATACATACATTATGTATGCTTTATAGATCAGTTAGACTGTCAGTCAATAATAAAGAGACCTTCTGGTGTGCCAGGTTGTTTATCGTCCTCCAGCATGGCACTTGCTTTAATCAGGTAGACCCTCAAAATGCAAGTGCTTTTCAGACCAAAAGCCATTTGCTAACAATTCATTTGCATTAACTGCTGACTTTGTTGAATATTAAAAGTGAACTTTGATTAATGACTTACTATAACTGCACATTTGATGGTTTATTAAAGGAACACGCTGACTTATTGGGACTTAAGCTTATTCACAGTTTCCCCCAGAGTTAGATAAGTCCATACATACCCTTCTCATCTCCGTACGTGTTGTAACTCTGTCTGACGCCCCAACCACTAGCCTAGCTTAGCACAGATCCTGGAGGTAACCGGCTCCATCTAGCCTAGCTTAGCACAGATCCTGGAGGTAACCGGCTCCATCTAGCCTACTGCTCCCAATAAGTGACAAAATAACGCCAACATGTTCCTATTTACATGTTGTGATTTGTGTAGTCAGTGTACAAGGTGTAACAAGGTCACATGAGATACAGCCATCTTCTAAACGTATACATACTGGGAACTATATTCTCAGAAAGGCGAAGCACTGCTACTTGGGCGGAGTGATTAGCCAACACCTGAAAAGCCCCGTTGTTACTCTCTGCTCCTCACCACGGGGCTTCTCAGGTGCTGCTAGCAAATCACTCCGCCCAAGTAGCAGACCTAGTGACCTTGTTATTTGTACACGCTGTGACTATACAAATCACAACATGTAAATAGGAACAAGTTTTTGATTTGATTTATTTAATTGTATCAAGAATGCCATAAACATGAAAAGACATCTAATACAATCAAGGATAAAAACACAATAAAGTCCAGGACAAGACACGTACAGAATGTGTGATAAAATTCGACATGACATAAAAACATTTTCCTTATATAAATAAAAATATAAACGGTAATTTGCATTTGTTCTATTCCGCAACCCTATCTAGTGATAGATGATAGACCCTCTTTTGAAAGAGTTCAGTGTGGAAATTACTTTAATTTTCCGATCTAACTTGTTCCACTGAACATATAGGCAAAGGTTCCTTTCCCTAACACTGTCTTAAATCCATAAGGACACAGGTCAGATATGCTGCACGCGTGTAAATATTGTGTGTGTCCTTTACCTTAGTTATAAGACACGACAAAAAAATTGGGACACTACCAAACAGTATTTTATAGATCATGGTCAGTCTTGACATAGTAACACGAAACTCAACAGGGAGCCAGTTGAGCTCAACAAATTGTGACCTACCTACCTATGTGAGACATATGGCCCAATTTCAGGATTACTCATATTCATTTATTCTGTGCTGTTTCCAGCCTCCCTTTAAGTCGGTTTGTTAGGCCTTCAAACCAGGAAGTACATGCAAATTCAAAATAATTTTAAAATAAAGGCGTTTGCTAAAATGATCATTGTTGACCGATCTAAACATTTTTGAATTTCTGGCTAAAAACTTTGTGAGCCCAGTGACTTTACTCAGAACCTTATTGGCCATATTCCAGCCATCTAGGATGCAACCCAGGTATTCTACTGAAGCTTTTGCACTGACCACGGCAAAATGACATAAAATCGTTTCAGAAGTGAATTTTGTAATGGAATAGCAGAGATCTGCGCGACCTAGATTCAGAAGACTACCTGATCTCAGGTCAGTTGTGTAGCCTATGTAAATGTTGGGGCGTGACCTTTCTCTTAATACACCCACGGCTGTGACAAACGTACAGGTCCTGGGATGCTTACGTAAGCTTTCAGCTTTGTTGGGATTCGCCCGTTTTCAGCGGCAGTTTCAAAATATGAGATTTTCATAGTAAAGGGGTGTCAGTGGGATTTTGAGCTTCTATGTATGTCCTATTTACCCACCGAACTGTCGTTATTCAACTATGACAGGGTAAGATCAGTTTTGCATTCTATTACCCCTTTAACTGAGGTTTATGCCTCAATGCAGAGGTCCAGGGTTCAAATCTGACCTGTGATGATTTCCTGCATATCTTCCCTCTCTCTGTCTCTCTCTCTCTCTCTCTCTCCCCCCTTTCTCACCTAACTGTCCTGTCAAAATAAAGGCGGAAAAGCCCAAAAAAAATCTTTAAAAAAAATTAGTTACAGGACAAACATAAGAAATTCAAGGGTCTTTCTTCTCGCGTTAACATGCCAAGTGGCGATAACACGGCAAGTGGCGTGTATGTTTACGTCCACTGTATACGGCGTAGACATATACATGCATAGCTCAAAATGCGTACAGATAACACGCCACTTGGCATAAGTAAAGTGGGCATGTCAGGGCGGCCTCTAGCTCACCCAGTAAGAGCGTTCGCCCCATGTTGGCTGAGTCCTGCAGCGGCGTGGGTTTGAATCTGACCTGCTGCCCTTTGTTGCGTGTCGTCCCCCATCTCTCTCTCCCCCTTTCCTGTCTATCCACTGTCACTCTACAATAAAAGGGGAAAAAGTCCCCCCCAAAAAATCGGTGGGCGTGTATGTTTACATGATGTCATGTTGAGTGTTTAGAGTATTTCATGCCCACGTTTCCATGGAGGTGGTTTGACATCAATACACACACACACATACTTTGTTCCGACGCAGTAGAATATTAAGTAGAATATTCTTAAACGTAAAGGGATATAATGATATGTTATTTTGAAAACAGAAAAAGGGGGGCCGCCAACAAGCTGGAGCAACACTGTTGTCTAAAATATCAGTAAGTTTTAACTTGGAACTAAGGGGCCAAGCCAAAAACCATGAAAAACAGCTTCAGACAAATATTGTACACTAAAGTACTTGCAGGGGTGTTCACATACATTTGTGCCACACGTGATGTACTTCTAAGGACGTAGATCTCATTGTCTCAGTCATCAGATCTTAACCCAGTTAAGCACCTATGGGAGATTTAGAACTGATGTGTCAGACAGTATGTGTTATCTTTGTATCTTTGTATTACATTTGCATCAATCAGAGCTTAACGGCAAACTGCAGACCGCTGAGACTGTTCACTGATTTGTGCAATGTCAGTGCACTTAGACGATTCTCCACATGGTGGCGGTAGTATAAAGGCTATCAGAGGCTGCGGAGGCCATCACATCCACAAACTGTCTGTCACATTAGTATACACTAACATGCCGGGTTTGTTTTGCTCAGAACTCAAACATGTAGCTCTCAGTAACATCATTATGTTGCCTTATATGTGTTTGTGTTCCTCTTGTTCATTTTTCTGTTCAGTGCAGTGTTCTGTGTTGCTGATGTAACTTCTTTAAGAGCCAGAAAACCATAGTTTCATAATTCCCATGACTGCAGCATCTGAGTAGTTTCTACTTTTAAGAACTTTAAATGAGTTAGATTATTATAGACATGATGAATATCTGATAGCCTACGTGTAAATTTAATGTTTTAAAAAAAAAGTATCAAGTATCAACATTTCGGTCAGGGAAATCAGCTGCATATCTGGAAAACACCATTTGGAAACAATCCCAGTTTCTTAACCCGTAGGTTAAGGATGGGTAGTCCAGTCAAATTTTGATCAGGACCTTAAAAAATGCTTGGGTGAATATTGGCTTTCTGTAAAAAATCAGATGTTTGATTTATAATTCAATTCAATTTTATTTATAGTATCAAATCATAGCAAGAGTTATCTCAGGACACTTTACAGATATAGTAGGTCTAGACCACACTCTATAATTTACAAAGACCCAACAATTCCAGTAATTCCCCCAAGAGCAAGCATTTGGTGGCGAGGAAAAGCTCCTTTTAGGGAATAACCTCGGACAGACCCAGGCTCTTGGTAGGCGGTGTGCGTTATAATGTTAATGTATAATGTTACTGAAAATGGGAAACCCACATTGAAAAATCGTCATCTTAAATAACCTATATGATAAAGGCTGGAGTTTTTACAAAGTCACATATCTTTGAAAAAGGAGAAACCATTTTGTAAGTGGTGCATTTTTGACAGCTATCACCTCAACTGTCTATATTTGTATATACTTATTGAATAAGTATATACAAATAAACATGACCAAATATGATTATAAAATGAATAAGTCTTATTCATTGTATAATCATATTTGGTCCTGCAGCATGAATACCAGATACTACATAAAGTTGTTTACTGTGTGTGTGTGTGTGTATGTATATATATATATATATATATATATATATATATATATGTATATATATATATATATATATATTTATTTATTATTTATATATATATATATATTTTTTTTTTTTTCCCCAAGAGTCCTGGGACAAGCTTGTGGTTGATGACCCCTTACTGCCCCTGGGCGGAGCTTTGGATCTGTTGCATTAGCCGGTTGCATTGCTAACATTGCGTGCTGAAAATCGTTGTTTCTAGCCGCCTGACAAGCATGTCAAACGTGTGTCAGGTAACCGTGTGAAATCAACAGAAAAGCCAGAATTTTACTGAGCGAAAAGTGGCCGGTTAAAGCCGCGCTTCATTCTGCGCGAACATAGTCGTTTTTAAGAGTTGAGAGACACTTTCAAAGTTGTTAAGAAATCACAAATTCTGGTCAATATTTACAAAAGCGGGTTAGTCATTAACCGTCCTCGGTTGCAGCAGCTGCACAGAGTCCCACCTCGCACACAGTCAGCGAGCCGCTCGGCCACTCTGCCCGCTTTGCAATGCTTCTTGTACGGCTATGGAGAAGCCTGAGTCCCGTGTGCAGAGGAGTTCACCTGTCGACATGGAAACGAACCCAGAGCCACGCAGCAGCAGCGGCAGCTGTCCGGCTGGACCTCAGCGGTATTTATCCGCCCATTGCCACTCCGTTCACCGCCAAGGAGGACGTGGACTACCAGAAACTGGAGGGAAACCTGCAGAAATATGCCAAGATACCATTTAAAGGTCAGGCCTGGAGAAGGGAGCGCAGAATAAGAAACAAAACTTGGCTTTTCTGGAAGGTTAGAAGAGTCTAGAAAGGTTCCCAAAGTAGAGTCTGAGGTGCAGGGGTCGCTGAGAAGGACCCGGATGGTGCACAGTATTAGACAATAAAGTGTCTTTTAGCGTTTTTAAGTCACACTGGTAGTGATTTACACATGAGGGCAGACTTATGGAAGTAACCTTAGTTAATGAGTGGCTGGTAAAAATTTGAACATTCACTAGCCATTTGGCTGGTGGACAAAAGAAAGTTAATTTTGGACCTTGGTTGTATGCCTTCAGTATCTGCTTAGGGACCTAATAGAGAGGACAAAGTTCAGCACGGAGGAAAAAACGAGAAATCACCTGGAGGCCCTCTGGTGGATTTCTGTTATTACTACAAATATGATTTTTACAGCAGCCACAGTCTACATGTACTACTTAATGGTGCTGATGCTACTATCTAATACATGTAGCATTAGTAGTAGTACTCTGAAATTATTATTTAGGACTGCAACTAACATTTAGTTTCATTGTCGATTAATCTGTCAATTTTATTTTCTCGATGAACTGATTAGTTGTTTGGTTTATATAAATATGTTGATTAGTGTTTCGCAAAGTCCACAACTCAAAGATATTTAATAGGATATAAGGATTTTAACATTACTGCTGCTACTATTATTACTTACTTGTTACTGTTAACATAATTACTCCTTATACCACTTCTGGTAGCCTACTGCTATTATCGTTCCAATATTAAGAAGTAAAAAAAGAGAAGAGAACAAAAAGAAGAGCGCTGGCTCTACTTAGGCCTGATCTCTTCCGATTTATCTTGTACAGTCGTTATTGTTGTGGGTAAATGACAGAATAGTTTTTAAAGGTATACGTTTGGTCTAAATGACGGCACAAAAAAATAAAAATAAATGCAAAGCCTCTCTGGCCACCAGTTTGAGAGGCACGGTTGGTTAGTCACTAGTCTCGCATTGCCAGACCTTCCTTCACAACGCTGTGGAGGAGGGTCTGGCTAGTCCACACAACATTACGGGATGAGAGAAAAACGTGCTCTGGTTTATTTGCATTTTTTTAAACCAATCACAATCGTCTTGGGCGGCAGACGGGGCCTCTGCAAAACAGCCTCTGGAAGGAACTTGTAGAGTCTTTTATCAACTCCTACATTACGCCAATGAGGTGGGATCAGGGGAGAACTTGCTTGTTCTGCGTGCCGATAATCAATGTCCACAATCTGTCTGCATTTCGGTGCTGTGACCCATTTATTTTCCTTAACGGCCTGCTCACCGTCGCACAAGCAATACAGTCCATTTCATTTCATTACTGGTTTAGTTCCATTCATTTTCTTTTGCACACAAATCAAAGACACGCAAACCTGACACGACTGACCGGTGAAAAGCTGTCTGCTTTCCCCAATTTCCACACACCTGTGTACCTGTGGCTGATTACATACCTGCAAACCGCTTTTTGGCGAAAATCGCCGTTTTGAATGGGAAAATGTCATCCAGCTAAATCGTGTAGATCCGAAAAGTGTTTATTTTTGGGGGGGATCCGAGACCGTGCCTTAACGACTGGTATCTACCGGACCGAAAGGGGAGAAGAGATGTGTCACCTTTTTCAGCCCTTCTGAGTTTGCAGGTATATGTGAGTACCTTTTATGCATTCCCAAAGGCAATGCTCCACCCAGTGCTCAAACATAAAACAGCATATTAATTGGCATAACCAACATGGTAGCCTATAAACACAAAAACAAAGTGGTGTAATGGCTCCAACAGAACCTGTGTTGGTGGAACGCGTGTACGTTCAAAAGTAGTTTTAGTTGTGCGAGAGAAAACTCTGATTGGACAGATAGTCTAGCTAGCTGTCTGGATTTACCCTGCAGAGATCTGAGGAGCAGTTAACCATAGTCCTCACAAATCCACCGGAGGTTAGAGCGCCAACACAAAAAATGGGCGGAATTTCCTGCGGCACCTGAACAATCCCGGAAGTGGAACGTCGTCGCTATAGACTAGTTGGGCACAGACAGTCAGACAGATTAACATACAGTACAGGCCAAAAGTTTGGACACACTTTCTCATTCAATGCGTTTCCTTTTTATTTTCATGACTATTTACATTGTAGATTTTCACTGAAGGCATCAAAACTATGAATGAACACATATGGAATAATGTACTTAACAAAAAAGTGTGAAATAACTGAAAACAGGTCTTATATTTTAGATTCTTCAAAGTAGCCACCCTTTGCTTTTTTATTAATAAGGGAAAAACTTCCACTAATGAACCCTGACAAAGCACACCTGTGAAGGTAAAACCATTTCAGGTGACTACCTCATGAAGCTCATTGAGAGAACACCAAGGGTTTGCAGAGTTATCAAAAAAAGCAAAGGGTGGCTACTTTGAAGAATCTAAAATATAAGACATGTTTTCAGTTATTTCACACTTTTTTGTTAAGTACATAATTCCACATGTGTTCATTCATAGTTTTGATGCCTTCAGTGAGAATCTACAATGTAAATAGTCATGAAAATAAAGGAAACGCATTGAATGAGAAGGTGTGTCCAAACTTTTGGCCTGTATATGAGGTAAAAAAAATGAAATATGTTTTTTTTTTGTGTGTGTTGCAGGTCTGGTGGTTCAGGGCTCCAACGGGGAGTACCCGTACCTGACGGAGGAGGAGCGGGTGGAGGTGGTGAAGAAGGTCAGGAGATCACTGCCGACCGACAAACTGCTGGTGGCCGGATCAGGCTGTGAATGTAGGTGTGTGTGTGTCTGTGTGTGTGTGTGTGTGTGTGTGTGTGTGTGTGATAGGGCTGTGCAATTAATTTGAAATGTAATCGTGATTATGATTACGGCTCCCAATGATCACAAAAACAGAATAATTGAGAAAAGCAGTTATTATATATATATTATAAGTATCAAGGCAAAACATTTTTTTACTGTTGATTTATGTAACTTTTCCCACTGTTTTTTAAGTTCAATAACGGCAACATCTTTCCACAAGTCAACGAGTAATCGTGTTAAATTATCGTGATTTCAATATTGACCAATTATTTTCTTTTTTTTTCCATAATTGAGCAGCCCTAGTGTGTGAGTATTCTCTTTTACTACTATGACTATGAAAAGCTTTTTCATGCGTTCAAGGTTCAGGGATAAATAATGTTAAACAAATGGACAATAATTAGTTAGCTTCAAGACAGCAGTGGTGGTAATATACAGTATATTTGACATTTAAAAAACAATCATTCATCAAAAATTGACACTCGCTGACACTGAAATAAATGCTTATTAAGCTTCATTAAAATGATAGTATGTGTGGGTGTGTGTGTGTGTGTGTGTGTGTGTGTGTGTGTGTGTGTGTGTGTGTGGAGCTGTAATTGCCTTCTACATGTGTTTTCCGATATAGATCTTGATTTGAAGCTCATTATGAGGCGGGTAGTGCCATTCATTCTTGCAGGCTGATAATTGAAGTCAAATGGAGTCTAGCACTTTTATTGCCTGTTCCGTTCCATAATGAACATTCACATAGAGAGGAGCGTTTACTCTCTTCTTCCTGCACGCATTGACGATGCAAAGACCTCCCGGGCTCTCTCTTCATCAATTATTTCACAGATGTTTATTCAATAAATATTCCAGCGACGTATTTGTTACCCAACCTTGGCCCTTCAACTCAGAAATGCTGCAGATACCGCTACCACTCCTACTGTATTCAGCCTTCCCTCCTTCCTCCTCTCTTTACTGGGTCGACTACTGAAATTGACGCCTCGGTTTGTAAAAGAGGCGAATGTACAGGTGATTGGGTATGAATGGGGGCCTTGTATATGAGGGGCAACATATACATGCATACATACGAGGCCTCCAATGCATTGAAGGCAATAGAAATAAATACTATAGAGATACATAGGACAGCCACAGTGCCACAAGTGCAAAATGAGAAAGTATACAACCTTACAGTATGAGATGAGTAGAAAGCAACAAACACATACACACACACACACAGCACTTGCTTTGTCTTCTTTGTGTTGTAAGGAGTTTATTATAGACCGCTCGGTTTGGCCTTTGTGGGCTTCGAAGGCTGCGGCCTCTGAATTGGGACATAGCTAGTGTGTATGAAACCTCCTGCGGCCATGAGTTCCCCCTGTGATTTCCACCTGCCGTCCTTTCACTCTGGTCGTGATGAAAAGGGTTTTTGAGGGACGTGTTGTGCAGTCGAAAAGGGCGCAGATCAAATCTGAACGGTAAAGTTTCTTCTCTTTCATCTGTTCAGCCACGAGAGCCACAGTGCAGCTCACGGAGAAGATGGCGGCAGCCGGAGCCGACGTCGTCCTCGTGGTAACGCCGTGCTTCTATAAGGGCAAGATGGACGGCCGCGCTCTGATCCAGCACTTCACAAAGGTCACCTGACCGTCCAGCACAAGTAGTACTGTTCTTGACTTAACCCTTTGTGTTGTCCTCGGCTCAAATTTGACCCGTTTTTTCTACGTTTTTCAATATCAGAAATCTGGGTTTCTTTGAACCAAATTGCCCCAAAATAACATAGTACGTTGTATGGAACAAATACAAACAAGAATAATGATTATTTTTGGGTATTTTATTACATTTTATAGCATTTAAAAAATGTTTTTAAATGGTTTAAAAACCATATCCTGACATCCACCACAACATCCTCTGATCTTAACTAGAGATGTTCCGATACAGATACCAGTATCGATACCAGTATCAGTATCGGCTCTGATACCGCCTAAAACGCTGGTATCGGTATCGGGAAGTACTGGAGTTAATGCACCGTTCCGATACCTCGTAATAAAGCCCTAAAGAAAATCTACGTTAAAGTAGTTTATTTAGGTTATTTTTCCGTTACAACTGACTGTCAAACTGGAGAATAAAAGAAAGTTCTGGGGCGTTCATTGTTTATGTTTGTTCATGTTTCACAAAGAGTTTAACCTGAGCCAGACCAACAACAAAGAAATAATATCACAGGGTGGCCGCGGGTCCTTAAAAAGTCTTAAAAAGTCTTAAATCACTTTTCCTAAAAATAAGGCCTTAAAAAGTATTAAATTGTCTTAAATTCAGATTGGATAGGTCTTAAATATTTTTGTGTCATTCCACCGCGAAAATGCAGGCAATCTGTTCTGCCAGCCAGGTCGAATATTTTTTACGCAAGGTAACGTAACCCCATTTGTACATGACCTATCCCCTGACCAATCGGCTATCCTAACCTTAACCTTAACTGAGGTCAAATGCCTAACTCCTACCAATCGAGCTGCTTCGTGGGCGGGTCTTGGCGTGGCCATAGTCAGTGGGATTTGCAATTTCACCGCATACAGGTAATAGGCAACAGCAGTGGTTGATAGCCACCTAGAAACATGGGGAAATGGAAGTTCAATTACAAATGGCTTGAAAAGAACGAGTATTATTGGTTAAGGTCGGTGCCTGGGAATGTTTATGAAGCGAGCTGCGTTATGCGTCGGAAGAATTTCAAACTTGGTAAACTACGTACTACATAAAGGCTCGCCAGCAGCCCGTAATTGCTAATTTTTGCTACACCATTTCTACCGCTAGCAACGATGTAAACGCTACAACGCTGGATGTTAGGATGGGAAATCCACAGCCAACAATGCCAGCTGACCTCCGAGCAATTTGTGGCTTCATGCCAACACTCGGAGCAGAGGTGATTTGGGTGCTGAGGACTGTGACAGGCCACAATTCCTACAGGTATAATGACGAGATTTAAGAAGTGTTCAAAGCAATGTTTCCAGATTCGGGGCTTGTACAGTCATTTACCTGTGGAAAGGACAAGACCAGATACTTAACGCTAAATTTGGACTGGCGCCGTATATCAAAAAATAACTCCTCACCTAAGTCCAAAAATGCGGTGCGTTTGTAATTATGTTTGACAAGACACTTAACAAGACAACCAAAAACAAACAACTGGACTTGCATGTGCTTTATTGGTTAAATGACAAGTGGTGCTCATAAGTTTATGAACCCATGATAAGGAATACAAAAATCATCTTTTGGAAATTGATCTTAATTCCTTATTTTAAAAAAGTAGGAAAAGTCCAACCTTGACGGACACCAATTTTCTTTGTGAATAAATAATGTATCGTAAATAAATAAATGTTCTTCCTTAAAATCAGTCCACCCCTATGTTAAATTCCCATAGAGGCAGGCAGATCTTTATTTTTAAAGGCCAGTTATTTCATGGATCCAGGATACTATACAGCTACAGATAAAGTTCCCTTGGCCTTTGGAATTAAAATAGCCCCACATCATCACATACCCTTCACCATACCCCCACATCATCACATACCCTTCACCATACCCCCACATCATCACATACCCTTCACCATACCCCCCCATCATCACATACCCTTCACCATACCCCCACATCATCACATACCCTTCACCATACCCCCCACATCATTACATACCCTTCACCATACCCCCCACATCATCACATACCCTTCACCATACCCCCACATCATCACATACCCTTCACCATACCCCCCCACATCATCACATACCGTTATACCCCCCACATCATCAAATACCCTTCACCATACCCCCCACATCATCACATACCCTTCACCATACCCCCCCCACATCATCACATACCGTTATACCCCCCACATCATCACATACCCTTCACCATACCCCCCACATCATCACATACCCTTCACCATACCCCCCACATCATCACATACCGTTATACCCCCCCACATCCTCACATACCCTTCACCATACCCCCCCACATCATCACATACCCTTCACCATACCCCCCACATCATCACATACCCTTCACCATACCCCCCACATCATCACATACCCTTCACCATACCCCCCACATCATCACATACCCTTCACCATACCCCCACATCATCACATACCGTTAGACCCCCACATCATCACATACCCTTCACCATACCCCCACATCATCACATACCCTTCACCATACCCCCACATCATCACATACCGTTATACCCCCACATCATCACATACCCTTCACCATACCCCCACATCATCACATACCCTTCACCATACCCCCACATCATCACATACCCTTCACCATACCCTCGCACATCATCACATACCCTTCACCATACCCCCACATCATCACATACCGTTAGCCCCCACATCATCACATACCCTTCACCATACCCCTCACATCATCACATACCCTTCACCATACCTAGAGATGGGGCACTTTCAATAAAATCATCTCTCAATGTAAATCAAACCAGCTATGAGGCTAACTGAAATAAAACCATGCCAATCTCTAGGTATGGTGAAGGGTATGTGATGATGTGGGGGGTATGGTGAAGGGTATGTGATGATGTGGGGGGTATGGTGAAGGGTATGTGATGATGTGGGGGGTATGGTGAAGGGTATGTGATGATGTGGGGGGGTATGGTGAAGGGTATGTGATGATGGGGGGGTATGGTGAAGGGTATGTGATGATGTGGGGGGTATGGTGAAGGGTATGTGATGATGTGGGGGGTATGGTGAAGGGTATGTGATGATGTGGGGGGTATGGTGAAGGGTATGCGAGGATGTGGGGCTATTTTTATGAGCAGCGTGTATACTATTTATACATATTGGCAGGTAAACAGCAGACTCTAATACCATTCTAAAACTCAATTTGGCTGTTTTTAATTCATTCATTTTAATTTGTCTAATTAACGTATAGTTAATAGTTAAATCAGTAAAGCTTAACTATATAATACACAACATACAAGAGGTTAGTTAATAAATATATTTATGGCACACTTACTTTGAAATGCTGAAGTAGATCCTGGGCAGTTGCATGGCCCATGAACTGCTCCATATAATCTTGACTGGATGTGGTCATTTAACCAATAACGCACATGCAAGTCCAGTTGTTTGCTTTTGGTTGTCTGGTTCAGTGTCTCGTTGAACATAATTACAACGCACCGCATTCAAGTCTTAAATTTCATTTAGAAGTGGTCTTAAAAAGTCTTAAATTTAACTTGTTTATACCTGTAGCCACCCTGTATCACATCCATACAGGGATAGTAGTATACAGCTGTTAAAACCTAACAAAATATATGAAACACTGGTATCAGATCGGTACTCGGGAAGCAAATAATGTTATCGGGCCATCTCTATTCTTAACTAATAGTAAAAATAATGTATAATGTCTGCATTTTTTTAACTCCAAAATTTGGTATAATGTCATGTAAGTAAGGTTTATTGACCATAAATTTAAAAAGTGGACAAAAAATGTAAAAAAGCGCCAAAAGCATAGAAAAAAAAGTGACAAAAATGTCAGGAAAAGCGCCAAAAAATTGTTCATTTTCAATGTTGACCCGCTAGGACGGTCGATGGTCAACGGGAAGACAACACGAGGGTAAAGAAATTCTTAGTCAGAGTCAGTGGAGCCCTTGTTGGTGAGGCTTTATAGGATTTATTGTACATAAGGGAGAGATTAAGGGAAGGAACGGGGAAGTCTGGGATTGGAACATGGTAGAGATGGCCCAATACCATTTTTTGCTTCCTGATACCGATTCTGATACCTGAACTTGCGTATTGGCCAATACCGAGTACCGATCCGATACCAGTGTGTCATATATTTTATTATGTTTTAACAGCTGTATACTACTATCCCTGTATGGATGTGATATTATTTTGTTGTCAGTCTGGCTCAGGTTAAACTCTTTGTGAAACAGGGATTAACACAAACAATGAACGCCCCAGAACTTTCTTTTATTCTCCAGTTTGACAGTCAGTTATAACGGAAAAAGAACATAAATAAAATACTTTAACGTAGATTTTCTTTAGGGCTTTATTACGTGGTATCGGATCGGTGCATAAACTCCAGTACTTCCCGTTACTGATACCAGCGTTTTAGGCCGTATCGGACCATCTCTAGAACACGGTCGTGATTTCTCTGCGTGTGCCCCTGCAGGTGGCGGACAGCAGCCCGGTGCCGGTGGTTCTGTACAGCGTACCGGCCAACACGGGCCTGGAGCTGCCGCTGGACGCTGTGGTGCAGCTGTCTCAGCACCCAAACATCCTGGGCCTTAAGGACAGCGGAGGAGATGTAAGAACCACTTCGTCGACATCTTTTGATCTTGTAACGTGTGAGTCGTGAAGAAATCCTGATCAGCTGTCTGCCTGCAGTGCAGGTGGCACCGTGCTGCAGGTAGAGAAACGTTATCTCCGATGCTTCGTCGACCTTTACGGGGGCCGCGCAGTTCCGTGTAATGGATCAGGCTCGGATTCTCGTTTGCATCGAGCTATTTGATATTAACCGGACAAAGTTAGACGACATCCAATGAGGCCAGTTTTTGCTGTGACATGACAAGTCTGAGAAATGCTGAGAACTGATCAGCTTCTCCAACCCTGTCAGCAGTATTTAGAGACTTTTAAAAAAACTCCCGAAGCTAGATTACAAACAAGATGTTAAAGGGTAACCACAGTGTTTTTCAACCTGGACACAATTTTCCTGTGTTTTTGTGTCTAAATGACTGATGGGAACAACAGTCTACCGATATACAGGAAACGACTTAATGGCTGTCAATGAGCGTATTGGCAGTTTTATTTTGAGGGTTTCTGTTTTTTTATTTCTTGTTTCCTGTCACCTGTGTCCTCTTATAACAGCTGACAGTAGAGTGACGTATCACGGCGCTGTGCCGGCTCCAAAAAATCCTGAAGAACCAACAACAATGGTCCCCCTCTTGCCTGTGTGACTCACACAATCCTACGCCGTGTGTGTGTGTGTGTGTGTGTGTGTGTGTGTGTGTGTGTGTGTGTGTGTGTGTGTGTGTGTGTGTGTGTGTGTGTGTGTGTGTGTGTGTGTGTGTGTGTGTGTGTGTGTGTGTGTGTGTGTGTGTGTGTGTGTGTGCAGCTGGTGTAGCCATTTAAAACATACATACCGCTAACGGTCCGCATACGTTACGTGTTCAATGTAGCCAAAGTCACGCAGCCTTGCCCCTATTTTCTACTGTTACTATATAGTTGTGGGATGTGTAAATCAATGTTGTTTTTATTTATTTTCAAAAATGATGTGCACTTAACCACAATTGTGCAAGTAGTCACACAGTTAAATGTTTGGACACCCTCATAAATAGTTGTGTGATTTATAAATCAATGTTGTTTCTATTTATTCCATTCATAAACACTGCCAGTCACTCCTTCAAGAAAAATTTTGAGTTTTTTTGTGATTGTTGCGGGCAAAAATCCCTGGTTATGCGGCACGTTTTCTTAAAAAATGCGATGGAATATGCGGGATATAAATTGCGGGAACGTGCAAAAACTGCGGTTTGATGAAAAAGGGGGAAAAAAAGTGATTCCCCCAACACCCTGCTTTTCGATGATGTTTACGTCGCATAATTATGTCACTTCATAACGTTCTCATGGCAACGGGAAAATGGCTGCTCATGTGTGAAGTAAACGCAACATTTTTCAACTTTTTGCGAAGATATATGTGACTTTTTTGCAATGAAAATGCGGGGATTATGAAATCATGCAAGCCCTGCGTATTTTGCGCGGAAATCGACAATTTATGCGCCGAAAGTGCGGCGTATTTGAGAAATGCTGCCCCCCTCGCATAAATATGC
Organism: Perca schrenkii; assembly: GCA_025617405.1. NCBI lineage: Eukaryota > Metazoa > Chordata > Actinopteri > Perciformes > Percidae > Perca > Perca schrenkii. The sequence goes on from CM046788.1 coordinate 37,279,633, forward strand.
GACTTTGGCTGATTATGCATTGAATTATGCGATCGCATAATCAAGCTTTTTCTGGAGGGACTGACCAATACTTGATTATCAGACTAAAGCTGAGTTTTTAATCCCAGCATACACTAACCCGCATCTCATCACCAACTACACCTGTACCAGGAGGATTTTGAGTGATTTCTTTTTCATTTTTATCTAGACATTATGGTTGACATGTTGTTTTTACCAACTTCATAAGCTGATATCAAAAGTGAAACGGCGTGAGAAAAGTAAAACTACGCAAAGCAATGCTGATTTGGCAGCAATGAAATAACAACGCTGGCATGTTGAAAGCTGCACAATCAGAAAGAGCATTGTCTTCCTGTGTTGATTTTTCGCGGCCCATTTCCAGTGAACTAGCTGCTGCAGAGAAGAGAGTGGTGATTGTTTAAGAACCTAAAACTAAAGTGTGTTTGTACTTTCATCCTGCAGGGATGATTGCAGGGGTTAGTAGTGTGTGTGTGTGTGTGTGGGGGGGGGGGTGTAGGGAACAGTTCGTTCTTGTCGAGCCCTTAATGCCTTTTCGTCTGTGTGGGAAGTGTTTGCAAATGGATTACTGATTTGGGAAATAACATGTTTGTCCACTTGCTGGGATACAGTAGCGTGGGTGTAGTTCAAGCACAGAGCAGCCCCCGCTCAACAGTAGGTGTGAAGAGGGCCAAACTCAGAAAACATGGGTTGAGAGGTCAATTTGAGGAAGGCTGACAAGTTGCTGAAAGATTGTACAGAACATGAGTGGCACACAGCTTTTTTCCCCACATCAGCCAGCTCCTGCTAGCTGACAGATTATTCCTTTATCAAAAATATGTTACATTTTTAGGTAACACTTTACTTGAAGGTATCTACATAACATTGTCATGACAGGGTCATGAACACATGACCCTGTCATGACACAGTCATGACACATGAACCCTAACTCTAACTCTAACCCTAACCATAACTTGTCATGACACAAACCAAATGACACTTACTAAAAGCGTTATGTCATAAACGTGTTTACCTTGTTTTTAATGTTTATGACACGTTCATGACAGTGTCATGTCACTCTTATGTAGATACATTCAAGTAAAGTATAACCCATTTTTAGCATTTTTTTTTTTTCTGTTCAGCCATGAGAAAATTTGAACAGAAAATAAAAAATATGTCACATTTTTAGCGTGGTTTAGCTCAAACTAAATCTTGTTAATTTTTAGCCAAAGTCAATTTGAACAGAAGAATACTTTGCTATAACACAGGTGACACAGGTGCGTCGGAGTGGGACGAGTATAGGCCAAAAGTTGCAGAAAAACTCCCGCACATAGTTTTACTTGCAAAGATAAATGTTAAAGGTCCTATTGTGATGTGGGAGCAGGGAATGTGGACCCAAACGCAGAGAGAGGCAGGCAGAGGATGGTTGGACTCAGGGATTTATTGTAACGAAAAATGGCAGTACAAAGACTGGAAAACTCACAAAACAAACTGACGGGCAAAACACAGGCAGGAGTAAGCTGGCACAGGGAAGCAACACAAGACGATCTGACAAGAGGCAAGGGGAACAGAGGCTAAATACATGAGGTAATTAACAAATGAGGGACAGGTGATACAGCAGGTGAAACACATCAGGGCGGGGCAGGACAATCAACAAAGGCGGGAAAACACAATTGGACAAGACAGAGAACCAGACTATCAAAATAAAACAGGAAACCAAAAAAACACAATACACAGAACAAGGAGTACACAATACAAACAAGAATACACAGTTAAAACGGGATAAACAGAAATGCATCCCTAACAGGGGAATAAGGAACAGAATATACACAAGAATATACAAAACCAGAGAATACACAAAAACAGGCAACAGAAACGTCCACAACCATTACACCCATGGCAAGAAAATTTCACTTTCTGAGTTTTTTTTAACATTAATATGCGTTCCCCCAGCCTGCCTATGGTCCCCCAGTGGCTAGAAATGGTGATAGGTGTAAACCGAGCCCTGGGTATCCTGCTCTGCCTTTGAGAAAATAAAAGCTCAGATGGGCCGATCTGGAATCTTCTCCTTATGACGTCATTTGATTGGTCCGAACAGCTCTGGTTCGAGCATAGTTGCTCCACAACGGATCAAGCCCAGACCGAACTTCCCGACCTCAAATGCTGTGTGCGGGGCTAAGTTCGGTAAGCATCCAGGCTAGTGCGGACAGGCTTGTAGACCAATTCTGGCTGTCTCACAGCAGCCTCTCACTGAATGATCATCATGATTGATGGGAAATAGCATGTGATTGGTCGTGCTGTCATGTGGAAAAGCTTCTCCTCTCTTGTGTTGTGTCCTGTCTGAGCGCCATTTTCTTGATAAGAAAAGTACCACAAAATTTCACTGAAAGTACAATGCTTTAGCAAAATAGTTACTTTCCATTTGAGTTGGGTGTTGCATTTGAGTTTTTAGAGGAGTGTCTCCAGCGGAGACTCTGATTACAGAGCTTGTTAGAGGATCAAATCACGGTTCCCAGATTCTCTCAGCTGCGGTCTTCTTTTGTCCACAACTCAAAGATATTCAGTTTACTGTCACCGAGGAGAGAAGAAACTAGAAAATATATTCACATTTTAAAAATGTGAATATATATATATATATATATATATATATATATATATATATATATATATATATATATATATATATGCGCAGCCTAAACGCACTACCCCCATTCAAAATGAATGGAAAGACTAATTGCCTCCAATTTGTACTCTCTAAAAGACCAAAAGAAAATGTTCTTGTCATGTAGTTAAGATATTTGCTGCTTTAACGATCCTCCCCCTCAGGGATCCTTCAAACTTTCATCTCCTCTAATCTGATTCCTCCTGCCCACGCTGGTTGCCAACACATTTTGGGTTTTTTACTTTACGTCTGCGCGCCTCCTGCATGTGCCCGACGCGTTAATCAGAGATGAGCAAAGTGGTTCGCATAAGGGTTCATTTCTCGAGGCTTCAGAGTGTAAAACAGGCAGATATATTACAGATGGTCTGTGTGATCTGTGATATACTACATCAGATGGTTTTTGACTGAATTTTGCACCAGTAAAGACTTAGAAATAACGATGAAGAAAAAACTGTGTTTATATCAATGTGCATTTTCTTTTGGTATAATATAATCAACATGACTGTATAATAAACAGATTTCTTGGAGAGGAATGCGGCTATCAAACGTGTGTAAATCGATCCTTTTGTCATAATATAATAATAGCAGAAGGGGTAATATTAGTAGGCTATTCTAAAACTAGAAAGTGGTGGTGGTTTAACCGGGCAGAGGGCAGTTATGTTGCCCGTGTAGATCATGGATGTGTAATAAAACTATGTCAATTCACGTGGTACGGACGGGCAGCGGGTCTTCGGATGTCATCGACGACATCATTTGTCTAAAACCACACAAGCCTCGATCCGCGCTTCACGGAAAACATCCGGGATTTCTCGACTCACGCTTCGAAGCCTCGCCACAGAACGTAACATCACTACATAGAACGTATGTCTGAAGGCTTACGGTACGCGTTCGTAGCGATCTTCTTTTCCACGCTTCCCATTCATTGTCTTTGTAAGCAGCCGTGCGATACATTCTCTTAGCCTTGCAGCGAGTTTTCATTTCACTCATTTGCGTATGGTTGAGGTCCGGGCTACTTAATACAAATGAGTGGCGTCCAGTTAGACTCCACTCAAAACTCCCAAACGTCTTTTAAACTGACCGCTGCCGATCTCAAATGAAGACCGATTCAGCAACAGCATAGCTTGTTTCTCGCATAAAACCTTTGTTCTAATGCAACTAATGCATTTATGCATATCTAATGTTTATGTTTTCTTTTTTTTATACACCGATTGCACATTTTTGCCCTGAGGCAACAGAAATAATCAATAATTATCATTAGACCACAACCTTCAGTAGATGGTTAGCAGGGTTCTTCCTGCATAGAGGAATTTGTTTTTGAATATGTGAGCTAATCTCTGGCTGTACCGGACTCTCCCGGGGATTTTAACTGCAGTATATCAATCTTAATATTTAAAGCAGTTTTGTTAATTGGGATTTTATATACATAATATACATTTTTGTTTATCAAATTGTCAGAAATAACCGCAAAATGCATAGGTGACCATGCTTACTGTGCGTGCGTGAACTCACACTCTGCAGGCTAATGACAATATTGAGACTTATGCTGCGTTCCAATAAATAAATAGACATAAATAGGCAACGTAAAGTAATTCCGCACATTGTAATCAAAACAATACACATGCGAGTTTGTGCTACTACAGGTTATGTTTATTAAATGAATCCCAAAATATGTCGCCGACTAGAAATCGCTAGTATCAGCTCGCGCTGGCTAACGTCAACGGTAGGTAGCCGCTAGCTAACGCTAACGCTAGCTAGAAGGTTTGTGGTGACTTTGCCTGGAACGCTACACAGTTGTGAGTCGTGTCTTGAAGTCGTAACTTACGGGCTAAAAATTGTGTCTGGAACGCAGCATTAACCCTTGTGTTGTCTTTCTGTCGACCGTGCAATTGAGCTTTTCTGTGTAAAAATGTCAACACTTTTGACGCTTTTCCCGATGTTTTGGAAAAGTTTTGACGTTTTAGTCACTTTTTTCCCAAGTTTTTTGTCACTTTTCCTGATGTTTTTGTCGGGGTTAAATTCCCTTTTTTTTTCTGACGTTCTTTTATCAATTTCTTTTCTCCGAATGCTATAAAATTGACTAAAACACCCAAATTCAATGAAAGTAGTGAGCAGATCGTTTAATCTACTTGTGACGAGCGTTGTACGGAACCATACACGCGTTTGTCTTTTGACAATTTGGTTGAAAGAAACCCAAATTTCTGATATAGAACTTTAAATTTGACCCGAGGACAACAAGAGGGTTAAAAAAAAAAAAAAAGAAGAGCTAATGAGTGTTTTTTTTGTCTGTTACCGGGGCAGCCGGTTGCTCCGGCTGTATGGATAATAGCTGGAGTGCTGGAGCCTTCAGGAGCCCAGCGGGAGATTCCTAGAAACTGACTGACTGACTGATCAATTACAGTCCTGCGTGTTTGAAATGACTGATACGGGGGAAACTGATTGACACCCCCGGGAGGTTATAAATAGACCCTCGGCGGTAATGGCGATGGAGACTTAAACCTGGAAGGATGTAGGTTTTCCCTGCAGACTTTTTTCAGTTTCATGTGCAGAGCAGCTCGCTTGCTTTGAACATTTCAGGTGTTATTTGGATTCTGCGCTTCATATCCGGATTTACAAAAGAGAATTAAAAGAGGCAAAACAAAATAGGGAGCTTATAAATTATTCATGAGCCTTTCCCCATCCTCCTCGTTTGAAGTTGATTCCCTTTTTTTTTCCTCTCACTTGGGACTTGTCTGTTTTTTTTTTTTTTCTTCCTGGATCTGATACCATCCCCTCTTCCCCAAAACCTCCACCGTGTTAAGAGTCGACGCTCGTCTCAATTTGAGCGATTTGTTTACCTTGTGAGATGTTGGATTTGTCGTTGTCTCTTGTGACAGCGTCTCCAGGGGATTAAAAAAAAAAAACTATACCAGATATTAGTCCTGACAGCAGGGAGGAGGGGCGACGATGAAATGGTTCTGATTTTTTACCTTCTTCTCTCTCTCTATCTCTCTCTCTCTCTCTTCTACTCGTTCCTCAGATCTCCCGGATCGGCCTGATTGTTCACAAAACCAAAACGCAGGATTTCCAGGTGTTGGCGGGCTCAGCAGGGTTCCTCATGGCCGCCTATTGTGTTGGTAAGAAGCCCTAAAACGGGACTAAGTGTAACTAACAGCGCTGTTGTTCCTCACAGGGAGCGGTCTGTAGCCTTCTTATCCCCCGGGCTGCCATCTCCCTTACTGTTTGTTTTCTTTCTTTCTTTTATCTCCAACCAAAAGGCAGAAGTTGTCTTTTTGTACTGTATCTCTTTCATTTCGGGTCCTCAGTTACAAGCGTAAAGAAAACGACCACATTATTCACAAATATATGTAGTTTTTTTTTTTTTTTTGAGTGGGTGCTTTGATAAATGTGTCATCCACACAAAACGGCTGGCTATTAGATGTCAACATCCGCCCTCCGTCTAACCCATAAACCCTTGCGTTCCGGGGTCACTTCCTGTAGTTGTTTCAGATTTCGCTCCCACTCCAGATGAACGGAGCAGCTTCCTGAACGGATCGCGTGTCACCGTCTACTGAACGTGCAGATTTTTAGGGACGTGAGCCTGATATTGAGTTTCACAGGATACATGTCCTAAACATGTCCTCATTTTTAGATTGAGTTCCTACTGTAAGCAGCACGGACGGATTATGAGACGATGGGCCCCACCATCTTTCCTACATAGGAGCAACACACAGACTTTGTGATACTTTTGCCTCTTTTTCTGTGTTGTTTTGTGTCTCTCTGTGGTCATTTTGCGATTATCGGCCCTGGTCGATTATCGGGCCGTCTTTTGAAAGTTTGCAGATTATCTGTATCGGCGTTTTAGTTGCCTGATTATCATTAAAGTTAATTCATTCAAAAGTGCGCTTCTTTGGCTCGGCTACAGCTCTGAGTCTGTCCCTCTGCTTCGCTTTCACTCACCACTGAGTCTGACTTTATGACTTTATTTGATTAGCGCAAAAATGGATGCTGAGGAGGTGAAACGGAGGCTGGCCACTGGAGGACTTATTTTATTTCCTTGTTCCAGCTTCCAAGTGGCCTATAGCCGACGTTAGTCATGAATAAATGATGTTAAAAAATGTATAAATGACTCCTTCTCGACAAAAGGCAAAAGAGCTGTGTGCGCGTGCGCACATTTGAATAATGCCGGGCTGTAAACGGGTTCGAGCTTTTAAAAAGCTGTCAATCTAAATGTACTTGTTGGGCTCGGGCCTTGTCGGGCCGAACAATTACAGCTCTATTGTGCCCCGTAGGCCGTTCAGTAATCCATCCGTGCCAAACAGCTGTTATGGCTTCATTTACTTTTACTATCAAAATCAATTAGCAAAGGCATGGAAATGACTTGAGAGACTGAATCCATCACAAAGATCATTGAGTCAACTCTAATGAACTTGCGTCTGCAGTTGAAAGCAGGAAACTGTTTGAAAATCTCTCCTACTTAATGAATGATGAATGACAATGCAAAGCTTGTACTTCATGAGCTATGGGTTTGGCAAACATAGCCATAGCCAAAATATATAAAACAAAAAAGTAGAGTTACACACGTCCTAGTAGTTAATGCACCATCAAAAGATGTTTCAAAACCGTCCTACTTAGCAATTTTATTGCCATAACAAGAGAGAAATGTTCACAAAAACATAAAGGAGACGAATGTCTGATGTGCCCAGATTTTACTAGCTGAGTGTCGGGATAGATTCACGCTCATGCATGTTTTTGCACAACTATGCAAACACACTTCCAATAAAATGAAAGAAAGAAGTTCTTTGAAGTATTTTCCGGAAGCAGTTTTTAAAACCGTGAAAACAGAGTCTCAGAAGTTTCTATTTCTCAGAACTCGAGAGTCTGAATGTCACAACCATAATACTACTCACAGCCTGGAAACAGAAGAGACCCATTTACAGTTAGAATTCAGACCAGCAAACCCTTCTGAAGCAACCTCACAGTACATTATTACAAGGCCTGGTTGAGTACTTGATTCGGTCAATTACAGCACTAGTCTGCTCTGTCTGTATAACAGAACAACAGACTGTTTCCATGGGTGGAGTTCTCATCATAGACCCTGGCGGACCATTTTTAAATCAGTTAAGTCATTTTCAAATCAATATTTGTGCTCATACGGAGCTCAGCGGATCACAGAGAGAGAGAGAGAGAGAGAGAGAGAGAGAGAGAGAGAGAGAGAGAGAGAGAGAGAGAAACAGGGATCGCTAACAGCGACTAAAGGCTCTGACACACCAACCCAACAGCCGACTGTCGGACTGATCCCTCGGCTCCTGTCTCCCCGAGGCGCTCAAAAAGTGCCTCGGAACACACCGAACGGACGCCAACTTGAGCGTACGTTCTGGGCGTTCGTGAGACGTAATACAGTCCTTCCAGAAAATGAGTTTTTTTGTGATTGTTGCGGGATGAGAGGAAACAGGAGAGGAATTAAGAGGAGAGTAAAAAGGAGAGGAAGCAAGAGGAAAGGAAAAAGGAGTGAGGGAGGAGACAAAACACGAGGGGATGAAAGGAGACGAGGAGAGGAAACAGGAGTGATAACAGGGTGAAAGCTCTCTGAATTAGTGTATTCAGTGAAATGTGTGTGTGTGTGTGTGTGTGTGTGTGTGTGTGTGTGTGTGTGTGTGTGTGTGTGTGTGTGTGTGTGTGTGTGTGTGTGTGTGTGTGTGTGTGTGTGAGATTGAGTGATTAATAGATATGTCCACACTGTGTCTCCGTTGTCTGAATCCATGCTTTCAACACCCCCACTAGTCGGGCTGAAAGGGGTCGGCCGTCTACCTGTCAGTCAAAATCTGAAAAAAAAGCATCCACAACGTGGAAAAAAACACAACAAAAACGTCGGGAAAATAGTCCAAAAATGTCTTGCCTAAGGCCCTTAAATTGTCTAGGGCCGTGTGTGTGTGTGTGTGTGTGTGTGTGTGTGTGTGTGTGTGTGTGTGTGTGTTTGCTTCAGTTGGTTCTGGCCTACAGACCTCGTTCCACCGTTCTTCCACTTCCCTGGACATCTTGAGTCCCATTTTGCCTCCCGTCTGTCTCAGTCCAGGCTTCTGTGTCTTTGTTGACGAGCTGTCAGTCAGCAGTGTGCGGTAAGCTGCTGTCAGCGGTGTGATCTGAGCGCCGGCGGGCCACAAAAATCAGAAATTAGACAGAAATTCCGTCCATCAGCAGCCGCCGGCTCGACTATCATCATCAACATCAACAACAACAACAGTGACGACTCCAAGGCCACGGACGGTGGCCGACTCTCCACCGAGACAGAGATGTCACACTGAAAGGCCATGATATCTTGTCTGATCTTGTTGCCTTGGAAAAACGTATATGTATCTAGCTCGGTCAATAATAAAAAAAAACGACATCATATGAAGCCCTGCTGCCTACTGATCTGTCAGGGAAGGAAAAAAAACAGGATGGAAGCCTGAAACGCTGGACATCGAAAAACGATTCTGAAAAACGTTGTCAGTAAATGATTTGTGTCTGTGCGTTGACAGCACTGATGTCAAACCACGGCAGTGATGGAATGCCTTTATTTAAGAGGAGTATATGTTCAGCCTGGAGCCATGCAGAAAACATTCCCGACGTTTCCTTCTGCTGTGTTTTATCTTCCGTTGTTTGAACAGTGAATTCTGTCCACACCGTGTCATGTAAAAAAACTCCAGCTGAAGGATTACACGCTTCTCTGAGGATTCGAGGAAATTCTCCCATCTCTTTGGCAACTCAAGTGCTTCTTGTACTTTTGCGATGCATGCTAACAGCGCACCGCGCATGATTGCTTTAATATTTATATTTAATTTGCGTTTAATATTCTAAACGTACTGTACAAAGTGCGGTACACAGTGAACTGATCAAACGTGATTTATCAGGCCACCTGCCTCACATTAACATGAATATGAAACCAAATTGTAACAATTTGTTGGGAATAAGAGTGCAACCCTTAAAGGCTTGACCAGGTTTGTATGCGGAAATAATAATAATAATCTTATTTGTATTCAATTTCAGTTTTATTTGTAAGGGACAGTGTGCAATTTAAACATAAATGTAATCATTTAATGCATTGCACCAGAGTTAGCTAATTTGCATCTGTAGTTCCTTAACGCCTTTTAAAAACTGTCAAAAAGACAAAACAAAAACAGGGTACTTAGAGGACAATGCAACAAAAGAAAGCCAAACGGTAAGACAAAAGACAAAATCATTTAAACTAAAAATAAAAGCAACAATAAGACGACAATAAAAAGACGACATCACATAAAAGCGAGTCTATAAAAATGGGTGATGTGATGTCGTGATGTTAAAACCAGTAAGAATGCCAGCTGCTTCGTTGTTCTAGCAGCGTCTGATGATTTCATAGCAGATAAAACCAGAGCGATGTAATGTCGGCGAGTCCAGTTTTCTCTGGGCAAAGATCGCTGCCGTTCCGGTGTGTGAACTTTGCCTCACTCCTGACAGATTTAGGCAAATAGGGTGAATATGTGGGGTCTCACCAGGGTTCAGCGATGAGGTTTTTTTTGTACTTGCCAGTTCGGGCAAGTGAAAAAAGAAAGTTTTTTCTATTATTGCTAGTTGTGTCAACCACATCCTCTACTGCCACCCAAGAAAAGTCCTTCCAGGACACTCTCTTTAGCTCGTATGCAGTGATCATCTTCTTCTCCTAACAGGACAGCTGTCACTAGAACTCAAAGCCTTGATTGGCCAACAGCACTTCTAAATCACATCATTCAAAAAAGTACCGTATTTTCCGCACTATAAGGCGCACTTAAAAGCCTTTAATTTTCTCAAAAAACGACAGTGCGCCTTATAATCCGGAGCGCCTTATATATGGATCAACCTCTCAAGGATCACTGCCCCGTTGACGGGACACTGCGTCGCTGTAACCTCGATAAAACTTCCACTCATTCGCGTTTTTATAACTTTAAAGCATTAAATATTCAAAATATACAGCCATGCGACACACCAATTGAAAGCTTAGCCTCTAATGATTAATTGAAGCCCACATACAAAGCATAAGATGATTTATATCAGTTACACAACAGTGTCGAGAGTGCATCCATACCCGTTTTTGTTGTCCTTTCAGCAACAAAGTGGTATTTTGCCCAAAACTTGATTTTCATAAATCCACAAGAGTCCAAGGAAATGTAATATCCAAGCTTTATATTCCAAAACGCTCTGTTCGCCTCACAATGTTGACGTTTCTGGCCGAATCACAACGGAAAGCTTGCTGCTACATGATCGATGTGGGCGTCGTCGTATGCCCTAGCTTCTAAGCTTTCCATTGGTAGCTCATATTAGCCAATCCGTTCAGGTTTGCCTCTGATATGGCCAATGGAAGCGGACCAGCCGATGACAACATGTCAGGGACCACGTTGAGACCGATCGACCACTTACATTAAAGACCACAAAATGGCACCTTTCAAGAGACACGCTTACGACGCAGAGTTCAAGCTGAAGGCTGTCGGTCACGCAGTAGAATATGGGAATAGAGCAGCAGCGAGATAATTCAACATTACCATGGGAGTGAACGGAGTTGTAAGAACAGTTAATAAAGTTTGACTTTATCGGACTGTTTTGTTGACATTCCCTTTAGCACAGCTCCATCTAGTGGATGCATAACGCAACCCCAGTCAAACGTTTCACTGCAGTATCTTCTACCGGTATTCTATGCGCCTTATAATCCGGTGCGCCCTATATATGAAAAAAGTTCTAAAATAGGCCGTTCATTGAAGGTGCGCCTTATAATCCGGTGCGCCTTATAGTGCGGAAAATACGGTATTCTCCGACATGGGCATGCAGATGGGGGCAAGAGAACGATAACGAATTTTATGATAACAGTGATGATCGGAAAAGAAGATTTAACCTTTTTTTTTTTGTTTTGTTTTTTTTTTTGCCCCAATGCAAGTGGGTTCAGGGTCCAAAATTAACTCTTTTGTCCACCAGCCAAATGGCTAGTGAATGTTCAGAATGTACCAGCCACCCAATAGATAGTCTTGCATTGCCAGACCTTCCTCCTCCACAGCGCTGCGGAGGAGGGTCTGGCTAGTCCACACGGCATTCCGGGATGGGAGAAAAACGTGCTCTGGTTTATTGGCATTTCTTTAAACCAATCACAATCGTCTTGGGCGGTGCTAAGCGCCGGACGGAGCCCATCAACGCTTTATTTCTCATTGCATAAATACCGTGTATTAACACAACAGCGGAAGGTAACGGACATCCAGCCATATTTCTGGCGTCACCAGAGCAATCCCGGAAGTGGAACGTCGTGGATATAGACTACTCAAGAGATACCCATTGTTTTTTAGCTGGTGAGTGAAGCTAATCTACCTAGCCACTTGCATATTTTACCAGCATGTGGCTAGTAGATGGAGCTAATTTTGGACCCTGAGTGGGTTGTAATATTTGCTTGCCCAACGTGGCCTTTTACTTGCCCCGGGCCCTTATTGTTGAAGCCTGCTCACTAAGATGAGAGGTCTCTGCTGCAGCCCTCCTTTGTGATTTAACTTGACTATACACATGCAAATCTTTTGCCTTGCCTACATTTTTTTTTTATTATTATTATTATTATTATTATTATTTTTATTTTTATTTTATTATTTTTTTTGTATTTTAATGTGAGACAAGAAACAACAAGTGATACAAAACAAACAGTCACATAAAGGAAAAAGATAAAGAAAAATAAATAAATAAGAGTAAGGTAAAATAAAACTAGCAGTTGCAGTGAAAAATTAAATATTTCAGTCACTTTTCAAACTCAAATTCCTACCCCTATAAATATTACTCTAGACCATTCTTCTTTTAGGTATAATTCTCATGGGGACCATTCCCTTACAAAAACATCATCAAGCGTATTTCTTAATGTCATAGTCTCTCCAATGGCAAGATGGACATACATTTTTCATACCACATTGTAATATTAGGAGGATCTTCGTCTAACCATTTATGTAGTATTGTGAGACGTGCAGCATACAAAGCAACCTGCCTACATTTCTATTACATTTCTTTCAGGTCTCAATGTCAGTCAGTAGTCTAAAGCACAGCTGTGCCTAAATACAGCCTCACAGAGCTACGAGCATGGCTGCACAGTCTTGTTTTCTTCTTTTTCTTCCTTTTTATCGAGACACACGATAAAAAGGATTTACAAGGAAAGGATGGTTTGTGGTTGGAAAGGTCAAGAACATATCTCATTGTATGAGGGGGGGAAAAAATGGAAAGAGCGAAAAAAAAAACAACTCTTTCTTATATACTAATCCTTTGCCTCTGGATTGTGATGTGTGTGTCTAGGTGCGGTAGGCGGAGTGTGTGCGCTGGCTAACGTTCTGGGCCAGGAGCTGTGCGAGTTGGAGCGTCTGTGCGTGTCCGGTCGCTGGGACAAAGCCAGAGTCCTGCAGCAGCGCCTCATCGAGCCCAACGCTGCCGTGAGTACCATCTGCCGCACCGGGGACGCTTTTATCCGCCGACTCCAGCGAGCAAACTCGCACAAACACTGACAGCCTGGCGGGGTTAGTCACAGTCCTCAGAGGTAGAACTGATCGAGCCTGATTAAACCTGCGTGCGTGAAGACACACCACGGTTGTTTTCGGCAACAACAAAAAAAAAAGGATTCGTTGCAAAGAAGAAACTCCTATATTTTATGAAGTCCAGTCCGCCCAGAAACAAGACGGCTTCCCATTTTTTCATAAGGTGATCTAGAAAAATTCACCTAATGTGTGTGTAATTAAAACTCCAAATTGAAACCACTCTCATTAACGTAAATATGATGTAAAATAAGTACTTCTACCTTTACTTACATTGATTTTTAATTTCTTCAAGTACCGTTGTAAAGGTATGAACTACAAACAAAAAGACAAAATGAAAGGCATCATGTTCAAGGCAATATAAAGAAAAACAAATTGTTTTTACGTTTAAAGACCAGATCTTGTCCATTTAGAGATGGTAAACCCAGTCCATTTCTACAGTACATGAAACCGAAACAGGCACCAAACGAGACGGGGGCTGGCCTTTCACAATCACAATCAGAAAAAGGTTTATTGCCACAGTAAGTCACACTTAACGAGGACTTTTCCTCGTGATCGGTGCATTCAAACACATGAACAAACCCATTTAAACATTAATATGAAATAAAACAACAGCACACAGTTAAATAGGAGAGCTGTGTGCTGCTGTGTGTTCTGAGCCTGAGTGAGATGTTTGAGGAAACAGCAGCTGATCAACAGCAGTGCTTCTGACTACTAACGGGTCTGTGAAGGTGGGTTAAATGTCGCTGCCCTGATGGCGTCAGTCTGCCTCATCGTGAAAATCCGGCTTCACTGTGACATCAGGTCACACACGGCCCGCAGGGAGCTCCGCGGCCAAATATCGATCGCAAATATGTCTGATTTTCAAGTGGCATTATCGATAAAGCTTTGAAACCACACTGCAGTTTCCTGTTGGAGGAGGGGAGGGGGGAATGGAGACTGATTGGTGCTCTGTGTTGCCCGGGGCCTGTCTAGGGGCGCGGGGGGCTGAAATATGATTGTGAAAATATGATATCTATCCATTAGTCTATAGTGCTGTCAATCTGACAAAAAATCCTGGAATCGCCCCTGTGTGTTGCTAGGTGACCAGGAAGTTGGGAGTCCCCGCCCTCAAGCAGGCGATGGAGTGGTTTGGTTTCCACGGCGGCGCCTGTCGATCACCTCTTCAGCCGCTCACAGAGGCCGAGGCTCAGCAGCTGAGGCGGGACTTCTCCTCCAACGGCTGGCTGTGAGGTGACACGGGTGACGAGCAGAGAGAGACAGAGTGTGTGTGTGTGTGTGTGTGTGTGTGTGTGTGTGTGTGTGTGTGTGTGTGTGTGTGTGTGTGTGTGTGTGTGTGTGTGTGTGTGTGTGTGTGTGTGTGTGTGTGTGTGTGTGTGTGTGTGTGTGTGTGTGTGTGTGGCAGGTCAGCCCTTACAGGCCAGCTGCATGCATGTATGCGGATGTTCCAAAAATACGCTTCCACTATAATCAATGAAACTGTCAGAGGTGCGCCTGCTCCGCAGAGATCCGCTCTACAAGGGTAAAAATAGGACCGGCTTCCATTTGTATATTTTACCCGAGGTGTGTGCGGCCCTTTTACACAGAAATGCCTGTAAAAAGCCTGTAAATCACCATTGAGTCAAAAAAAAATTGTCCTCTTCTCTGAGAAATAAGCATGTGACTCGTTTCAACTTCACCCATCGAAGAATCGTAATCGAGAATCGATAAGAGCCTGAATTGAAAGTAAGAATCAGAATCGTTAAAATCTAAACGATGCCCAACCCTAGGAACGCGGTACGAAGATAAATCTGTTGCTGCCCCCATATAAAAATACCAAAAAAATCAACTTAATTAGGTTCATATACAGTATGTAATTTACTGGAGGTTTATTCCTAAAAATTTCTTACGTTTTCTGTCATAAATAAAACCTGAATCAAATCAAAGATTTACCAAATGGATACAACTTTGAAGTTCTTTTTTAATAGGTTCTGCTCATGTTGCATTTTTAGTTACATTTTCTATTCATACTTCTTTTTATTTGGCTAAAATCACTGTCGTACGGTCAAGTTGCTTCTCTGCTGCATCTCCCAATAGTGCGGATAGAAAAATTCAGTACATTGAAAAGTTGGAAAAATGTTGTATGTGCACTTGTTTTGACAATAAAATTGCATTTCACTTCAATAACATATGGTTTCCTTCTGTTTTTAACTGTAAAGAAAAAAAGTGGGTTTTCTCTTCATGCAGACACATTTGAGTTAAACTGTTCACAGGGGATGTGTATGATTAGGTCAACCTCCATGGGCTTTTCTTTAGAGGTGCCCTGCCACACGTATGTCATTACTTTGTGGTAATGTCTGAAGTTCTACCATGGACTCTGCCTTGGTTACCTTGTTTCAAGCCATTCTAAGCCTGCAGGAAGACTCAGCTTGATTTTTGCCAGTTCTCATTAATATTCAACGAGCTAAGCTGTTTGAATCTGATTGGCTAACAGCTAGCCAATGAGAGCCTGGCTGTCAGCATCCTTTACCCAGCGGAACTGGGCGAGCTAATGAATAGTAATGAGCTCAGTCAGTATGATGTCAGACTGACCAGCTTTTGTAATTGGTCTGATTTCTCTGCTTATTTCTGTTCAGTGGCTAGAGCTGACAGAGGAGGTAGCAGATACACATTAACAACATAACACAAACACATAATGGACCTAACACATTTCAAAAAATGCAAGAAAAAACGGTCTTGTGTGGCAGGGCACCTTTAAGAGACCAGAGTTCGAACCCCATTTTGAAAATAAAAGTAAACCTAATCCTGTGGATTGTATAAGAGGGGAGGAATCCATCTTGTATATAGTACTTGAAAGCAATACTTGAGTAAAAGTACAAGTATGTTACCAGAAACTGACTTTGGTAGAAAGCAAGGCAAGGCAAGGCAATTTTATTTATATAGCACATTTCAGCAACAGGGCAGTTCAAAGTGCTTTACATAAAACATTAAGCATTAAAAAGGAAAAACAAAAGGAATACAAATTTTAAAACGGATAAAATACGAGAAATAAATTCACAGTTAGTTAAAGTATCTGATATTTACTGTACTTAAGTATCAAAAGTTAATTTCTGATATTAAACACACTTAATTATTACAAGTAAAAGTAAAAAGAATCTTTGATTCTGAACTTTATTGTGGCCTCCTTTATAGTAAAGCCGAATGTTCAGAGTTTCCACACCTTCTGAAACCTCAAATTCAAAGTCTGACATCAACAAAGAGAAACAAACAGAATTTTTCAGAATCCTTCACACCAACGTACAAAAACATTTCTTACAAATATGGCCACAGGAGTGTAACGTTATCTTCACCACTGTCTTCTGGAGGGGCGGGGGGGGGGGGGGGTCATCGTCTGTTACGTTGGCGGCAGAGCCTGCAGCAGGGGGGCTTCCATCATTATGCTTCCTCTTCTTCTTTAGTTTTGGCGCTTGGCAACAAACAGGCATTACGTCACCAACTGGAATGAAGCATGCATCTAACATTTTTCTTCTGCTTTTATTTTGTAGTAACGAAGATGCTTAGGGAAAATACAGTGGAGGAAAAAGTATACATTTTCCAGAAATATTAACAAAGTAAAGAAGAAATGCGAGGAAATTCTACTTAAGTACAGTAACACAAGTATTTGTGTATTAGCGTTTTTCAATTTAAAAAAAAAAAGAGGCAATTTCCCCATACATTTTGTCTCTCTCTTTGTGGGACTTTGTCTTTTTGTAGTCGTGTTGTTTCTCTTTTTGGTCATTTTTGTTTCCGTTGGCGTTGTTTTGGTTCTCTGCGGTCATTTGGCGTCTATTTGTAGTCGGTTTGTGTCCCTTTTGTGCTATTTTTGCATCTCTCACCATATCCGTGTCCGAAATGTTTGAAAAGCTAGAGCAGATAATAAATAAATAACACTTCAAGGCAAAACTTAAAGCTGAAGAAGTCCAACTCCAGTCATTGGATCTGAGAAAATCTTTTTAGTTACATTTATTCGGTTTAGGTGCTGCACCTAAACCTTACAGTGGCAGGGAAAAGCCTGAGAACAAATACGTGAAAATTCAACTTAAATACACTAATCACGTATGTGTACTTGGTTCCATTACAACACTGGTAGGAATAAATGACCTATATCCTTGTACGGTTTAGAGGACTTGTATAATTACTGCTACTTATTGTTTCATTATGGGAATGACAAGGGCTTATGTATATGTAGTGCTTACAGTTTACACTTCTGAGCCCACATGACGGCAGATAGTAAATAAAGTGTAAATAAGGATGCTTCCACTTCCACAGAAGACCTGAAACCCCCTCTGTTGGTGTTTTTCTGGCTGCAGCGATTAGCACGTGTCCATCTGGTCGACAGGAAAGGTTGGGAGTTCATTCCGATGTTTCCACTGATCAGCCGTAGTTAATAGGAGGCAGAACCGAAGGTCACATTCACAGTTTGCCGTAAAATAAGCCGTCGGAGCACTCTCAGATGTGAAAAAGTTAAAATCCGCAATTACCGTTTTAATTAAAACCAAGTGTAGCAGGTAGCCATGGCAATGAGAGCCTTCCAGCTTTTTTTTTTTTTTTTTTTACATCTTTGCTTTTATCTAACCATGACTCCAATTAGCACCCTTTTAGCAAAAAAATAAAAATAAAACTCTGGATCAAGTACGGATGTTTGTGTGTGCAGGAGACTCCTGAGGGAAAGCTCTTTAAGTATGTTGCGATCAGCAGCCACCCAGTTTTCAGTGAATCGCTGCTTAGTTTCCAGGCTCTAAATGATATTGTGTGATGAATGTCTCTTACATTTTCCACCCCTTTCAACCCTTTAAATTTGAGCACAAAAACAGAAATTGGAACAAGTCGTTATCCTTTCTTTTTTTTTTTTTTGGTGGGGGGTTATAATACGCATTGAGGTCCATAAAACACCAAGACTGAACCATATTGTAAACCTGGGGTGGCAGTAGCTCAGTCAGTAAGGGAGTTGGGTTGTGAACCTGAGGGTTGCTGGTTCAAGTCCCCATACGGACCAAAGTATGGTGGTGGACTGGTAGCTGGGGAGGTACCAGTTCACCTCCTGGGCCCTGCCAAGGTGATCTTGAGCAAGGCACTGCATCCCCAACTGCTCGGGGTGCCTTTCCATAGGCAGCCCCACTCTGACATCTCTCCATTAGTGCATGTAGAGGTACTGAGCATGTGTGTAATTCAGGCCTGTGTGTAATGGATGTAATAACAACAGAGTGAAAACATTGTAATTTCCCCTTGCAGGATTAATAAAGTATACATTATTATTATTATTACTAAAAAACCCAAACTTGTATGAACCAAACAAGACAAAAAAGTTGAGTAGAGCTGCAGAGTGTGTGTGCGAGCATCGCCTTTCACTTAACACACACAGTCAATGAAACGTTGTAAAATACATAAAAATAGCAGGGCCCTTTGAACATTTAGAGAATTAAAAGGTTGTATTCAAAAGATCAGTCAACATTTTCTAAAGATCAGGACAGCGGTATATGAGGTTTTGAACATCCTCAGTTTGAAAGACATTCCACTCATGAGTTCACATTAATTGATTTATTTGGGAATGCCATAGAAATACACTAAAGTACCATAGAAAAGGCATGAACTGTGTGCAACGGTGAAAATGTGTCCAAGGATTTCTGATAGTATGAACTATATTATTTTCATTCACTCTGGCGGTCAAGAGCGGTCACAGTGCTTTCGATTTTTGCCAAAGAACTAAATAAAGAAAACTCTAATAATTATTACTCTATTTATCTTTGGCTGCAAAACTTTTCATTCCTTTCAGAGACGGCAAAAGAAGAAGAGAAATCTTTTTTGACATTCTTTGAAGTTTTTTTTTCTTCTTCATAGCTTGTATTAACTGTTGACATTATTTGTAGAGCATGTCTGACCCTAAAGCCTTGAAGCTCAGTCAATGTAATTTCAACAATGCAAAGGTACAAAAGTATCTTTCGCTGTTAATTGCACAATACGATACAACTTTGTTTTTAAGTCAGAACTTAGGTCTATTCAAATGATTAAACAGAAATGGCATTGACAAAATAATGAGTAATTTAATATTTAATATTTGGAAGCATAGCCTTTAGAGAAAATAACTGCCTTCAAGTGCGTCCTATAGACTTCAGTGAAATTCCTGGCCATCTCCTCTTTTGCAAACGGCTTAAATTTGACCTCTGAGCTTGTAATCCCTAATGAAAACCCAAAGTATTTCAAATGTCTCTTTATTAAAATAAGTTTTCATGAAAACAAACAATTGACTAGGTAATATTTATAGACCTCCAAATGTTTCTTCAGAATCTACAAAATGTATTCTGTCTACCATTAACTCTTTAGGTCGCCAGAATGAGCTTTTAATACTGGGCGACTTTAACAGTAATTGGCAGAGGTGGGACAAAGTCATTGTTATGCAAGTCACAAGTAAGTCTCGAGTCTTTGCCCTCGAGTCCCGAGTCAAGTCGAGTCAAAGATGAGGCAAGTCCCGAGTCGAGTCAAAAGTCAAAGCCAACAAGTCTCAAGTCGAGTCCAAAGTCTTACCATTTTAGTTTCGAGTCATTTCAAGTCGTCTTACCACAGAAATAAAATGTATACAAATCATGTATGTCTGTAAAATTTTTATTTATTTAAACCTCTTTTTATCCAATGACATTAACCAAATACAGTAAAAAACAGAAAATGTAATTGTCACAAAAAATGATTGTATATCAACAGCATATTGCACTAGAACAATGCACAGTAGCTTCAGTCCTGTATTGTATTGACCTCATATTGCAAAACAGTTTAACTTTCAAATAGACATGGGTCCTTATAGTCTAAACTTTTTTAAACATATCATCAATAAAAGCCTCACTCTTAAAAATTATCACTTCTGAAAAACTGGACCAACCTGATAATATAATTGGAATGACTTCATAGAGACTTGTGTGTATGAATGAGTGAGTGAGTGAGTGAGAGAGAGAGCTGTGTGGACAGGTGATGAGCAGAGAGTGAGTGTGTGTGCGCATGCGTGCTGTGGACAGGTGGAGGGAGGCCCCTATACTGCATTGCATTTGCAAAAGATCAAATTGGCCAAAAGTCTGTCAGTCATTTGTGAACGATGGGGACGCAGAATGATGCCACCATGGCTGAAAACTCGCTCCACTGGAGCACTAGAAGCAGGCACTGCCAAGACTCGGATGGCTACTTGAAAGAGTGAAGGAAGAGTCTTACTGTTCAGTGCCCAGAACAAAAGGGCATTCTGTCCTTCTGCCATGTCAATGTAGTGACTTAGCTGTACTGCTGGTGGGGTCCCAACATCCCTTTTCTGCCTCTTATGGTATGCAGCAAACATCCCTTCCATCTCCTTCCATGTCCTCTAGTTCTTCTTCAGCAGGCACCGGCACAGGCACAGGTTGCTCCGTCTCTGCAGCATCTTGCAGGATCAATTCTAAAAAAAATGTGTCACAACAGCAGAAACAAAAGAGCCCTTATTACCATTACTGATGTTGATGATACTGTACAAGACTGAAAATTGTTATTATTGTTAAAGTCAGATTAATATCACATTAGATCCTAGATCAGATTAAGATCAAATTATTTTACGTTGCATTTAAGTTGCATTGCAAGTCAAAAATATTTACCTTTAACTCGTTGTGCCACCTCTGCCTTGATGTCACGGTTGACCAGCACATGGGGCTCAATCCACAGCAGACAAAAGGCTGGATCCAAGGCAGCTGCTTTCAGGTAGACTGTGTCTGAAAAGGGGGCAGTGATCCCTTCTTCAGACTGGGCCATTTTCACATTAATGAAGATCCCAAGAAATCTTTTTTTCAGGGATGCCTGCAGACCTCTGACCAGGCCGCTCAGGAAACGAACTTGAGGCTTCAGCTTCTCAAGATGGTGATTGAGGGACAATACGGATGGAACAACTGCACTGATTGTAATGACTTTCTCCCCGTGTCAAATCAGTTGCTTCTCCGAACGGTTTCAAGATGTCCACCAACTCCTTCAGCAGATTCCACTCTCGTGGTGTGAATGACAGTTCTTTATGCCCGGCCTTCTCAAGAACTGCGCAGAGCTTTTGCTGATCACAATGAAGGACTGCTTTCACCTGCCGCAATGTGGAATTCCACCTCGTGCTCACTGCAGCAGGGATGCCTCTGTGCTCCCCAAATTCACCATTGAAGATGTCTTTAAACGTTGTGCTTGTGTGGAGCAGGGAGCTAAGTTTTGATAACTTGGACAGAGAAGGACATGCCGCTTTTGTTTCTTTCAAACCGTCTCCCACAACCAGCTGCAATGTGTGTGCAAAACACTGCAGGCGCTGTTTCTTTGCCATAGCAGCATCAACGGTTTGCTGGTCTTCTAGGGTTAAGTCATGCCATAGCTCAGGATCATCAAGATTATCTCCAGCATCATCATCTTCCTCCTGTTCGCTGGGGAAGCAGACCGTAAATGCATTGCGCATGTTAGCAGCATTGTCACTCATGATATAGTCCAATTTAGCTTTGATGTTGTATTCATCACATATTGCCTCAAACTGGTCACAATGCGCTCCGCTGTGTGAGAGCCTTTGAAGCGGTTGCAGGCCAAGAGATTAGTCTTTAGCTGTACCCTCTCTGCATCTCTCTCCATCCAGTGCACAGTGACACCAAGGAATCCCCTCATCTTTCGATCAGACCAAATGTCCACAGTGACTGAAACATGGTCAGTGTTGCTCAATTGAGTTTTTAACTTTGAACGTCTCTCCTCAGCAAGGCTCTCTGTTTTTGTGGTCAGCGTTCAGCGACAGACTGGGGTATACTTGCTGTCCAGCACAGCCAGAAAGTGACGAAAGCTCTTATTTTCCACAATAGACAGAGGAAAATTGCAATCAATAATCAAGTCAGACAGTATCGAATTGGAGATGGCCTTCTGCTGTGGGTGGCTTATGCTGTAACGCCCTACAAGAGTGTCCAGGAATTGTGAGATTGAAGGCTGTTGTGATTCATCTACGATGCTTTTGTTCATATGGTATTCTTCATACATGTAACGGAGAAGAATATGAAACAGATGTCAGAAAATCCCTTATAGCCACACATGTTGTATTTGAAACTACTCTTTACTCATATCAATGTTGTGTTCATATTCATTGTCTATTGTACACTACGGTATACGATAATACATTTCAGTTTCAGTGTATGCAATATTAAGAATATTTTCACTGCTTCAAAAGTCATAAGAAAGCCCTTTCCCTCAAGAAACTGAAGTCATATGCTTTATAGCAGTGGTTTTCAAAGTGGGGAGGGGGACCCCTGGGTGCCGCGAGCCATGGCAAGTTGGCATGAAAAGTATAGCAAAACAAAATAATGGAATAAATTAAATAACTAAAGTAAACCAAATTAAATAATAAGCTAAACAATATTCCCATTAGTTAAGAACTGCACTATAATAATCTATTGCATCTCTGAACATTACTACTATAATCGTTATTATTTTTATTATATACTGTATATATCCCAGTGGTGCGCTGCCTCACAGACCTAGACTACGTAGCACTCTATGTCCATGTGCTGCCTGCTGTTTGGGCATGATATGAAAAGGGAAGGCTAATGGTGGATCTACTGTGACTGTGTTATGGTACTTTAAAACGGTGATTGGATGTCGTGCAGGCAGCGCGCGTGCTCTCTGCATGCATACAGGTGGTGCACATTTTTTTCACAGATGCAGATAAACTGAGAGCGGCGCGGCCGTGTGAAAAAATGTTTCCCCAGTTTTCATGAGAAGTAGCAAGTCTTCTCGAGTCAAAAGGCGCAAATCCAAGTAAGTCACGAGTCATTGATGTTAAAGTCAAAGTCGAGTTGCGACTCTTTGTACATTTTGTCGAGTCGAGTCTGAAGTCATCAAATTCATGACTCGAGTCTAACTCGAGTCCAAGTCACATGACTCAAGTCCACACCTCTGGTAATTGGCTAGATCGTTCTTCCCTTAATGACAGGAACCTAGTTTGTAGTATTACAAACTGTAGTATTTGACTCAACTTATAAATGAGCTTACTGGATTTGATCGAAGTCCAAGTCTCTGATAGACTGGTTACCAGATTGTCTCAGTGACCACTCCATTATTTTCTCTGTTTGGAAAAAAACAAGGTACCTCGTCCACCAAGATGCATTAGGGTAAGACAATATAGAAATTTGAATAGTGAGCGTTTTATTCAAGATTTAATTTCCATAAATTGGGACAGGTTTCAGTTGATACCCACTGTTGAAGATGCTTTTGTCAACTTTTTTTATACTGAGCTAAATGATGTAATTAATAGACATGCTGCTTGGAAATCAATTAAGGTAAAGGTTAGACATTTACCATGGATTAATGGTGATCTTATTAGTCTTTTTAGTACAGAGAGACCAGGCCTGGGAAATATATCGCTTATCAAAGGACTCTGATGACTTGATTTCATATAAACTCTTACGGAATACATGTACAACCCAAACTAGAAATGCTAAATCTAAGTACTATAAAGTTATATAATGATTTCAATAACCCCAAACAGTTTTGGAATAAAATTAACAGTTTAACTAATAAACCCACTAAAAACTCATTTTCTCATATTAGACTCAATAATGAAAATCTCACTGATTCCTCTACAATTGTCAATGCTTTTAGCCAGTACTTTTCTTCCATCAACAGCTCAAAGCTCTCTGATTTTACCTATCCTGAAATCTTACCACATAACCCTACAGTATATGTCATAGTTCCTTCTCCTTTAGCAGAATTCACCCGGCTGATGTCGAGCAGGTTATTAGGGCCCGAGCGCCGACAGCGGCGAAGGCCCTATTGAAACTGAAGGAATTATTAGGGCCCGAGCGCCGACAGCGGCGAAGGCCCTATTGAAACTGAAGGAATTATTCTTTCTTTTTCCCGGCAAATGAATTGGCTTTTTGAGGGGCTAAACATATTCAAAAACTCACCAAATTTGGCGGTCGCATCAAGTCTGGTGAAAATTTACGTATTTTAAGGGTTTCGCGAATAGGTGCACAAAAATCGCTCAATAGCGCCCCCTAGAAAGATAAAAAAATGTAGCCCCTGCAGTGCTTTTAACGTAGACTCACGAAACTTGGTACACATATGTAACATGTCAAGCTGTACAAAAAACTTCATTAAAGCCATACCCTAAACCCAACAGGAAGTCCGCCATTTTGATTTGATTTGATTTGATTCGAAATTAGTGCGATTTTGGCCATTTCCACATGTCGTACTTTAACGAACTCCTCCTAGAGATTTCATCCGATCAACTTCAAACTCGGTCTGTGCCATCTTAAGACATTAAAGATGAAAAGTTGTTAAAAGAAAAACTTTTCGTCATAGGGCGTGGCCGTGGCGGGGCGGCCATTTTGTGCGTTTCGCCGGCGAAACAGGAAGTGTGTGTAACTCGAGTGTACGAGAAGTAAGACTTCCTTATTCATTGCTGATGGTTTGGCCCGCCCCCTTATACTTAAGCCACGCCCCCTTTCATAACTGGTGACCCGTTTAAGGTAGAGTCTTATATGAGGTATCAACGAACTCAGCAGAGACTTCTTTTTTCATTGGTCATGGTTTGGCCCGCCCCCTATGGTTAATCAGAATCAGAATCAGAATCAGAAAGGGTTTTATTGCCAAGTACGTTTTTTGACACATACAAGGAATTTGTTTTGGTGTTGCTGGTGCACATCACACATTCTCTAAATGTAATATTAAACATTATAAGTATAGGTAAACAATATAAGTATATGTACACAGTATGTATTAAATTAAAAATAAAGATAGAAATAAAATAAAATAGATAAATAAAGAGCAAAGAGCATTAGAGCAGAGAGAACAGTGGCATGAAGAGCCAGGTGGAGAGTCACGGTGGTTTCCGGGCCTTGTTAATAAGGCTAGTGGCGGAGGGGAAAAAGCTGTTCATGTGGCGTGAGGTTTTGGTCCTGATGGACCTCAGCCTCCTGCCAGATGGGAGGGGCTCAAAGAGTTTGTGTCCGGGGTGGGAGGGGTCAGCCACAATCTTTCCAGCACGCTTCAGAGTCCTGGTGGCGTAAAGGTCCTGGAGCGGCGGCAGATTGCAGCCAATCACCTTCTCAGCTGACCGAATGACACGCTGCAGTCTGCCCTTGTCCTTGGCAGTGGCAGCAGCGTACCAGATGGTGATGGAGGATGTGAGGATGGACTCAATGATGGCTGTGTAGAAGTGCACCATCATTGTCTTTGGCAGGTTGAATTTCTTCAGCTGCCGCAGGAAGTACATCCTCTGTTGTGCTTTCTTGACGAGGGAGCTGATGTTCAGCTCCCACTTGAGGTCCTGGGAGATTGTAGTTCCCAGGAAGCGGAAAGACTCCACAATGTTAATTGTGGAGCCACAGAGGGTCATGGGGGCAGGTGGGGCTGGGTTCTTCCTGAAGTCCACAACCATCTCCACTGTCTTTAGAGCGTTGAGATCTAAATTGTTTTGGTTGCACCACTTCACCAGGTGGTCAGCCTCCGACCTGTAAGCGGACTCGTCTCCATCAGAGATGAGTCCGATGAGGGAGGTGTCGTCCGCGAACTTCAGAAGCTTGACGGACTGATGACTGGAGGTGCAGTTGTTGGTGTAGAGGGAGAAGAGCAGAGGCGAAAGAACACAGCCCTGAGGGGATCCAGTGCTGATGGTCTGTGAGTTGGAGACGTGTTTCCCCAGCTTGACATGCTGCTTCCTGTCAGACAGAAAGTCAGTGATCCACCTGCAGGTGGAGTCAGGCACACCAAGCTGGGAGAGCTTCTCCTGGAGCAGAGCCGGGATGATGGTGTTGAAGGCAGAGCTGAAGTCCAAAAACAGGATCCACGCCCCCTGTCATAACATTTGAACCGTTTAAGGTATACCCTTGTGTGAGGTATCATTGAACTCAGCAGAGAATTCCTTCTTGATTGGTGAGGGTTTGGCCCGCCCCCTATGTTCAAGCCACGCCCCCTTTTATTACTAATGGCCCGATTGATGTAAACACTTGTGTGAGGTATCATTGAACTCAGCAGAGACTTCCTTCTTCATTGGTGATGGTTTGGCCTGTCCCCTATGTTTAAGCCACGCCCCCTTTCATACATGCTGACCCATTTAAGGTAGAGTCTTGTGTGAGGTATCATTCATTTCAGCAGAGGCTTCATTTTTAATTGGTGATGGTTGGACCCGCCCCCCTATCCTTTAGCCACGCCCCCTTTCACAGCTAATGAACCGTATGACGTAGAGTCTTGTGTGAGCTATCGTTAAACTCGGCGGGGAGTTCCCTTTTCATTGGTGACGGTTTGCGGCGTCCGAGTGCCGCGCGAATGCACGGTCGCAAGGAGCGGCGTCAGTAACCCCGACGCGCGCAGAGGCGCGAGGGCCCGTCCATCGCTGCTCGCAGCTTTAATTCTTTCTTTTTCCCGTCAAATGAATTGGCTTTTTGAGGGCCTTAACATATTCAAAAACTCACCAAATTTGGCGGTCGCATCAAGTCTGGTGAAAATGTACGTATTTTAAGGGTTTCGGGAATAGGCGCACAAAAATGGCTCGCTAGCGCCCCCTAGAAAGTTAAGAAAATTGAGCCCCTGCAGTGCGTTGAACGTAGACTCACGAAACTTGGTACACATATGTAACATGTCAAGATGTACAAAAAACTTCATTAGAGCCATACCCTAAACCCAACAGGAAGTCCGCCATTTTGATTTCAAAGTTAGAAATTAGTGCGATTTTGGCCATTTCCACATGTCGTACTTTAACAAACTCCTCCTAGAGATTTCATCCGATCAACTTCAAACTCGGTCTGTGCCATCTTAAGATGTTAAAGATGAAAAGTTGTTAAAAGAAAAACTTTTGGTCATAGGGCGTGGCCGTGGCGGGGCGGCCATTTTGTGCGTTTCGCCGCCGAAACAGGAAGTGGGTGTAACTCGAGTGTACGTTGTCCGATTAACTCGAAACTTTTCAGGATTCATAAGAGTCCAGCCCTGAGGACAAATAAAGGCCGATATTTACTTAAAGTCATAGTGCCCCCTAGTGGCAACAGGAAGTAGGCCTAAAAGTCAAGGTGCTATACTTTAACGAACTCCTCCTAGAGATTTCATCCGATGGACTTCAAACTTGGTCTGTACCATCCCAACACCTTAACGATGAAAAGTTATTAAAAGAAAAACTTTTCGTCAGACGGTGTGGGTGTGGCGTGGCGGCCATTTTGAGTATTTAGCGATGACGAAAGAAGTTGTTGTAACTTGAGTGTACGTTGTCGTATCTGCCCGAAATTTGTCACGATGGACAAGGGTCCAGGCCTGAGGACACCTACAGGCCAAAATTGACTTTTGGTCATAGCGCCCCCCCCTGGCCACAGGAAATCTGCCTTATATGACAAACATCATCCGATTTACATGAAACTTAGAATGTGTGGTCTACATGTGATACTGAGCCGCCCCCTATAATATGACCACGCCCACTTACTCAGGCCACGCCCCCTTTCATAACATTTGAACCGTTTAAGGTAGAGACTTGTGTGAGGTGTCATTGAACTCAGCAGAGACTTCCTTTTTAATTGGTTATGGTTTGACCCGCCCCCTATGCTTAAGCCCCGCCCCCTTTCATAAAATGTGAACTTTTTAAGATAGACCCTTGTGTGAGGTATCAATGAACTCAGCAGAGACTTCCTTTTTCATTGGTGATGGTTTGACCCGCCCCCTATGCTTTAGCCACGCCCCTTTTCACAGCTAATGAACCGTATGACGTAGAGTCTTGTGTGAGGTATCGTTGAACTCGGCGGGGAGTTCCCTTTTCATTGGTGACGATTTGCGGCGTCCGAGTGCCGTGCGAATGCACGGTCGCAAGGAGCGGCGTCCGCCGGTAACCCCGACGCGTGCAGAGGCGCGAGGGCCCGTCCATCGCTGCTCGCAGCTTTAATTTGTGGATTGAGTTCAGTTAGTGCGGCTGGCCCAGATGGTTTGGGGTTTAAGTTTATTAAAATTGCCTCTCGTGTTCTTGCTTATCCTATATCTGACTTGTTTAACCTTTCCTTATCCACATGCACAATTCCATCAATCTGGAAATGTGCCAAAGTTACCCCTTTGCATAAAGGTGGCGACCCTTCTGACCTCAATAATTACAGACCCATTTCCATCATTAATAGCATAGCAAAGGTGTTTGAAAAGCTAACTTTTAATCAAATATCCCAATATGTCAATGACTTTCATATCCTATCTCCCCAACAATCTGGATTCAGACCTATTTTTTCTACAACCTCTGCTCTTATGAATCTCACCATATATTCTCTTATTTAGATAATAACATGCTTACTGGTGCAATTTTCATTGATCTGACAAAGGCTTTGATCACTATCTTCTCCTTGACAAACATTTTGCTATTGGCTTCTCTAGACATTCTTTACTATGGTTTAACTCATACCTTCACAATATATGCCAGTATGTTTCTTATAATGGTTCTCAGTCTAAATTTATAACTATTGAAAAAGGTGTACCTCAGCGCTCATCTCTGGGGCCTTTGTTATCCTCTATTTTTATTAATGATCTTCCGCAATCCTGCTCTACTTGTCATATTCATTTATGCGCAGATGATACAGTGATCTACTCTTCCAATCCAGATATCTTGCATATTGAGCATTCACTACAGGCTGATTTTGATGCTGTTCAAAAATGGTTTTCACATAACAAACTTTTACTTAATAAGAAGAAATCGTATACCATGTTGTTCAGCACTAAATTGAATTCTCTTCACCCAGTTAATTGTTCAATTCGCTTCTTGGATAGAACAAAACTTGAGAAAGTGGAGGGATTTAAATATCTTGGTCTCCTGCTTGACTCTCAGCTTTCTTTTAAACCTCATATTGATTCAGTTAATATAATATATAAACTATAGTCTGATAGAACTGTTTTTACACTACAGGTTAGGAAAAAGATTATCTCACAGCTTCTATTACCAATATTGGATTATGCAGATGTTATTTATCAGAATACCTCTGAAACAAATCTTATCCCTCTCAATGTAGTCTATAACAGTCTCTGTCGGTTTGTTCTGAGGTGTCCTTATAGAACCCATCATTGCCTGATGTATGAGTAGCTTCATTGGTTAACACCTAAATCTAGAAGGCATTCTAACTGGCTATGGTCAATTTTCTTTAACTATCCTACTTATTTGAAACAACATTTAATCCCATATAGATCAACATACAGTCTGAGACATACTGAGTACCCCTTTTTAGTTGTTCCCAGAATCTCCAAAGAAATTATTTAGATGGTATTTAAAAACGAAAAAAAACAATGATTTCTTTTTTCTTTTCTTCTTTTTTTGGTTTTAGTTTAAAAACAAACTAATGATACACAGATTGAGGTTGATAAAACACCAAGACTGAACCATATTGTAAATGTGCTGTAAAGAAAAACTTTCTGCATGAACAAAATGAGACAAAAAAGTTGAGTAAAGCTGCAGAGTGTGTGATGATTGTGTCTGCTCGTCACTACGAGCGAGCATCGCCTTTCACTTCACACACGCAGTCAGTGAAACATTGTAAAATCTATTAAAAAAAGCAGGGCCACTTGTACATTCAGAGAATTAAAAGGTTGTATTCAAAAGATCAGTCAACATTTTCTAAAGATCAGGACAGCGGTATATGAGGCTCTGAACGTCCTCAGTTTGAAAGACATTCCACTCATGAGTTCACATTAATTGATTTATTTGGGAATGCCATAAAAATACACTAAAGTACCATAGAAAAGGCATGAAATCTGGGCAACAGTGAAAATGTGTCCAACGATGTCTGATAGTATGAACTATTATTTTCATTCACTCTGGCGGTCAAGGGCGGTCACGGTGCTTTTGATTTTTGGATGAATAGCTCTGTTATTACTGTATTTCTCTTTTGCTGCTAAACGGGGGGTGGGTGGGGGTTCACAGTCAACTTAATTTCAACATCTAAAGGTACAAAAGTATCCTGAATTCTTTATTTCACTGTTAATAGCACAGTAACTTTGTTAAACTTATGTCTATTCAAATGATTAAACAGAAATGGCATTGACAAAATAATGAGATTTAATATTTCATATTTGGAAGCATAGCTTTTAGAGAAAATAACTGCCTTCAAGTGCGTCTTATAGACTTCAGTGAAATTCCTGGCCGTCTCCTCTTTTGCAAACGGCTCCAATTTGTTTTCAGATTTGAAGGGCGCCTTCTTCCAACGGCTGTTTTCAGATCTCGCCGCGCATGTTCAAAGTCAAAGTATCTTTATTAGTCTCTTCAATAGGATTCAGATCCAGATGGACTCATTGCTGGTCCCAGACCCGAACAGAATCTGCGTACTTTCTTTACAGTTTTTAGCGTTGATCCAGAATGAAAATCTGCGGAATTAAGCGGACTGTTTTCTGCTAGGGGGTGATGTGTTAACACGGGTTTTAATTCTTTAAATTTGTTTAAAATCTGCGGGATGTTCTATGAAATCCTGCGTCCACAGATTCCGTGTGGCCCCGCTGGTCACTTTAGAACAGTCCAGCGTTTTCCTTTGACCCATCCCTGGATGCATTTTGACAGTGGTGGAACGTAATTTAGTACATTCATGGGCGTAGTGGACATGGGGTACGGGGGGCGGGACACATACGCACAACCGGCACATACGGGTACTTCGCTAAAACTTAAGGCCGCGCCTAATCAACCAACTGTTCGATTATAAGCTGAGATTTAGTTGGAGACGACAGTCTGATGCTGCTAAACTGTTAGCAGCTTTCCACTAAAGCTAACGTTACGTAGTAGTAACTGTCACCAGCATCATTTACCACACTGACTGACAATATTCACGTTTCTTATGAGTCTCATAGATCAGTGTGAAAGACTCAATTAACCCGCTACACAACAGCTGTTTCTCTCCTGATGTGAGAGCACGATTCTTCCCTCTCATAGGAACAACAGACTACTCAGCAATGTTTCGGCATACTTATTAATTCAAAACGGTTTGTTTAAAGTAAAAGTTTGGAGCAATTTACACCTCCTCTGTCGTTACGCTTTGTCGTCTATGGGGAACGCAGGATTGTTTTCCCCTAAAAGTGGGCGTGAATCTGTTCCGAGACATTCTGTGACGTTGCGCCGGTTGTGCGTATCCCCTTCACTTTCAATGTCGGTTCCCTCCGTCCCCCATAAGTAGGCGAGTGTGTTACTTGGGTTGCGTCAGTTGATTGATAGAGTCATATACAGTACAGGCCAAAAGTTTGGACACACCTTCTCATTCAATGCGTTTCCTTTTATTTTCATGACTATTTACATTGTAGATTCTCACTGAAGGCATCAAAACTATGAATGAACACATATGGGATGATGTACTTAACAAAAAAGTGTGAAATAACTGAAAACATGTCTTATATTTTAGATTCTTCAAAGTAGCCACCCTTTGCTTTTTTATTAATAAGAGGAAAAATTCCACTAATGAACCCTGACAAAGCACACCTGTGAAGGTAAAACCATTTCAGGTGACTACCTCATGAAGCTCATTGAGAGAACACCAAGGGTTTGCAGAGTTACCAAAAAAGCAAAGGGTGTCTACTTTGAGGAATCTAAAATATAAGACATGTTTTCAGTTATTTCACACTTTTTTGTTAAGTACATAATTCCATATGTGTTCATTCATAGTTTTGATGCCTTCAGTGAGAATCTACAATGTAAATAGTCATGAAAATAAAGAAACACATTGAATGAGAAGGTGTGTCCAAACTTTTGGCCTGTACTGTATATATATATATATATATGTGTGTATATATATATATATATATATATATGTGTGTATATATATGTGTGTGCAGGGTGCGAACTACGGGGGAGCTAGGGGGAGCTCAGCTCCCCTTTATAAGACATGGGCTCCCCTGAAAACGTGATTTGTGAAATTTTGGGGGGTCTCTAAAAATATTGACAATGTGTCATTTTGATTTGCAATTTCAGTTTTGTGTAATGTGATCATCGTGGATTATTATGTGTAAAACTGCAAAAATATCATTCATGCATGTCGGCGATTTGAACCTAATTCACTTCAATAAAGATAAGTATACATGCTATTCTTGTTATGAGCATCAAGGCGTGGCGGCGCTGCGGTGCAAATTCAACTCATGTTTAGTACAAACTCATGTTTATAAAAAAAATATAAACGTTGGAGGCCATTAATCGGCACGCAAAGTCCTTGAAATCCATTCTGCAGTAAGCATCATATAGCCATGGCAAAAAGAAAACAAGGCAGTTTAATTAATTTTGGTTTTACATGACGTTAGCACGACTAATTCACCTGCTGCAAGCCTGTTGGCACGCCTCCCACCGGGGTGACAACGCAAGAAGCTGAAGAAATAATGTCCTCTCTGCTGAAGATGATCCTAACCCTCTCGCTCCTCTCTCCCGTTAAATTGGAACAGCCAGCAGTGGAGAGACAGGAAGAGCCGATATACATGGCTGTTTGTTAAGGATGGAAACTTGGGGTGCGTCGCTAAGGTCTAATTGAACGGAGGAGTTCTGGTATTCTATATATTTATAGCCTGAGTAACTTTAACCGTTGTTCATGTGAAATCTCAAAAACAGCCTGATGCTTTGTTTATAGACTATTTGTGGCTGGCTGTTTGCTGTTTGACCTATCTAGCTACTCCTGTTGATAACGTATAATAGGGTAAATCTTGTAGTGCATATACTTGTAGCTGTTATGTATCTTTGTAAGTCATTGTAAGCGCACAACCCCGCGTGGAAAAAAAAGTGGGCTCCCCGAAGGCCACGGTATAGTTCGAACACTGTGTGTGTATGTATATATATATATATATATATATATATATAGGGAGGAAAACTCCCTAAATGCACTAATTAAGATCTGTGTTTCATTATTGGGATTAGAATGTGCCAGAGGCTGCCAAATTTGGGCTATTATGGCCAAAAATTCTTTAAATGTAATTTAAATGTATTTCTAACCCTCCTGTTGTCCTCCGGTTAAATTTGACCCATTTTCAAAAAGTTTCTATGTATCCGAAATTTGGGTTTCTTTCAAACAAATTGTCAAAAGAAATAACGTGGATGGTTCCATACAACCATTACTTTTCACGAGTAAAATAAATGATCAGTTCACTACTTTCATTGAATTTGGATGTGCTATAAAATGTTATAGCATCGATAAGAATTTAACAAATTTGATAAAAGGACATGTTGAAATGACGTTTCAGGTGAGGTCGTCTTGGATTTTGGGATCGACATTTTTCATCATTTTCTGACATTTTATACATATACAAATCGATAAAACTTTGCAACTCTAGATTCTTGTGTGGAATAAGTATTTTTTTTTCAGCCGCAAACCAAAGAAAGTCATAAGGTGTGTAACAAAAGATGTTTTAATTCCACAATTTTCTGGAATAAAATTGCGTGTTATTTGAACAGAAATAAAAGGGCACCGACATTTTTGGACTGTTCTTGGCTTTGAACTTCCTTCATTCTTACTCTTGAGTTGCAGTTAGTGCCAGCGGCCACATGGCGGCACCGCGCCCCACTGCGCTGCCTGCGCTGCGGCAAGGGCATCCCTTTGACCCCCCCAACCCCCACCCCTGAGACCTGTTATGCCAATGCTCCCCGTGGGCGCACAGAGGGGGGAGGGGAGGTGGGGGGTGTGGGAGCGAGTAGCGAGTCAGCAAAAGCTGCCCTGAGCGCTGCAGCGTCACAGGCCAGTGGTGGAGGAAGTATTCAGATCCCTTACTTAAGTAAAAGTACTAATACCACACTGTAACAAAAAAATGTGGTAACACTTTACTTTAAGTTTTCTACATAAGAGTGACAATGACTCTTTACATGTCTTGCACAGTGAATATCAGCTTCTGCCTTCAAACAGACGCTTTAGAGTTCATTCTTTTAATCGTATTAGACTTAAAAACTCCTTCATACATCAATCAATCCTGTTGCTAAACCGGCTACATTAAACCCAGTGCAATATTTATTTCAGAGATATACATCTCCAAGACTTTGTCTGTGTGTTTGTTTATGTCATGTACTGTTGTTATATATGTTTTCTCTGTTTCCTTATTTTGGAGTTTATGTCATTTGTGGTAATGTCTCATGCATGTTTGTTGGTGTTATTGATCTTATGTATGTTTGGATGTTTTTGGATGTATGTGTATGTGCTCATTTTTAAACGAGCTACCCAGGGATGTACAAAGAATTTCAGCCTTTGGCTGACAATAAAGTTGTATCGTATCGTATCGTATCGTATGACACTGTCATGAATACATGACACTCACATGACACTGTCATGACACATGAACCCTAACCCTAACCATAACGTGTCATGACAAAACCAAATGACACTGTCATAAACGTTTATGACTTGTTTATAATGTTTTATGACACGTTCATGACAGTGTCATGTCACTCTTATGTAGAAAACTTAAAGTAAAGTGTAACCAAAAATTTTCCTCCATTGAAATTATTACTTAAGTCAAAGTCTCAAGTCTCTTAAGTACTCAATGCAGAAAAATCCTCACGTTAGAAACTGGAAAGGATCCA
Source organism: Perca schrenkii (assembly GCA_025617405.1). Lineage (NCBI taxonomy): Eukaryota > Metazoa > Chordata > Actinopteri > Perciformes > Percidae > Perca > Perca schrenkii. The sequence goes on from CM046788.1 coordinate 37,314,296, forward strand.
AACCGATCTGTCAATCAACTCGGTGTTTAATCGGCTAATCGTTGTTAGCTGGCTAACTACGTTGTGTTTTTTTGTGCAGAAATCCTAATTAGTAAAGTAACACGTAACTAAAACAAAACTGTCTGATGAATGTAGTGGAGTAAAAAATACAATATTTCTGTCTGTGTGCATTTTCCTACAAATATTCCGACCGAACACAATAAACAGTTAGATGAACATTACCACAATATTAGGATGGACATATGGATAAATATAGAAATCAATATAGCAAATATGAAAACAAGTTAAAAAAAATGTCATTCTAAAAAAATGTTAAGACAGAATTTGACATTAGATATACATATGTAGAGGTATTTAAAACGCAATGTTCACTCTCTCCTCTCTCTCGCTCTCTTTTGCTCTCCCTCTCTCTCTCTCTCCCCCCCCCCTCTCTCCCCCTCCCTCTCCCTCTCCCTCTCTCTCTCTCTCCCCTCTCTCTCCCCATCTCTCTCTCTCCCCCCTCTCTCTCCCCATCTCTCTCTCTCTCTCTCTCCCCCTCTCTCTCCCCATCTCTCTCTCTCTCCCCTCCCCCTCTCTCTCCCCCTCTCTCTCCCCATCTCTCTCTCTCTCCACCCTCTTTCTCCCCCATCTCTCTCTCTCTCCCATCTCTCTCTCTCTCACCCTCTCTCTCTCTCTTTAGCTTTCCCTCCTCTCTCTCTCCCCCTCTCTCTCTTTTGCTTTCCCTCCTCTCTCTCTCTCTCTCTTTCCCCCTCTCTCTCCCTCTCTCTCCTCTCTCTCTCTTTAGCTCTCCCTCCTCTCTCTCTCTCCCCCTCTCTCTCTCTTTAGCTTTCCCTCCTCTCTCTCTCCCCCTCTCTCTCTTTTTGCTTTCCCCTCCTCTCTCTCTCTCTCTCTTTCCCCCTCTCTCTCTCCCTCTCTCTCTCTCTCTCTCTTTAGCTCTCTCTCTCTCTCTCTCTCTCCCCCTCTCTCTCTTTAGCTCTCCCTCCTCTCTCTCTCGCCCCTCTCTCTCTCTTTCGCTCTCCCTCCTCTCTCTCTCCCCTCTCTCCCCCTCTCTCTCTCTTTCTCTCTCTCTCCCCCTCTCTCTCTCTCCCTCTCTCCCTCCTCTCTCTCTCCCCTCTCTCTCTCTTTCTCTCTCCCTCCTCTCTCTCTCTCCCCTCTCTTTCTCTCTCTCTCTCTCTCCCCCTCCTCTCTCTCACCCTCTCTCTCTCTTTAGCTCTCTCTCCTCTCTCTCTCCTCTCTCTCTCCCCCCTCTCTCTTTTGCTCTTTTACTCACTCTCTCTCTCTCCTCTCCCCCCCCTCTCTCTCTCTCCCTCCTCTCTCTCTCCCCCTCTCTCTCTTTTGCTCTTTTACTCACACTCTCTCTCTCTCCCTCCTCTCTCTCTCCCCCTCTCTCTCTCTTTAGCTCTCCCTCCTCTCTCTCTCTCTTTCTCTCTCCAGGCGATATGGCGATGTGGTGACCTCTCTGCGTAGTGTAGCATGTAATTCCCAGTCCCTCTCTCCCTCTCGGTCTTCTCTCTACTTTTCTGGCAGCGACCCAGATTAAAACCAAGCTTAAAAGATTCCCAGATCCACCCCCCCTCCCCCCCCTCTTTTTGCCTTCCCATCTTTTCCCTCCTCCCTCTCTCCTCTTTTTTCTTCCGTGTGGTTAGCTGCTGCTGCCTGACTCACACCACACTCATTCCCTCTCTCTCTCTCTCTCTCTCTGAGACTACGTCCATAATAAGCCAGATAAAAATAAAAAGGTATCTTTTGCTCTCCATTTTGGCCTTCCACTCATCTAAGCCTTAATGTGAGAAAAGCGATGGTAAACCAGCTCAGAGAGCGAGCCGGGGACTTCTCTTCTCTTGGCTGTGAACTTAAAATCCGGTGAAAGTATGTGGACGCCGTAACGTTAACACCCGTCTGTGATAGGTGAACACGTCGAGGAGAAGTCTGCCAGCCTGCTAGGTAGCATTCTTTATCCGCGCCTAATATGACTACTCACACAACACAAATAGTTAAAAATATGTAAAAGAGAACAGAGAGAGTGGATCAGATTGAGGAGTGAACATAGAAAGAGAAAATACCAAAAACCCAACAGGAAACAGATAGCAGATGGACTGCATGAAGCATACCTGGGCCAGTTAACAGGCCAACTGTAGGTAAACATTATGCATTATACAGGCTCTTTATTTTTATTTTTTTTATTTCTTTATTTAAAAGGGACAACTCACATTAATGTGAGTACAGAGTCCAACATGGAAATGTGCTAGATTTAGCCATACAGGCTGATTTTCATCTGCAGTCCCTAGCAGGTTGATGGCTTAAAAACAACAGATACACTACAACAATACAACAAATACACATGAACCAAGAAAGACGTAGGCATTGACAAGTAAAAATGACACAACCACTGTTCCAGATCAGGACAGCTGGCAGAGTGATGGCATGAGAAAAACACAACACAAGTACCATACACAGTAGACACAGGTAAAAGTGCATAGACACACATTAGGACGCATCAGCAACACATAAGCACACACAGAGACACTACTGTAGCGGTAAAGACAAACACATTATTCTGGATTATGGCAGCATATTTGATTAGTCAATGACCAGTGTTTTATGTATTTGGAGAAGGATTTTATAGATGTGATGTTGCTTGGTTCTGTATTCCATGTACGGGACTTTGGTTTCATAATGAGACTTGAGTCTTAAATCAGAGAGCTACGGCGTTAACGACAACCTGATTAACCGCTAGTCAAACTGGGCGTTTGCAGATCTAAAATTAAGCATAATTGAGCAGCTGCATGACCTATTTTAAATTTTTTTTTTGCCTCAAATGGAGACCGTCTTTAGCGGAGACACGGAAAAAAAATCAGCATTGATTGTTCAAACAACCTGTACCTTAGTTTACCTCATGATGAATGATTGTGGTCTGCTTTAAATAAGCAAAGACGTGTTATAATGATGCAAATAAGGAGAGCAATTAGTGTGGAAGCAAATAAGAGACATTAAGCATTTAACTGTGAACAGCCACTGAATACTTAATGTTGAAATCTTTTACTTTGAAAACCATGTATCGGAGTTGATTTGTTCTGATATTCACCCCTTTGAAATTAAAACGTGACATTTCTTGATTTAAAATCTCAAAAGTTGAATGTGAATGTGAATTGTTTGCGGTCTAAATGAATGGTAGCTTGTTTCATCTCTTAGGCTGTGCTCTCTTTGCTTCTTTTTTATAATCCTTTCAAAAAAGTTGTGAGCTCTATTTAAAACGCCACCGCCGACTTTTTTTCTGTAGCTCAGGGCGTCTTTTTGAACTAGAAAAAGGTCCAACTTTTCTGAAAAGAAAAAAAAAACGCCCTACATTGAGCGCTTTTTTGGACAGCCGACCAATGACAAGAGGTGTAGCCAGACTTGTCGTTTCCTCAAGAAAAGGTTACGTTTTTCAATAGAGAAAAATGCATTTTCACATAATTTTGCAAATTACAAAGTAAACAATCAACAGCTATCGAACAGTATTCTGGGGTTGTTTCAAATGAGAGCAAGCAAGCATAACTTAAGATGAACGTTTGTATTTCAAAAGCAACTTATAAGAACAAATGCTAAATACCACTACATCCCAACCAAAGGAGTTAATGTTATGGAACAGCTGCAGTGAAGAGATGAAATCATGTACAACAATGAGCAATTTCAAGAGGCTATTTAAAATGAATATATTGAATGGATAGGAAAAGGACTCAAGGTGATAGTATTGTATACTGACTGTAAGTCTGGTATGGATGTGTTATTATTTGATTTAATAGACGGAAAGGAAGAAGATAGATGGAAAAGAAAGAGAGGAAAAAATGTGTGTGTATGCATCTGTGCCTGTGTATGCATGGGTATATGTGAGCTGTAGGTAGGTAGATATACGGTGTACGTGTATGTAAAGAAGAATTGTGTTGAATTGTTTTGTATTTAACTAAAGGATAAAAATAGAGAAAGGGGGTAGGACCAGAAAAGTTTGTTTATGGACTTATTCTTACTCCTTTTTGAACATGGGAATTTCTTATTTGAATTACTTATAATAATTTTGGTAGATTGTGCTTAGAAGTACATGTCTTTATTTATCTGTTATTTTAATTTTATATATATATATATATATATATATACCGGTATTACATTTTTTTACATGTTCAAATAAACTACTACTATTTTGGACCATTATCATTACCACGTCTTTGTCTAAAACATTGGAAAAAAACTAGAGCGGATATATAATAAATAAATAAATAAATAACACTCAGAACTACAATCATTAGATCTGAGAAAAAGTAATTCAGTTTTTTTTTTTTTTTTAAAGATAATTTTTTGGGGAGTTTCTGGCAGGACAGCTAGGTGAGAAAGGGGGAAGACATGCAGGAAATCGTCACAGGTTGGATTCGAACCCTGGACCTGTGCGTCGAGGCATAAACCTCTCAGTATACGTGCGCCTGCTCTACCCGCTGACCCAACCCGGACACAGAATTCAGTTAGTTTTGATGCTCACATTAATTTTGCATTCATTCGGCTAAGGTCGTGTTGAAGAAACTGCTTGGGTGTTGCGCCTAAGTTTTATAATGGTCCTGAAAACCCTGTAAAAAAGTCCCTGGAACTGCAGGTCAAGTTCCATTAAAGGATTAGGTAACGGTTAGGGTTAAGGTTAGGTGCTTTTAAGTCGACGGTCGCAGTGCTGCCTGGAAGGCGACGTTGGGGGCTTAAAACACCATCGAGCCTGCTGGACTTTGAATTGGAAGGTGAGGTTCTGCAGACCTTTGACTCTGCTGTCACCATCTTCCTCTCCAGCCACACTGTAACCCTGAAGGCCCATTCTGAAGTTCAAACACCTTTTCAAACACGTGTCTCACGAAAACATGGTGCTGGGATCCGCTGAACACTGCAGATGTCTGAGCATCAAAGTGTGGTTTTTTTCCTTGATGGGTCTCAAAATGTTGAATATGTAGATCATGTCTTCACGTCCCTCGGTACCTCCTCCTCCTCCTACTCCTCCTCCTCTCCTCGGGTCTTTGTGTTATTCCTCCTCTGCAACATTAACACATGCGACTCCATCCCTCTCACCCTCCTTCAATCTGCTCACGCGCTACTCTTTTTTTTTTTTTTTTTTTCTAATTTCCTTCTGTGCCTGAAGCACCTGCAGCGAGAAGGCGGTGGCATGTTGAAATGTTAAAATATAACCATAAAATGAATGTGTTCTGCTCTTAAAATGAAGATGTGCTTTGATGACTTGCCTGAGGGAGAACTGTAAGAAAGAAACCTGACTGGTCTGAATTTTGTGGCTCTTTATAATCCTATTTTCAAAATCATATGAATGCAAAATGACTCTTCAACCTAATGTGTTTATTCCCACAATTTCTAAACTATTGCTGGTTTAATGAGATTAAGGCTGTGTCTTAAACCTTTCACCCTTCAGATTACCCTACGTAAGGAATGCTGTGCACAATTTCAAAGCACTTTTGGACACTCCTCGGGTCATTCCTGTCATCGGTCAGTCATGGAAATGTGCTTTTTTTCTCTGTAAGTGCAAACTATTATGGCATTTAGCTCTTAGTTACTGACCATCTTTTGAATGCATGCATTGTGGGATCATTTAATTTAGAATATAAAAATGATCAAATACCGGATACTATCAGATACTACAAAATGGCAAATGTGCTATTTAGTGGATGATAATGGTGAATAATGAAGGATCTTTCATTTAATACTTTTTATTATTCCCCAGTGGGGGAATTACTATTTGATATTTGATGTTCGGCGGTCTAAATGTTGTAAAACAGTTTTTTTTTTTGGAAAATGTAGTTGTACTTAGGGGCACAACCAATGATTATTTTCACTACCACAAAATTTCTACAAAATGAGAAAATAACCAATTCTTCCTGAGAATATTTGACAGCAGTGATTCTCAAAGTGTGGTCCATGAAAAGTTTTCAATTTCATTCAAATAAATTATCATAATATATAGTTTTCTTTCTTTTGTTGTTTTTGTTTTTTTCAAAAGGCTTTATAGTTCAATCAATAATATATATATATTTCTTTTAATCTATATGAATGAATGAATATTATTTTTTTATTATTGTATCATGCATACAATATAATGCTGCGTTCCAGACACAATTTTTAGCCCGTAAGTTACGACTTCAAGTCACGACTCACGACTTGGTAGAGTTCCAGGCAAAGTTACCACAAACCTTTCTAGCTAGCGTTAGCTAGCGGCTACCTACCGTTGATGTTAGCTAACGCTAGCTGATACTAGCGATTTCTAGTCAGCGACATATTTTGGGCCTCATTTAATAAACATAACCTGTAATAGTACACTTGATGTGTATTGTTTTGATTACAATGTGCGGAATTACTTTACGTTGCCTATTTATGTCTATTTATTTCTATTTCTCACCGTTAATCACTGGTGTCTGTACAGCATCAACAGGGGTCGCCATTGTTGTTTATGTGTGTTTGACGTCAAAAACTGTAACTGGGAGTACAACCATCTGGTACGAGTTCACGAGTTCACCAGTTCCAGGCCACTTTCGTGGCTAGAAGGTTGTGAAAACACGAGCTACGGGTTGCCTTGAACGCAGCATAACAAGCCCAGCCTGCACGGGCATACATGACACCATTACCCAGGACGAAGGACCAGATCCCAAAGTAACCACAAACCCTAACCCAAATAAACCTTCTAGTCTTTTTTTTCTGCCAAGCTTCAGAAACAAAAGTCGCCAACTTATAAATATTAAATTTAAACAACCACTCCAATCGGTCATCATGCGTGCACCATGAAATTACAGGATTTTGGACAGACATTTTCGTGTAAAATCAGTGTTCTTAACAGCAGCTCAGAGTGGAAAAGTAGTAGCTGCTGAATTCCTTTCTAGCAGATGAATATTATATACCTCCCCCAACGCACTCATGCGTGCATGTTGACACTCACACACACACAAACTCCCAAATGTGCCGTTGTGAGCGCTGGGAACCCAGAGCAATTAAAACCAGGCAAAAATCTGCGCTGGGTCTGGGTGTGTGTCTCTTCTTCTTTTTTTTTTATTTTTCGTGATAATGGCAATTTTTTATTTCTTGCAGTTGCGTGTGCAGTGACGGTGGGTTTCCCTGCAGTGGCTGATGGGCCTCTCTTATCAGTATGCTGCGTGCACTTCCTCTCTAAACACGGCCAAAGCTTTTGGGAGCCGTGAAGCTCTGCTGATAAGATAACAGACAACGCCTTCTCTCTTTAAGGAAGGCATGAAATAGAAAATAAGAGCTCCGTCCCTGTGGAATCAGGTGGGAAGAATAGCAGGGGAAGAGACGATGTGAAATCATACATTGGAAAATGAGATTTTTCTTAAAAAGTGAGTCAGATATGAAGCACGGGGTTAGGGCATTGAGGAATACATTTATTTTAGGCCGAGGAACAAAAGAAAACACAGCTGCCACTTCTGGTGCGTTAGGTAAAGATGATCTGCAGAGCATATTTAAATACTTTGCCATGGCAACAGGCTCTATGATTAGGGGCAAACGGGCAAAACTGCTGCAGCACTTGGAATTGAGATGATACAAATTAAGGGAACTGTGGACGGTTGCCAAGGAGACGGAATAGGCGGAGGGGTCAAAGTCCAACCTAAACACACCTTAAAGCTATTTTAGTGACAGCGCAGCAGAGAGTGGGTGGGGGGGGAGGACAGAGCAGGGGGAGGGGGTGGGGGGGTTGTTCTGACAGCCCAGCTCCACAAATAATCGCTAGACCTGCCAAGATGTGTGATCAGAGTTCAAAATCCTTCCATACTGTGTGTGTGTGTGTGTGTGTGTGTGTGTGTGTGTGTGTGTGTGTGCGCGCAGACTTGTGGTTGTGTGTGTGTGTGTGCCTTTCATTGTTCTGCGGTTTCAATGTTTCTCCCAGCGGCCTCTCACACTCACACTGTAAAATGTTTCACTGTATTACTGTGATATACCGGCAGCAGCTTCCCCAGTAAACTACTGTTTATTTATATTTACAGTAGGCATTATGATTTTAAACTTTTAAGTTATTTTACTGTAAATAGACAGTTTCTTACCATATTTTAATTTACAGTAATACACTGGCTGCAGTGTAATGCTGCGTTCCAGGCAGCCCGTAACTCGTGTTTTCACAACCTTCTAGCCGTGAAAGTGCCCTGGAACGCCAGTCAAACCCCTTATTACTACTCGTCAACTCGTACCAGATGGTTGTACTCCCAGTTACAGTTTTTGTCGTCAAACACACATAAACAACAATGGCGACCCCTGTTGATGCTGTACAGACGCCGGTGATTAACGGTGAGAAATAGAAATAAATAGACATAAATAGGCAACGTAAAGTAATTCCGCACATTGTAATCAAAACCATACACATACGATTGTGTACTACTACTACAGGTTATGTTTATTAAATGAAGCCCAAAATATGTTGCCGACTAGAAATCGCTAGTATCAGCTATCGCTAGCTAACGTCAATGGTAGGTAGCCGCTAGCTAACGTCAGCGTCGCCACTAGCTAATGGTAACGTTAGGTAGCCTAACCTGAACCCTGGAACGCTACCAAGTCGTGAGTCGTGACTTGAAGTTGTAACTTGTAACGCAGCATTATTCCCACCTTTTCCTTTATTTTCCCAAGATGCATTGGTAGTAACAGAGAGCCGAAGTCCCGCCCCCTTCCGGTGGACCACACGGGACCTTAACTCGGAAAAAATATGAACGGTAGTGAACGGGGAGAGGCAAATTATTTTTTCTTATCCCGATTGAATTGAGCCCACGGATTACAAATATGATCAATTTAAAAGATAATTTTTCAACCAAAGAAAGTCTCAGTTAGCCGTAGGTTTGTCGTAGTACTACTTAGTTTAATGTGAAACCACTCAGTGAACTACATCTCCCAGTGAACTACAACTCCCAGTGAACTACATCTCCCGTCTCACGCAATTTACGTCACCCTAGCTTGATGCTCAACTTGCTCGCTAGCCAGCTAGCTTAGCTCTGTTCCACAACACATGTAACGTTATCTTAACTGCTGTGTTTTATCCGGTCAGGTGTTTTCAGCAGAGAAGCAAAGGAACAACAGAGATCCTCTGCTCATTAGAGTAATGTTACATCCCCGGTACGATACACAGAGACATCGTAGCTTCAGAGAGATGTCATCCATGAAGGTTGTAGTCTTTCTAATTACGTATTTTCACAGTCTTATACTTCAACAGTTTAACAAGAAACGGAGACTTTCTTCGGTTGAAAAATGTTTTAAATTGACGAACATCATATTTGTAAATCATGGCTTAATTCAAACGGGATCATAAAATAATTATTATCCCTCCATTGACGCTCGTTCATATTTTTGTCCAAATTAAGGTCCCATGGACTGGAAGTAGAAGGGCGGGACTTCGGCTCTCTATAACTGTAACTGTGTAACACTCGGAGATAGTGCTGTAATATTATGATTTTCTCCCACAATGCATTGCCATTTACAGTATGTAAACTGTAAAGATACTGTGAGGTTTACAGTGCACATCTGCTCGGGCAAAAACCACAAAATGGAGGGAAAAAAAGCTCGTAATCCAGTTGAATTTCATGCATTTTTTTCTTTCTTTATTGTTCCTCTCTGGATTCATTTCCATTTTAGAAAAAAACAACAAATATTGGTTCTTTTCACGTGACATCATCTTGCAACAAATTCATCAGAAAACGCCCAAAGTGATATTATGGCTTAGTGACAACAGGTTTCAGTGTTCAGATGCTCGTTGAGTGTTTTAAAGGTGCAGAAACGGGGCCGACGCCCCGTGGGAAACATACAACACGCGTGTCAGGGGGTTTGTTCAAAAGGTCCCACATTATCTAGATTTGATTTTGGAGAGATTATTTCTGGCAACGGTAGTTTTTCAGTTCAGTTTCAACTGGAGGTGAACGATTACTTGTGTTTTACTTATAACCTAAATCTACCCTTTCATAGTGCAATTAATCGAAATGTAATCGTGATTATGATTTCGGCTCCCGATGATCACAAAAACAGAACAATCGAGAAAAACAATTATTTAGCTCATTACGTTTTGCAAGTAAATTCTTTATTTTCTCGTGTTCTGAATGAAAAAATAAAGTTTAAATAGGACAAGTGTTGAGGCAAATTTCACAGTTGTATGTTTTTTTTTACTGTTGATTTATTTAACTTTTTCCACTGTTTTTTAAGTTCAATAATTACAAAATCTTTCCAGAAGTCAACGAGTAATCGTGTAAAATTATCGTGATTTCAATATTGACTGAAATAATCGTGATTATATTTTTTTCCATAATCGAGCAGCCCTACCCTTTCAAGCCAAATTAGGCTTTTGGAAATAAAAAAATAATAAAACTCCTGACTGAACTTTGATAAGAACTGTAAAATGTAGAATATGTAAGTCAGTTGTGACACCTGAGCCTGCTCCATTTCGCTGAGTGAAGACTGTGAGATGCGTTTAAAAACACAAGAAGTGGGTCTTAGATTGTCTTTATAATATTGGGAACTCACAATTGAAGGTGGCCTGTTTTTAGGAAATGAATTTCAGTTTGTGTAAAATAAGATAACGTAGATACCAACTGAGCAAGCCTCCCTAGGGCCAGAATGACTCAATTACTTTGTTCCAACCAATTTCAAATAAAAAAAAATTAAAATTTTCAAAAATGAATCCCTTCCGCACAGTAACTCCAGTAAAGGTATCACCCTTGGACTTGGTCCTGATTGGGTCCCTTTATATCAACGATTACAGGATTTCAGCAGCTAAACTAGAGAAACCTCCACACACGAGCGAGACTGCTCCCGTCAGCCAATCAGAGACCACTTCTGTACATTCTTTTAATAGCCTAACAAATACCCCCATTCAAGTTTAGTTTAGTATTGTACTTCTATACGGTTGGAGGACTTCCAAGAGATAGTTTAAGGCCAGACACGGCAGACATGGGCGATTTTAGACCCTTTTTAGGGGGGCTCAAGCCCAATTTAATCTCACCCCCCCCCCTTTATTTAAATCAATTTTGGTGCTTCAAGTGAGAGTTTGCGAACTTGTCTTTTAGTGACAGAGGACAAACAATTACAGGTTCAAAGGGCTTGAAACAGGTTTAATATCCTGAGTCACTGTCTCCGATGCTATGCACCTGTAACCCAGTCAAGGAAAGGGTTAACAGAAACCTAGTGTTGGCCAATCGGAGGAGGTTATGGTGCCAGACTCCCGCCTTTGGCTGAGTCTCTATCTGATCTGTCAGAGGGAGAGCAGGAGACGGTTGTAAAGTTTAACGTTGGTAGTCCCCAGAGAAGAAGTTGGTCATTTCATGGCGCAGATTAGAACCCAAATTGAAACGTAAGCAAAACTAAAATTTTTGCATGTTAGAACATTGTGTCAAATTGGTCGTTATTACTGTGATTTATAAAGTGTCAGGTTTAGTTCCATCATAGTGTTAATAGTGTCAAAAAACGTTAGCTGACGTTGTTTTTCAGAAGCTAGCTCAGAGATTATCGGCTAATGAAATTAATGATTTAACAGGGAGGGGGGGGACCATTAAAGGTCTGATCCTAGAATCGCCCCTGTTTTTTTTCATTTGCGTGTCAGTTTTGAGATTTTGGGCTAATTTATTTGACTAAACGTCTATTTGTGTCTCTAGAACTGGGGAAGGTTTTCATGGTGATATCTGTTTTGCAATAATCATATTCTTCTGTAGGCTTTATAAAGAATGGTCAAAACTGAAGCAGCAGAGGCTGAGATATCCAGACTTTATCCCGTCTCTAGTGTGAGTTAGGTTTCATGCTCAGATCCTAATGGATTAGACCCTTCCAAACCCCATGTCTTTTTATGTTTGTAGCACATACCTTAAATTACAAATGTTGAAGTATTCTGACGTCACCAGGGTTGGTGGAGTGCCCCCTTTAACTAAATCTGAAGTATGGTGCATTTCAAAATAAAACCGTGATAGCTAGATAATGTGGGACGTGAACCATTTCATTTTCTTTTTTTATCCTTCTGTTGTTAAAAATCAAAACATTTCCTGAATAACTGTATCATTTTAAAAGCTTTAATGCAGATGAAGGTACATCTAGCGTTTTACTTTCCGTCTTTCTGATATTTGAAATCAGCTGTTGTGCCTAAAACTGAGCCCAGTGCAGATGAAGAAAGGAAGGCAGTGAGTCGGTCGGTCGTGTCATCACTCATCGGGGAGTGCTCCTATAGGTCGTTTGTTCAAGCAGCAATTACGAATTATTTTTACCTTTTAATAGTGGTGCTACGTCGTGTTCTGCATCACATTATGCGTAAACGGAAGTTAAAGGGTAACTACCGTTTTTTACTTAACCTGGACCCATTTTCCTACGTGTAAGTGACTGATGGGAACAACAATCTTTGACATTGGTCCGCTATTAAGCATGAACGCTGTAACCCGGCAGCCACAGACCGGGCTCCAATGTAACCCTATGGGGCAATTGTGCATCGTCAATTTATTTTGTTTTTGCCACTGAAAGACTCAGATTATTATTCTAAGTGTCTGACAACATTATGGGAAGGAATCCTTCAGAGATAGACCTTTAAAACCTCTTTGAGACCTTTCTGTTTAACCAGAAACAGCTCTGAAGTCGCCAGCGCTAAACCCACCAGACTCCATTTAAAAAAACAATACTTTTAGCGTGTACAGAGCCATGTAAATTGTTAAATTATGTGTTTATTTCAACTAAAACTAGAGTTGTGATGGTTGGAAAATTGTAAAGACGACCCAAAACGGCTTTTCATAGTTTTATTTTGTTTCTGTCGACTTTGAATGAAGTGTATTTTATGACGCTAAAATTACTGTTTATTTACATGGAGTCTGGTGGGTTTAGCAAACGCAATTTCGCGGATGTTTTCATGTTTAAAAAAAGGATCTTACTCTTTAACAGAAAGGTCCACCTCCTTAGAAATCCTTTCCATAATGTTGTCAGACACTTAGAATATTAACCTCAGCCTGTCAGCGGCAACATGAGCACTTTTGTGAAGGTAAATACAAGCTGGACAATTGCCCTGTTAACTTACATTGTAGCTTGTTTCAACGCTGCCGACTGCAGCGTTCTCCCTTAATACTGGACCAATGTCAGAGATTGTTGTTCCCATCAGTCACTTAGACACAAAAACACGGGAACATAGGGTCCAGGTTGAAAAAAACTGTAGTTACCCTTTAAGTAACGTCTTATTTATTTAAGTAACGTCTTATTTATTTATTATAAACCTTGACCTTTTTCTAATCATAACTAAGTTTTTGTGCCGAAATGTAACCAAACTGCGACGGCTCACAGCGTTAAAGGTGCACTATGAGTTCTTGCATGACATCACTACTGTTGACGTTCCACGTAAATACCAAACAAGACAGAGCAAACTCGCCCCTCCCCCCATGTTTCCGTAACTGTCATGACTAACTGACTAGCTGTCACTAACCCCCCCACCCCCTCCCCCAACCATCTTGTCGGTGATTGGCTGGAACGTGGTTTGTTGTATTTTGGTGCACAGCCTGTGCCCCTAGTGTTTGTTTGACGTTTACGGCCCCTGTGTTGTCTCCCGAGACCGGGCTTTTTCACGGTGTGTTCAGGGGGCACGCAGCTAGCGGATCAAGGAGAAGATGCCTACAATTTGAGACAAAAATTGAATTGTGCTGAAACTCATAGTGCACCTTTAACCACGTGTTTAAAACCACGACTGTTTTGTTCTTTTTGTTTAGATATGGGGGCTCCCGTGGGTGGTATCTCTGCCACCGAGGCGCTGGTTTATTAAACGCTCCTGTGGGTTGTATTAGGGTATAGGGACAAACAACCTATATATCGTCAAACACTTCGGAGGACTTGTTGTCATCAGGTTATAAGTGTGATAACATTCTGATCAACCACTGTCCTCCATCCCTCCCCCCCCACACTGCCTTTCTTACTTCATCTAGCAGAGAAAATACAAATTGCTTAAAAAAAAACAACACAAAAAGAACATTGACACTTAAGAAGAAAAAATTGTTAAAACAGTCAGGCAGTATTCAAAGTATCCAAAGCACAGTAGAAGTTTTTTTTGTTCAGGCACTTGTTAAACTCCCTCTGTGTCGTTCATGACTTTTGTTTCCGTTCACGTGTTAAACAACAATTACAGAGACATGGAATGCTCTTTCCTCATTTTCTCATTATAATGGTGATTACGGTAATGGGTTTGGTTCTGTTTAGTGCCAGACATCAGGCCGGCACTGGCTGAAGTGTGAGTGTGTGAGAGGTGAACACTGTGGAACGAATGGAAATAACAACACTGATTACATCTCCCGCTCTTCACGTGTGTGTGTGTAGAATAGGTAAACATTTTCTCTTGGCCTCTTAAAAAAACACAGGAGAAAAACACGTGTAAGGTTACATTCAACTTAAGATTGTTAAAGAAAGAACAAAAACAACAACAACAACAACAACAGATTCCTGGTGTAAAATGGACAGTCATATAGCCTCACTGAAGATGAAAAATCAAGCCATGTTTCTGTTCAGATAACCTGTTTAAAAGGCATCAAGTCTCCTCCGATTGTTTGAAATCACTTCTAAAACAGAATAGTCACAGAAAGTTTCATTGTTGTTTTTAAATAGTTGTGTTTGATGATGAAAATAGGCTGGAACCATAGACTGTAAATATTATTATTCATATTAACAATCTATGGTTGGAACCTACTATATTTATAATATACACTACCTTAGTTTAAACTTGAAGGAACAGTCTGATGATTTAGAAAGACGCTTTAGTGTTGTCTTACCCAGAGTAAGATGAGAAGACTGGTACCAATTAATGATATACTCTATGTTAGGGGTCGTCAACGTTTTTAAAGCCAAGGACCCCTTAACTTAACGAAGTCAGAGCAGGGGACCCCCTACTGCATATACTGTATAAAATGAAGTTGCATATTAAACAAGGGCTACAATAACGTGTAGGGCGGCCTAAAGCCTTTATACATACCTTTTTTGCATAAAATACTAAGCTATTAAAATAATGTATGTTGGCATGATTTTATTAATCATGTTTTAATGTTACACATACATGCGGCAGAGTGAATCCTTAGGATGAACTGGATCTGTGGATGGTAGGGGTGTGACGGGACACTTGAGATTGGGTTCATGAGAACGAGACGAGATTTTAGAACTATTTTAAAGAAAACTTCAATTAGGATTAAGAATTAAGTAACCACGGTTAAACGTAACCAAGCGCTTCATTGCAGCAGTAAACAAAGAAGTAGGCTGCTCTTGTATCGATTTATGACCATACCACGCTGCAGTCCGTGTGTGCGTGTGTGTCGGGCGCGAGTGTGTGAGAGAGCGCGGTCGTACCCTCTAACGCAGGGGTCGTCTAGAATACTAAGCTATTAAAATAGTCGGCATGAATTTAATAAATCATAATTTAATGTTACACATACATGTGGCAGAGTGAATCCTTAGGATTGCCTGTATCTGTGGATGGCCTTAGTGACTACTTACCTATAGGCCAGTCAGCCTATCACCAGTGGGGATTTATATATGCTAATAATATGTTGGATTCATGTTAAGACATTTTAGTTTTTGAAAAAACGTTCAAAAAATTAACAATCATTTGGAAGCCCCCCCCCTGCAGTGACTCTGAGGACCCCCTAGGGGGTCCCCGACCCCCTGTTGAAGAGCTCTGCTCTAAATCCAAGAGGTGTTTAGCTTAGCTTAGCTTAGCCTAGCACAAAGCCTTAAAAACCGGATTAAAGGGCAAGCATTTTGTAGCTCAGGCGAATGTTGAGAAATATGTCAGCTTTCCAACAAGATCAAATTGATATTCAGGTTTTCATCTGATGTCGGGTAAGACGATAAAGAATGAAAACAAAATGGAGAAAAGAAAAACAATTGGTTGATTTAAGAGTTGGGAGAATTCCAGTCGACAAAGATTTTCTTTGGTTGACTACAGCCCCCCCCCCCCCCCCTCCACCTACACGAGTGGTAACTCTAAGCGTGTTTCCCAAAATTTGGAACTGTTCCTTTAAGCAAACATTGGACGAGTTGAGGACTTTTATTTTTAGCAACAGACAAGTCATATGTTATTCCCGTGATCTTTGATAATATCAGCACAATTTGTTGTGTCCCCCTCCTTAAAAAGACCATTGCTGGGACACTTTTGGATTATAAATTGAAATTTGAGACTTCTTCATAGTTGCCTCCTGTGGTTCCTGGTTGATAAGGTGTCTCAGTGTTGAGCTTGGCGGGTCCGTTTTGACCAACTGTCTAGGAGGTGGACAGGAAACGAGTGAGTCCTTGTTTTAGGGTGGATTTCATCACGGAGAGACTCATCACAGTGGAACATGAAATCAGACAGCGTGACTCATGACGGCGGCTGCGGTTGAGCGGAGAAAAAACTTTTTTATGTTAATATCAAAAGGCAACTTTTCAAGTTGAGATTTTAAGGTGTGTGTTTTAAAGGGTTTCATGATCCCTCCACTGAGGGGGACACTCGGTCGTTGAGTTCAATAACAGAACGACATATTATAAAAGAAAAAAACAATCACTATCACAGAGTCACAAGGCTTTTGCCTGGTAATAACACAGTGTCAAAAACTTAACCCCCCCTTCCCCCTCCGACCCCCCCAGGTCTAAAAACCACCTCAGCTAAAGGCAACAGTCAGCTCCATTTAACAGGGTCATTGTTCCGATCCCCCAGAGCCAATTAGAAGGTGTGAGAGGCCTCCATTGGTCCATCAGTGTTTCTGATGTCACTGTCAAATGGGTCAGCCCCCCCGAACCACTTCCTAAATTAATCGCACTCGGAGATAATCACATAACAGACAATTAACTCCATTTCCCATGTAATACCCTGCCCACCCGCCAACCCACAGTACGACTACACACACACACACACACACACACACACACACACACACACACACACACCCTGCCCACCCGCCAACCCACAGTACGACTACACACACATGCACGCACACACACACACACACACACACATACACACACCCTGCCCACCTGCCAACCCACAGTACGACTACACACTCACACGCACACACACACAGACAGACAGACGCACGCACGCACGCACACACATACACACACACACACACACACACTAGCGTCTACACACCGGTCTTACTACACAGACAGACGCTGATCCCCAGCAGGCAGCACGCATGAAATATGTGTTAGTTAGAGCTCATCACAAGATTTGTTAAGTTCACAACAGTGAAGTTTACACCTTCTTTTTTTTCTCCTCTGAGGGGGGTATTTTTGGTGATTTATACACAAACACTAAACATTGAAAGTGACATCATTAATTAGGGTTGTGATGAGAAGGGGGTGGGGGGGGAGAAGCTGCATAAAGCATGCAAGGGCGGTTTTTTTTTTCTTCTTCTTTTTCCTCTCTGGCAAGAGTTTTAATTTCAAAAACCACTGGAGAAAGCATCCAAAATAATGATAAGGTCTTGTTTTGGTACATCCTGACGTTAAGATAAAGCACATTGTGTACTCCTGATAACAAATTACAAATGATTTTAGACTTTTTGCCTACAAGATGTCTATTTTACGTTCATTAAAAAGGTCCTTTGCATTTGGAGCCTCTCTTTGACCCCCAAAGCCTCTCTTGCAGACAAGGCAGCCAGCGTCTCATCTCCAGAAGTCAAACCCGCTGGAAGGGGGATCTTGCCTTTCAGGCAGAAATTGCACGTTATTATTAGAATGCACCTCCAAAAAAAAAAAGACAGAAATTGCACTCAGTAACTGCAGCCTGCGACGCCTCCATTTACCCTCCACTGATTGTGGATCAGCTGCAGCCTGTTGGCACTGCGTGGTTGGCACTGAGGAGGATGTTCCCGCTGATTTGGGATCAGACTGAGCTGTAACGGCACTGAGTGAAAGAAAACAACGAAAAAGATACCGCTCACGTTTACTTAAGCCGAGATCTACACCTTTCTGACATTTCACTAACTGACGACTACGATTTAGATATCAGAGCAACATTAAGGTCAGATGTCAGAACAACAGGAAGGCGGGAAACCCAGTAAGCACTGATTTGGCATTTTAAATTTTAAAGTCAGAGTTTAAAGTGGGCTGAATTTAGTCCCCACAACAAATCAAAAAAAGGTCCAGTGTGTAACGTGTGTAGTTGTATCAAAATCTGTGTTGCCCGTTCACCAACTTGTCCTTTTTTATGAATATTTACCACCACCATCAATTCCAAGTATTCCTTTTGGCTTGAAATTTTACAATTGCGTTCGCATGAACTGGGGCAGACACTCCATATTCATGCTCCATCTTGAAATACGGTAGCCAGTAAGGGACATACAGGACATACTGCTCCGCCTTTAATGTTTTCTCTGTCACATGATAAACTCACAGGTGCTGCTAACGCTGCTAACGGGTATCGTAGCTTCCCGGACCCCCGGCAAGTTTGAAGAAGGAAACATGGAGGACCACACGTATTCAAAATCCAAATTTCAGGAACAGGAGTCTTCTTCTTCTTCGCCCAGAAAAAGAAAAAGGATATTGAAAAGAGCAAGAGACCGCTTTCTGAAGCGTGAAGGCTACCGTAGCTGTAATACGTACGTTGAACTGCGTGGCGCCAGAGAGTTGATTGCGATATACGATCTCAGCGCTAGATGGGAGAAATTCCTACACACTGGACCTTTAACCTTAGTATTTATTCCCCTATTTATTTTTCTATTTTTTTTCCATTTCTTTTTTTTCTTTAAACTTTCAAATTTATTTTTTGCATTTATTTTAAAAAAAATGTATCAATGAATTAATGCCTACATGTATTTATTCATATTTTTGGTACTTTTAATGGCATATTCATTCATTTTTTATTATGGCCGCTTCCGTCCTCCATACTTTTAATGCAAATTATATCAGTTCCTTTAAGCTTATTTACTTTATAGTTTTGAAATGGGACTTCCACAAGTTGCAGGAAGTAGCTTGTTAATGTTAAGGTGTGCAGGAAACCCAGAACGCACTGATTTGGTCATTCAAAGGTTAAAATAGGATTGACTGCTTGAGTTTGAACTGGGCTAAATTTAGTCTCTACAACAAATCTTTGTTTTTGTCTTTTATTTACCTTGTGTATTAATTCCCGTATCTATTTACTTTAATTTTCCCATTTATTTATTTTTATTGACTTTTAAATGTATTTATTTATTTTTTTGCATTTTTTTAATCAATTAATGAATGCCTACATGTATTTTTTTTTTTTACATTTCTGGTAAATTGAATAACTATAAAGTAATTTATTCATCAAAGCATTTATTTATGTTTTATTTTGGCAGACTCTGTACTCTATCATTTTATGCGGGGTTATTATATCAATGCTTTAAGCTTACGTTTTGAATTGGTGACCTCCACAAGTCAACATGTCAGACATTTTTAGTCTATTATAAATAATATTTTCTATCTTCTGCAGCTCATCTCATTTTCAGGTTGTACCTTCAGGTTGTAAACATTAATTACGCTGCCACAAATAGAAATCCTTCTTTCTTAGGCAACAAAAGATAATTACACATCTGAATTAACTTGTGGAGTTGTAGTTATTTTTTTAATTTTTATTTAAATTGCTTTAATGTTTGCCTGGGTCCAGACCTTTGAGTCCACCCACTCCACCCAGTTGACTGATTGGTCTTGTATCGTGACATGACATCGCTGCGGTCTCGATAAGCCGTCTAAATATTGGCCAACGTTGTATCCTTTGTTTTTACTTTGCTCCGCTCCACTTAACCCCAGTAAAACCAGCGTGTTGGCTTGGCTATGCATCGGTGTCGACATAAAATTACGTTAGATTCAGATGCATAGGATGGTCTCTAGTGATTGGTTAAGGAAAATCGAAATTTATTCTCATTTAAACCCCCAAAAAAACACCAAATCAATGTTTACTGGAATTTCCATATGCACTTTTGAATCCAGAGTTGTGTTTTGTCAGATGAGCTGAGCCTGAGGCAGGGTTAGCACCATTGTATTGACTGAGCAGTAAATCTGGGGTTTGGCCTCAGCTGATCCTGAATCAGTGGCTTTCTAATCGGACGCAAAAAAAGGAGAATTGGAGAACTGAAACTGGATTGATTTCTACTCCAGATAATACTGGATGTTACAGGAAAGAGAAATAAAATATATGTAAAAGAGCAAAATCGTACTGACGTGAGAAGGAAAAGAATATAACCAATCTCTCCATAAATAACATAATCAGCCCTTCTAACCGATAGGAGGGGGGATCCTGGAAGTGGGGCACTGTGGGTGATGTAGTCCGGGTCACATGGCCAGAGCTCGGGCCTTGGCGGCTGCTGCCTGTGCTCTCTGCACGGCTCCCTGGCTGTTCTCCCTCCTCATCAGCTGGTTGGTCTCAAACAGGCCCTCCTGGCCGCTGCCACCGCCCGAAAACGTCAGCACTCCTGGACCAGACAGATCTCTTGTGACATATTTCATCAAAGCAAACAGGACACAGCGAAGACTCTGACATAACAAAGGTTCAGGGTTTCTCCCAGAAAAGTTGGACGAAATCGCAAAATTTAAAAAAGCTGTAAAACAGATTCCATAGGGCCCTTATATTAAGTCAGTGCTAAAAGCTAACTGGACATTTGGAAATATGACAGAGCCATAAAAAAACATGTAGTTTTTAAAAACATCTTAAAATATATTATAAAAATACAGTAATTCCCCGTGGCTTAGGCATGGTGGGGGATAGTCTCGCTTTGCCAGACCTTCCTCCTCCACAGCGCTGCGGAGGAGGGTCTGGCTAGTCCACACAGCATTCCGGGATGGGAGAAAAACGTGCTCTGGTTTATTGGCATTTCTTTAAACCAAAACGATACTTTTTTCCAATGCCCATTTTATAAAACAAAAAGAAATGACAGCATTACTGCACAAATCTTATCATTTATTTTTCAGCTCCTACTCCTACTCTCTGAGCGTAACATAGAGTTTTTTTTGTGCTTGTCTCTACGTCGTGTAACGTTAGACAGCCAGTCACCAACATTATTAGATTTTGGTAGAAGCATGCTGCGTGCTTATTGGCTCACTCACGCTGATCAGATTTACTACTTAGTAGGGCTGTGCTCGATTGAAGAAATTCTTAGTCGACTAACACTCATTCAATTGTACCGACTAATCGATCAGTTGATTTAATCGACAGATCTGTAAATCTGAGTTTCTCTACAAAGAGTCATGCAAAAGCACCACTTTAATTCTTGTGTTTATCAGAGATGTGCTCGTATGTTTCTTGGAAATAAGTCGTTCAGCATGAAAAAAAGCATAAAACATGACTAATCAACTAAAGAAATCTAAGTTGACTAAGACCAAAGCGACCGATTAGTCGACTAATCGACTAAGAGGGAGCAGCCCTACTACTTAGGTATCGAAATTGGGTATTGAATGCCGAGGCATTTGTCAATAATCGTTACTTTGTTTAGAGGCAATAAGAGCCTAAAAAGTACTGAATTTGATACCCAGCCCTACATCTGACTTCTTCCTTCTTTCAAATAATGGGTTATTGTTAACTGATACCTGAACTTGGGTTAATGTTCAACTAAAAACTCCATAAAAACATTTAGGAATGAAGCCCTTCCTTTAAAACACTGCTCACCCCGCCTCCTGATTTCAGGTTGTTAGATCTTTCAACCTAAAGGAATCTTTATGTTCCATCTCTATTTTTACAAGCACGAAAATGAACCAGTTGTCATGGTGACATGAATAAAAACGTGTTGATTACCTCAGAGACTCAAAAGCCTAGACATACACACACGGGGGACTCTAGTCCAGACAATTAACACGTTTCACTGTTTAATATAATTAAAAAAGTATTTAAAACATTTGGTATCAGAACAAAGAAGAGAGAGAGAGACCAGATCTATAGCAATGTGTGAGATTAAAAATTAAATACATATTATTCCCTAAATGTGTGAGAAGTGACACAAACTTTTAATTATCAGAATCATAAAATAAATAAAAACTGAACAAAACATTAAAATGAAGCAATTAAAGGTGCCAAATGGAGATATTGAAATTAACCTTAAGAAACCTTCTTGTCTGATGCTTCATCCTCCTGTTAGTTTTAAATGTTTACTTTCAGGGATGATTACCTGCATCACTGCACTCAAACGTTGGAAGAGGTACTCAGATAGGTTACTTAGCTAAAAGTAGCAATAGCACAGTGTAGAAATACTCTGACACAGGTTAAAATCCTGCATTTAGTAAAAAGTATAAGTGCAAGTACATTTTACTTAAGTAAAACTACTAAAGTAGACTCATTATGCAGAATGGCCCATGCTCGATGGTGTTTTAAGCGCCCAATGTCTCCTTCCAGGCAGCGCTGCGACCGTTGACTTCAAGGCACCTAACCCTTACCCTAACCCTAACCCTAACGCGTTTTATCCCAAACCTAACCCTTGCCTAATCCTAGTGCCTTCCAGGCAGCGCTGCCTGGATGGAGACGTTGGTGGCTTAAAACACCGATAAACATGGCCCATTTCTGAATAATGTAGTTTATATTATATTATTAGATTCTAATTATCGATCAATTCATATACTTTCAAAATTAGAACCCTCTTTATCAGCGGAAACATTATACCAGAGACAGTTTAGAATTGAGACGGCCCAACTCCTGTATCTTTGTCATGCCTCTAGGAGACTAGCGGCAGCTCCTGAGTGTCTCGATTCCAATAAGACAAGCCAACGTGATCACAGATTATGAGCGATTCTTTCGCACCCATAGTCATCCAAAATAAATACTTGGACCTATTTCTTACAAGCCACATATCTCCTTAACATTGGGACACTAAGAATGGCATTTTTCAGACGGACACATCAGGAGAAAATTAACTTAGTTCGAGACCCGTTCCTGTCTCAGGAAAACAAACTCTTGCAAGATCTACTAAGGTAAGCTAAAGCCAACTAACCGTCGTGAACGCCACAGATGTATTCTTAATTCTAAACTTGGCTTTCAGCTGTGTAAGTATCAAATGTTAGCAGCAGAAAATATAAATACATAACATAATATATAACTTTTCATATGATGTGATACACTTTGAAACAAAGCCACGCCCACTTAGGAGATAGGAAGTGCGTACCGTTCGTAAATATAGCTGCCTATAGAGACTTTTGATTATACTTAACTTTATATGCTGCTGGGTAGCTTGTGATTTCCCCCGGGGATCAATAAAGTTGTATGCTAATCTATAATAACACATCATAATTTATCTGTTGATTGTGATTGTGAACTTGTTATTAAATAATGATCTGAATCTCCAAAGTAACTAAAGTTGTCAGATAAATGCAGTACAGTAAAAAGGAGAATATTTGCCTCTGAATTGTGAAGTAGAAGATTAAAGTGTCACAAAATGGAAACACGTAAGTAAAGCACAAGTACCTCAGAGTTGTACTCAAAGTACACTACTTTAGTAAATGTACTGTATTAACCCCTTTGTGAGGAGAAGGAGTTGAGTAGTGTAGTCTTACCGTAGCCGTCCACGCATCCGCCTTTAAACTCGCCCTCAAACCTCATCCCGTCGAAGCGAGTGAAGACGCCGGCGCCTTGAAATTTGCCCTGCACAAATTCACCTTCATACCTAAAAAGAAAAATTCATATGAACACCCGTTTTCACGAAGAAAAACAACTTAAATTCCAGTTATTTGGACTCATTTAAGGATGAAGGAAAAGAGCTGAGAGAACGGCGAGGAAGGACATTTTTTAAAAGCAAAAGGAATGTCTTTATAGTGACATGTGTGATAATTGAGGATTTGGTCTACATTGTAGCAACATTGGTCTTGAATGTTTTTAATTTTAGGTATGAGAGCGACAAATGGCAATGAAGAATTAGTCAACTAACAACACAACAGATGGCCCTGAACAGGCACGGACACTTGAACATCCACAGCTGTACTTGAACATTGAACTAAACAAAGAATGAAAAACTCCAAAGTAGCACACATCTGAAGTGGGGAGGAATGTTTTCAGGCAAGGTCACAGTGTAATGACCATATTTTCTGAATATTAATTGAAGAAAAGTATAGCTCGGAAATGATATTAGAGAAACAGAGAACTTCTTCAAAAAACGTTCAAAATTCAAAGGGCTTTACATAAACTGTTGAGAGATTATGAAACACTTCTTTTTTTATTATCCACACACTGAGTTTCTTACCTTCTGTTTTTTTTTTTTTTAACACTCAAAACTTTTCTGAAGCTGATAAACTAAGTTCTTCATATTCTGAACCAGTTTGTTTTATTTTATATAGGTCTTGCGGCTGTAAGCAGTCCAAAAAAGTGCAAGTCCAATCTGAGTTTTCTGTTGCACGCCTAAAACAACTTTTGAACGTACACACGTTCCACCAAAACAAGTTCCTTTTCCCGAGGCTATTTAGCAGCGGCACCGTGCGGAGCTTAGTGCCGCCCATGACGATTGTGATTGGTTTAAAGGAATAGCAATAAACCAGAGCATGTTTCTTTCCCATCCCGGAATGCTGTGTGTACTCGCCAGACCCTCCTTCGCAGCGCTGTGGAGGAAGGTCTGGCAAAGCGAGACTACTTCTGCCCAAACCCCCAGTGAACACGCCCACCACCAACTATATCAGTGCATAATATAATAATCACTGAATAATATAGTAAATGAGACCATAAACAAAAATACAGGAGAAACGTGGCTCCTACAATAGGGATACAAAAGACATGCGGCCATCTGAAACCACTTTTAACCACCTCGCTGTTTCGGACATCATTAGTCTTAATGATTGACATTCTTTATATACTGTTAGTTATTGGAGAAACTTGTAATCAATGAATCATAATTGTATCAAACAAAAACACCACATATCTGTTATCAGCTTCTAAAATATGACAATTTGTTGCTTAGATTTTTGAAAGATTTATCTTAAAAACTAAAAGTTTTTTCTTAAAATCTAAAATGTCTGTGAATCCAATATATTATTAGCATAAATAAATCAGCCTATTTGTGAAAAAACAAACACTGATGATAGCCTACTGGCCTATAGGTAAGGTAGTCACAGATACAGTTTATCCTAAAGATTAACTCTGCCACATTTAAGTTTAACATTAAAACGTGATTTATAAAAACATGGCAACAATTATTTAATAGCTTAGTATTCTGTACACTAAAAAGGTATGTATAAAGGCTTTAGGCTGCTCTATATGTTATTGTAGGCCCAGTTTAATATGCAACTACATTTTATACAGTATATGCAGTAGGGGGTCCCTGCTCCGTCTCTCTTTAAGGGGTCCTTGACTTAAAAAATGTTGAAGACCCCACCGACAAAACGATTCATCGATTCAACAAAAATAGATTACAGCCTATATTAAATGATAATAATAAAAAAAAAATCACAAAAATAGTGTCCCCCCATGACTGCAGCAGACACCTGACACCAAGCAGAAGGTTTGCCAGAAAAATTAATTCATTAAAATTTTTGAGAAACTTTCTGGCTAAAAATTTGTTACATTTAGGGAAATGACGGACCCAGAAATGCAGAGACAGCAGGGCAGCGGTGAGCTTGAGGATTTAATAAAAAAGAAAAAAATACAATACAACAAAAGGAGTCCTGAAGACAGCAGGCAAAAATAGTTCCAAAACATAGAGGAAGCCAAAAGAGCAGGAAGAACAACAAAAACTGGAACACCGAGACAAAGGGGGGTAGACTTACACACACACACAATACAATGATGTGACAGCAGAGGTGACGAGGGTGAATCAAGGGACAGGTGACGCGAGGGCTCAGGAACAGGTGAAACACATCAGGGTGGGGCAGACGATCACAAAGGTGGGTGTCAGTACCCGATCCGTTCCACCTGCACAATCCGTTCTGCGCATGCGCAAGATGTTCGTGCATGCGCTGTGGTACGAGGATTTACGACACTACCCGATCTGTTCCCACACTAGCCTCCACCGGGAAGCTAACGTTAGTTTAGCTAATAGCTAATTTGGGCAGACCGCTAGGTGATTATAGCGGTCTGCCGTTAGCCTCCACTGGGAAGCTAACGTTACTTTAGCTAACAGTTAATTTGGTTAACCACTAGCTGAGACAGCATGTAAACTTTAAAAGACCCTCAAAATAAAACTTGAAAACAAACGTTAACATATATAACAGCTGTTACGTCAGTTCTACTTTACTTGTGCTCGTTTAAAATACAATCACTCAATACTTGTCTTTATTGTTACTGTAAAGTCTTAATTTTGCTGTAGCCTGCTTTTCCTATTATGTTTGACTTAAAGTTATTTTAGACTGAATCTAGCTGTCCATTCTGCGTGCACGATCCGTTCTGCGCATGCGTTATTTGTCGGCTAGCGGTTAGCCGAATTAGCTGTTAGCTAAACTAACGTTAGCTTGGGTGGAGGCTAGCGTGGAACAGATCGGGCAGGTCGTAAAACAGTATTATCATCTGCGCATGCGTGAACATCTTGCGCATGCGCAGAACGGATTGTGCAGGTGGAACGGATCGGGTACTGACAGTGGGAAAACACAAGGCAGGAAGTAAAACAGGAAACTGAAGAGGTATTGAACTGGCTACTGTAATATTAGTTGCGAGCTTCCAGATAATTTTTCTAAAAAGGCCAAGGGTGCGGTGAGCAGGAAGTGAAGCACAGACCTGGAGCTGTCGGGGAAGACCAGCACCCCGCAGCCGTTGAAGAGGCCGTTCTCAAACTGTCCAGTGTAGCACGTCCCGTCGCTGAAGGTCAGCTGTCCCAGGCCATGACGCAGACCTGCAACACCAAACACACACACACACACAGCTGAGCTCGCTCCTTCAAATCAACTCTTTATTTAAAACAATAAAAATAAAAATAAAGACTTGGCTTTAAACTCCACAGGTGAGATATGGAAGCCCCAAGACGCTCATAAAAATCTCAAAATGTTGCCAGAAAGATAGAACAACAGGAAACAGGAAACGATAAGAATGGGCAGAAAAACAAACTGGGTGTGATGATAATAATTACGAAACTATCAAAAAGTACTCAGGGTTTCGCCGAGTGTATTGGCCTAATTTGACCCCCACCAGACCTAACCCACTGGAAAATTATTATTGTTAAAGCTACAGTGTGTAGTTTCTGTCGCCCCCATGAGGAATTCTAAGTAATGACAACAACATTGTTGGCACGTCCACATGATACAAGCCTCAGGTGACCGCGCACGTGACCCCACCCCTCCTCCACGCAGTTGCTAGTAACCAAGGAGGACACGGAGGATTAAAAAAACATGATGGACTCTTCAGAAGAGGTCATTATCTTCACTTGAGCTTCTGCCCGTGAAAGTCACCGGACGCCAGAATCTCCTGAACATAGCCATACTGAGAAACACAGAGAGAGTTGTGTGGAGCTGAGAGTCTTAATTAGCTTTGTAGCAACTCATTTGGCAACGGCTTGAATGTAACGGATGTTCATTAATATCAAAAAGTTACGCACTAAAGCTTTTATCTATTTTTAAGACGTTTTTTTAAACTACATTTAGCCTATAGAGGGCGGCTCGGTTGGAAACTTAGACGTAGTCATACTTGTAAATCTCCAGTTAGCTTTTAGCGCTGACTTAATGTAGGATAATGTATGGCATCTCTCTCATAGCTTTTTCAAATTCTTAATTTTGCGATTTTATTTTCTTTTCTTTGGATGATTATGTTATCACAGAAACTACGTTACTGCTGCAATCAGTCTGGGACTGTCTCCAGCCGGGCCCTCATCGACGAAAAAGACATTTGCCACCGGGGCTAACAACTTTTCTGGAGGAAACCCTGGTACTAAACCAAAAGATAGAGTGGGCGATCATCCTGTGTGAAGACATGATGCCCGTCATTAGATTTAAGGCAAATCTTTCAGTGAAAATGACACTGTAAAGTAAATTAAAAGCAAATATTTATCACAGAAAAATACACAATTATTCTATTTAACTGGGAATAATTTTCCCCATGTGTGTTGAATGGAGCTCAGTGTAACCTCCAAGCTGACAATAATCAGTTATGAAGTAAAATAACAACTGAATGATTCCAAATGCATGGAAAAAAAAAACTAAACTTTGATAATACATGGATCTATTTGGCCTTCTAAGATATTTCAGTTTGTTTATGAACGGATGACATTGAAAATATCCCGTTTCTATAGTACAGACAAAGTTTCAGACCATGTTTTATAAAGGACACGGGGCATATCGACCACAGCCATGTTTGAGTCCCACACTTAAACCAGAACAGACAATGAAACTGCACACCAAAATAATCTCGTGAGAGGTCACAGTCTCATTTGGAATAAAATGTTTCCGGAATCCATCGATATTTCAAAAAGAACATTTGATTCTATGCTTGAACGTTTCTCGTGCCATCAGCTGTATCCCAATGTGCTCATTTCATCTGGGCAATTATTTCTGAGCAAAACTCTTTGGCATGAATCTTTGTACAAACAAACAGCGTTGAAGCCAAAACTTGACAACAAAATTTCCCCCAAAACAAGGAGATACAGTTGTTCTGTGTGTTGATTAAAAGGATATGGGGTTTATTCGGCAGGACTTATGTCTGGTCATCAATGTCTTCTTACTTCCAAAATCTTTGTAGATAAAAACATTTACAAGTGGTCGGGATTGATACGCACAGAGTTTGTTTGTCTGTCAGCAGGATTACGGAAAAACTCCTGACCCGATTTTTAAGGAACCTATTTGGGAGGGCGTAGCATGGGCCAAGGAAGAACCCATTAAATTCAGCAGAGGATCCGAAAAACAAGGCGGATACACAGAGTATTTTTCACTTTCACTAACATTGCGAGATGGGGCATTAGGCCTCGGCAGAGGTCTGTGCTCTCCGAGTGCCCTTCTAGTTATGGTTTGTGGTGACTTCTAGGCTATAGACAGGAAAATAGCAGATCTACAATATTCAAGCACAGTCAGTACTTTTAAACACTTTTCATCATGTTTCAAAAATTGTTTATCCTAGCACGGTACAAATAAAATAATCAGCGATGTGCTCAGTGTTATTAGACGATTGGAACATGACATGAACTATTTTTGTGCACTCCTAAAACAACGTGCTTCCCAGCATAAATGTCATTTGAGTGGCTAACTACCCGACCGTGAAGCCTGAGATCTGCAGTGGGACTTACCCAGCCGATCCACTGGTTTTGGGCATTTCTTAACGGGACTGCCTGGAACGTCCAATTAAAGCACAATCCTGATTCGCAAAGATTTTTCACATGGGTACGATCAAATCAGTGGCCTGTGCCTGTTTTCACGAATCAGATGTAAAAATTATTTTGATGTTTCTCTTTTTCAGTTTTAGGAACAAATTGAAAAAACATTTGTGAACGAGGCCAGATGTTTTGAGAAATCCAAAGTGCATTTCCCCCTTGTGTGTGTCTGATTTGACGTTTTTCTACATTTTTAATACTTTTATCCACATTTTTGTTGCCTTTTCTGATGTTTTTGTCGGCTTTTTGGACTTTTTAGTTTCCTTTCTCGACATTGTAGTCACCTTTTTCAGTGTTATTGTCCCTTTTTCATACATTTCCCCTAGTGCTTGTCTAAATGACAGATGATGGGTTGTGACAAGTAAAAAGGCCTTTTGCAATAATCAATGCACGGAGATAAAAGAATGTAGAATGGTCTCTGTGTCTCTTTAAAAGTTAAAAATAGATCATATTTTTTAAATACTTTTTGATGATAAAAAAACATAATTGAACAAGCTTTGTGGTATGATGCTCAAAGCTCAAATTGTGGTCAAACCAAACAATTAACTTCTTATGAACATAATGAGGCTAATAATGGGAGTGTAAATGCGGAAGCATGTCAGCTTGATTGACAGGTTTCTCAGCCAATCCGAGTCAGCGTGTGGTGTTCAATGCTGGCTCAGCTTCAGCCTGTTGTACAAACGTTCTCCCTTGAGATGTTTTAACTAACCCAAACCACAAGCTTCAAAATGTCCCTTCAGAAATAATAATATAATAATACATTTACGCACGTTTTTCTACAGCTTGTCCCGTATTTGGTTGGTGTGACGATACACAAGGAGCACAAAAAAGCAAGTAAAAAATCCAATAAGCTTTGGACAAGTAAAGGGTTTAATCTCAGCATGAATACCACATCATCAAAGAAGTTCAGACGCTTACTGAAAGGTGTGTGGAGATTTTCTGGGGAAAACATTCGAGAAGGCAGGTACAATATTATTCTAAAGCAAATGTTTGAGCTAGCAGTTCAGGAGGATCCTAATTGGTGCTTAAAGGCTTCTCTCTTTCATTTTTTGCCTCTTCAAATGTTCCCACAGAGGTAAGACCTAATTCCCCCCCTCTAATTCTGCGACTAAATTCCAGGAGGAGGAGCAGGAGGGTAGCAGTCGGAGGAGAAAGGGAAGGAAAGAAGTGAACATTTCTCCATGCCAACATCTATTAGCGCGCCCAGCGGGACATAGCGGGAGAAGAACTGGGTGTGAGGCACGATTGGCAACGGGCTGAAGAGGTCCTGGGTTTCCTCGTAGCAGCCGCAGGCGAGGGAAAGGATTTACTGTGAGCTCGCCAAGTGGCACGAGGAGAGAAGAGAGAACGAAAGATCTGGTGTGTGTGTGTCTGTGTGTGTGTCTGTGTGCGTGTGTGTCTGTGTGCGTGCGTGCGTGTGTGTGTGTGTCTGTGCGTGCGTGTGTCTCTCTGTGTGTCTGTGTGTGTGTGTGCATATCTCTGTCTGTGTCTGTGTGTGTGTCTGTGTGTGTCTCTGTGTCTCTGTGTGTGTGTGTCTGTGTGTGTGTCTGTGTGTGTGTATGTGTGTCTCTGTCTGTGTGTGTGTGTGTGTGTGTGTGCGTATCTCTGTCTGTGTGTGTGTGTGTGTGTGTGTGCGCGTATCTCTGTCTGTGTGTGTGTGTGTGTGTGTGTGAATATCTGTGTGTGTGTCTCTCTGTGTGTCTCTGTGTGTGTGTGTGTGTGTGTGTGCGTATCTCTGTGTGTGTGTGTCTGTGTGTGTGTCTGTGTGTGTCTCTGTGTGTGTGTGTGTGTGTGTCTGTGTGTGTCTCTGTGTGTGTGTGTGTGTGTGTGTGTGTGTGTGTCTGTGTGTGTGTGTGTGTGTCTCTCTGTGTGTCTCTGTGTGTGTGTGTGTCTGTATGTGTGTCTCTGTCTGTGTGTTTGTGTGTGTGTGTGTGTGTGTCTCTCTGTGTGTCTGTGTGTGTGTGTGTGTGTGTGTGTGTGTCTGTATGTGTGTCTCTGTCTGTGTGTTTGTGTGTGCGTATCTCTGTCTGTGTGCGTCTGTGTGTGTGTCTGTGTGTGTCTCTGTGTGTGTCTCTGTGTGTGTGTGTGTGGATGGGGATCCCTAAAGGCCCTGACACGGTCAGGCGTTGTTCCTAGTTGGGGACCTAGTCTGTGGGGACCTAGGGCGTTTTCCAATATGTGTTCTTCTATTGACTTGTGTTCTTGTGTCCCTGTGAAACGTCATCTCGTGTTGCCAAAGTACTGTCCCAATACACAAGTTCGCATTTCGCCAAGAACAGTTAAAATTCCCGGATGTATTCTTGACACGCCCATTTACCGAGGATACATCGGTTGGTAACTTGTATGAACTTCGCAGCACCTGTATCCCAACATGCATTTCGGCAATCAATGATGGTTGGATTTCCAGTACATAGACAGCCCAAAAACGGGACAATTTTAACAATTTTCACCATCTTATTCATCACTAAATTCACTTCTGAGAACATTTTAGGTGAGAAGTGAACCGTTTATATTTCAAATATAGGCAGTCTTGCGAAAATCTTTGCCGAATTGACAATTTGCTCCAAAGTTTTCGGAATTTTCGTAGCTCCATAAAATTACGTGGCCGCCAGCTTGCGCCTGCCGGGGCAGCTTGCTCGGCGCTCGGACAGTCACACTCGGAGATCCCGCTGTAGGACCCCGGAGGTCTTTTAGACCGGTCTCGTAAATAAGAGGCTTCTATTTCGCCGTTTCGGATCGTTTGTGTAAATACCACAACACATGTGGTTAACTGTCTTTTCGGAGTTAAACTCAACACACACACACACACACACACACACACACACACACAAGGCAGAGGAGAGATATACCATAGATAGACTGTAGCCTATTATATGAGACATACCCGTTCCTTTTCGGGAGACTTGTTTAAATTATGCCATATGCTATAGCCTACATAATATTTTGTAGTTAGTTCATATTTTTGGTGTATTTGTTTTCTGATTTATTAGAAGTTGAGTTTCAGTCTTTATGATAAATGAACAGTTGTACATAAAGTGGTAACATGCTATGACATGTTATGTAGACTAAAGGGGAGACACCAACCTTCTAATTTCCATCCCCCTGGGCATATACAGTGCACTACAATAATATAGAAATGATAATTCCACATAACACTAATAGGAACACATAGGACACACCAGTGCATATGCCTATTTATTTGTTTAATTTAAACTGACTTAAACTTATATGCTAATAATAGTAGGGATCGCGTTCCACTCTTTTGAATAAGTAAGGGATGTTTGAGCTAAACAATAAAATTAAAGCTCAATTAGTTTTATTTTTCAATATTATTCCAATAGTTTTAGCATTATGAGGTTTTCTTGTCCAGATATTGTTTTAATACAAAGTGGTTATATTGTTGTGGTTTTTATTTCTAGCTGGTATTTTGGAGCCTTGCAGGTAGCCTCTGTGCTGGGGGTGTTGAGCAATAACAGGAAGAACGCATCGTCTCAAACTGTTAACAGTGTTTTCTGTGCTTGTGAACTTGTGAGTTAATTCTTCCAAGAACAACCAGCAAGAACGTTCTCCCCAAGAACACAAGTCCGTAGTTTGCATTCTAGGTATTGAGAAACGCCCCTAGTGTGTGCTGAACAGCCAATTCACCTGATTGACTGTTCAGCTTGGAAACAAGAGGGAGGAAAACAAACAAACGATTGTGACAGGCACACCCAACCCAAGGCTCCTTTCATTTCTTATCTCATCTCATCAATCCATTAAACACAGAGCGGTCAAAACTGGTCAAAAATTATGTTCGCATGTTCCTTCTAAAAACACACAGGTTTCAAACTATTCAAATGACTTTTTTTTTTTGCACATTCTTTTTGCACATTCGGTCCACATTGATGGCAAACTTAGCCTTCAACGAAATTTACATAACTACTTGTTTAGGCATATATATTCCAACAATAACATGTCTTTTAAAAGATCTCTACATACCTACACATTACAAAATAAACTAACCGTGATATTTAATATGAAGACCGCAATAGACCTCTCTCTGCGCCGCTAAACAATTAGCCCCCTAGCAAGCAAGCAAGCTAGCTTACCAGCCAGCCGGCCAGCCTCTAAATTAGTAAAATGTAAGAACTTAATGTTTAATTCACACGCTCTTGTCAAATCTGAGGAAAGCACATTGCTATCGCCGGATGAGTGACGTGTGTGTTTTGGCAAATTTTACGGTAACCAGTGTATGATGAAGGCATGTTGTGTGGAGGGAAATTAGCAAGCTAACGTTAGCTAACAAGCCAGCGACGGGCCATTCGGTCACTCCGCTCCCACGGTAGGGAAACTTCTTTGCCGAGAGATCGGCTGACACCCCGGGAGAGGCATAGTTCAGTTAGCCATCTCCCGGTGCCGCTGTCTTACCGGCATGGAGTGAAGCAGAGGGACCGTAGGCTCCGTTCGTTTCTGCCGCTGCTGGCTAGCGCAAACGCTGTTTGTTGTGGTTATCATAGCATAGGTATCCGGTTTCCCTTGTTAAACGATTACAGCCGCCTGCTGGTATGGTTAGCTATTTCCTTGCCCGCATGCGCAAAACGTACTTGGCCGTCGGCTGTAGTCTGTCCGTTGTGTTGCAGTGCAAATCTTTTGGCCCCGACGAAGGCGACGAAGTCAGGGCCTTAACAGCGGATAGGGATTTACAGGAGGGGGGAGGCAGGGGGTGAGGCAAGGTTGAGCTTAGAGAGTGTTGTCCCTTGCTCCCAGCTAATGGCAAAGCAAATTAGGCAGTCCATCTGTCGGGGCTGCTTAATGTGCTGCTCTCTGCCTAATCTCAGCAGGGTTTTCACGGGAGATTTGGAGAAGAGATTTGGAGAAGGCAGAAGCTAAATCTGGAGCTCTGCATTCCATTTTCAGAGTCCTCTGAAACATCCTGCATCCATATGTGCAGATATGTGTACGTTTGTGTGTCTGTGTGTGTGTGTGTGTGTGTGTGTGCGTGTGTGGTAGGTATGGGTAAAAAGGGGGCCAACAGGGACTTAAATCCAACTCTTCAGGCTGTGGGAGCCTTGACGAGGGACTAAGAGCCCGAGGCGGAAAATTTCACAGACTAACTGCTAAAATATGACTGATCTGTGGAGTGTCAAAGAGGGCGCAGCTGTCTGGCCACAAACACCAAGAACAGTAGGGGTTGGGGGGGTGGGGAATCGATTCACGTTATGTATTGAGATTTTTTTTTTGCAACGATTTTTAAAATCAATCCGTTCCCTAGAATCAATTTCTTTTTTTTTTGCCAACGATTCGCCTAAATATTTTATGTATACGGCACCGCCAACGGCCCCTACATCATATCCGTTTCCAGCGAAACAGATCGAAAGCAGAAAATGCAGTAAATCCATGTTATGCTCTTCTTTGATAGACAGTATGTCTGTATGTTTTTATGGTTGTGTGTATCCTTCTTGTAATATGTTATGTGTACTTTTATATCTGGACCTTGAGTCTGTAAATAAAGTTATATATTTACAAATGAAAGAAATGTCAGACCGACTGACGTGTGATTTATCATTGGGATTTAGAAGTCTCATGACATATTGTCTCTAGAAGTGTATTATTCAAGTTTTTGTTTTTGTAAAAGAAGGAAAAGAAAATCACAACAACCAATACTGTCGAATCGCAATCCAAATCCAAATCGGCACCTGTGTATCGTGAAAGAATCGAATCGGGACAAAAGCATATCGTCCCAGCCCTAAAGAGCAGCGTCTTCCATCAAGCATTAGAGGAGTAGGCCTATCAAAGTATGAATGCTGCTCTTTGAATATAATGAAATGGAGTGGCGAAAGTGAAAGCGCTTCACAGGCCGCTGTATCAGTTCACTCGTCACTGAAAGGACAGATTATCAGTGGACCGCTGCAGCAAGGGACATTCATTTCCTCTTCGGGTTTGATCCCACTCAGCTCCTTCGTAACGCCCTCCCCTCAATCTCGTGTCGGGTCACGCTCTCCGGCTAATTACAGTTTAGCAGAATTTGTCCGGCTTTTATGTCAATCGATAGCGGTAATGCATAGATGTTAAATGACTGCATGGGTGAAGTACATGAGTAAATGGCTTCTGGCTGTACCCTGGCTGTTGTGCATGTACCCAAGCTACTTCCTTTAACCTGATAGCCTCTGGGCCTGTCTTCACCCATTGCCCCGCTGAATTATTCATGTGACACCCTAGACCTCTGTCCAACACACCGCTACATGTTTGTGTGCAAACAGTGACTTTGCGTGCATGGACGCACACAGACACATCAATCTTTGCTCATGGCAACACCTCCCAAACACACACACACACACACACACACACACACTTACATATTACAGAGCAAAGTCAGCAGTGTTATTTGAGCTTGTAGTGTTAAAGTCAACACAATGTCTACACACATTTTGAAAATGCCAGAAAACAATTGTGTTTTAGGAAAACACAATTGTAACATACATTACAACATACATACATTCCCAGGAGTACTTTAGCTCTGTTTAGACATGGAATTATACAAGGTGTCTTAACTTGCGAATCGGCCGATACTGATAACTAAAAAATATAAAAAATAAATCTATTTTTAGAAACCCTATTGTAAAATACGAACAAATACATACAGAGAATGAATGCCACAGAACTTTCTTTCAGTTTGAAAATCAATTATAGTGGAAAAAGAACATAAATAAACGTGGAGTTATTCCATAAAAACGACTTTACACTGCACCAGAAAAGAAAGGATAGGTTCCCTAAATCATATACGTGTAACACTGGATACTGACTGAAAAAATAAACTCCGAAATGGCAAAAAATATAAAACTATGCCCGGGCGTAGGCTTCAGAGGGTTAAAAGGTGCAGAACAGCAACTACACAAAGCTCTTGAGAGTTCTTCCCTCGACTGCTGTTTCCAATGTTAAAAAGGAACTTTCAACCTCAGCTTTTAATAATTATAATGTAAACTTTATTAATCCCTCAAGGGGAAATTCATTGTTTTCACTCTGTTATATTTAAATATACACACACACAAATGCACAAACAGGACCAATACACATGCAATATGCTTGTGGAGAGATGCAAAGGCAGGCTGCCTTACAGGGTGTTGCTCCAAGCAGTTGAGAGTTCAATGCCTTGCCCAAGGGAACCTAGACAGTGCCCAGAAGGTGCCCGCACTCCGTACTTAGTCTATGCAGGGACTTGAACCAGTGGCCCTCGGGTTCCCAAGCCAAGTCTCCGTGAACTTGGTCTATATCGACGGCGGTTCATTTACGGGATAGTTCCGGTGCCGCCAGGAGTTCCACCGGATGTCCCTCGTTTTCTGCTTTCTTTGTGTTTACGTTAAACTCCGGTCGGATCGAGCCACATTAACCGGAACCTCTGAGCAACGCTACACGCTGAAAATGGCACGTTTTGAAGAAAATTTGAATTGTGCAACATAGCAGGCCTGCTTGATTCTTTCGGGGAATGATTGTAAAGATTTACAAAGAACGTGTTTACAGCATTTCCTCTCTAACGTTTTGGGACCGATTGGTGGGGATTGCTGTGGACGAAGTACACACAACGATACACTGTTCATTTTTTTTACTCTGTTATATATATATATATATATATATATATATATATATATATATATATATATATATATATATATATATATATATTCACACACAAATGCACAAGTAGAGAAAAAATAATGGGACAAAAAGAAATCAAGGGACATTTAGAATAGATAAAAATGTGCGATTAATTGGGAGTTAACTATGACATTAATGCGATATAAATATTTTAATCGTTTGACAGCACTACTTTATACACTTAAACAGTATGTGGCGTTTTCTTTTGCTTCTTCATCTTGAATGTGTAGTATGTTTTTCTTGAACTAAAAATAAAAAAGTCACACAATGGCAAGAAATCCTGGCAGTTCCACAGAGCCCACACAGATCTGCATCAGCTCTATTTGTGGACTCATTTCTCCAGTCGTAACTTAGAAACGTCTGTGCTAAAAAAAAAGAAGAAGAAGAAAAAAACACTGAGCTGCACTCAAACCTGAGCATATCAGAGCATCAGAGTCAAACCGGTTTAGCAGGTTTTTTTTGCTAACAGTGCAGAGACCATATGTTTCTCCCCGCGTTTCACGCTCGCTTTGGTGCCAAACTTTTGTGCTTTATTAAACCTCGCCCTACAGCTTGTCGGAGTGTTTTTGTCAAACTGCAAATACTGGTTTAGGTAGTGTAATTTCCTATCTCAGAGGGCTCACTGACAAGATGCTCTGTGTGTGCACATTCTCCTATGGTTACTGACTTCAGTTTGATGCAATCTATGCGACTGCAGGTACATTTAAAAGCCAACTAGTTCACCCGCGTAGCCACGGATGTGCCCGGATGTGCCTGTGCCATCTAAATCTCTAGCTGGCACACTCATCATAATAATAATAAAAATGGCTATGAGTTAGCCGCAAATTTAAAAAAAGAAATCGTTATATTATTTCTTAGACGCCCGGTATCGTCCGTCCCACCCGTTGATGTTTAATGGGATCGCCCATCAGTGCCACGTTGTGCCTGCTCATTTGAACTCCTTGCCAAGTTTCCCGTCGCTGGTGGCGGCCCGTCCAATAACAAGCTGCACAGGATCAACAAAAGCAACAGGGCAATTACGCTCACAGACCGACTGAACAGGTGATCTATTCTTTCATTTGAGACGGAGCTGACAGACACTTTGGATTATGATGAAATGAATTCATTGTTCAAGGCTCCGCCGTCTTGCACTGTGATGCTGTGGTATGTAGCTTGCATCACTCCTTCAGTTTGCTGTCATACTCTCAAACTCAAACTGTGATTTGTATTGTTTTCTTGGCTGAGGGATACATGATGCTTACTTAAAGGTACACGTGTAGTGGTTTAAGTATTTTATTAGCTAAAATCAATGTCTTCATTGATAAATATGTCCTCATTGGTGTAAAATGACCTCTGCCAATGATCTGAATTATCCTCGTAAGTGAAGAATTTCTTATCTGTATTTACATTGGACGGGCAAGTCCAGCGAGGATTCCATGTCGTTCCACCATTTTGAAAAACTATAATCGCTGAGAGGGACGCAAAATTACGAATCCCACTGTGTGGTCGATTGGTTGGGGTTAGGCATTTGACCTCGGGTGGTTAAGGTTAGGATAGCCGATTGGTCAGGGGATGGGAACTGAACAAATCAGGTTACGTTACCTTACCCAAGCATGGGCGCCTGGCCAATAGTAGCTATTGAAGGGCGGGTCTTGGCGTGGCCATAGTGGGAAAAAGAAATATTGCGAGAGGGACATAAAGCACTAACCTACCTGTCTAACTAATCCACAAAGTGTTTTTGTTCAAAGCCGGCATCACGTGACTGAAACAGAGAAGGAGATCAGCGAGAGGCGCTTGTCACCGCCCCGGCAAATGTGAAAGCCTGCACTGCCCTTTAGTTTATAATGGAGGATCGTACTTATGCCGAACCACAGGAGAAGGCATCCTCGTCGCCAAAAAAGCGAAAATTGTCATAGCTTCTTGGTACAGAACAGCTACCGTAGTTGCAACACGCATTTGATGCTAGATGGGAGAAATTCCTACACAGTGTACCTTTAAAGATGGTAGTAAGCGATGTTAATCCAATATACTTTTTGTCAAATTCAGCGAACATCTCCTCACGGTCACCTAGCTCCCTATTTTCTGTGTACGCTGAAAAATAATCCGGTGTTCCTACACAGCCCTGGCTCTGTAAATGGAAAACAAACAGAAAGGTGTGCAAGAGCCATAAAACACTATTCCAGCCAATGAGCAAGCGAGTGATGCGAGTGGTGGGGGCAGGGGGGAATGTGAATGTGCAGTCTGGGCCAGGAGTCATCACCAAGAAGAGTTGGCAGAGAAACAGCAAAAGAGGAAAAGGACTGAAGAATAGAAATTAAAAAAAGAAGTTGCATGACCGGGAAATGAGGAAGAGCCTTGTTAACATCGCTGAGGCGTCTGAACGCTGCAGACACCTCCGTGATTTCAACGGAATGAAAACTGATGCGGGTCACGTCGTTATAGATAAGTGGGTAATAACGTTAGCTTCGTTTGCTGTTTTCAATCGGTCAGTTTAACCTTGTCCGTTTGCTATTGTTTGTGATGGCTGCTCCCAACTGGCTGTTTTACAGCAGTAGCAACAGTTTGCTAATCCACAAGCTAACGTGAGCTAATATCGACTCTGCCATATTTCATTTAGTCAGCAGTAGTCCATAGCCACGACGTTCCACTTCCGGGATAGCTCCGGGGCCGCAGGAAATTCAGCCGGATGCGTGTATTTTTGCCGATGTCCATTTCCTTCCACTTTCTTTGGGGTGTATTTGTTTGGCAGTTGAGTTCAAATATCAACAATCTCTGCACAGCCTCGCGTACTGCACCTTTAATTTACTGTATGTAAGTGGCACGCTTTCAGTTTGTTTTTGCCATTTAGTGGCAAATAGCTTACGCTTGTGTGGTTACCCTTGATATTAGAAAATCTGATGTGATGTAGTTGCACGTAATGTTGTAATTGTTCAGTGAGTAGACCTTTGCCGTCGCAAGGTTTTACATTGCTTTCATGCAACAGCTGTGCTATAATGTTATTGGGGAAATCATTGCAGCATTAAATAAAGAAAAAAAAACATTGTTGCAGCTACCTCCGCCACCTTTATTTCTCTATAACTACTTTCTTCAAACACTGCTCAGCAACAGTAAACAAAACCAGCAGCCTGCTATCGATAAAATAGTAGGTAGGGATGTTACAATGAGAATTGATAATAATTTGACCGATTAATACTATATTAGTTAAAAACAATATTAAAACAAAAATAAAAAAAGTTTTTTAAAAACTTTTTGCATGATAAAATAAAAAATAGGCGATACAATCTATTTCCCTAACTGCTACTTAACTAGTTTGGTACAAACTTTGCACTAGCAAGTTGCGTTTTAAGCTGCTCTTTCTTTCTGCTCCTGGCTCTCTGCTGGACGGTGCTCACAGCGGAGAGCTGCGTGACATATGGCACGACATCAATGAGGCCCGGCAGGTTAAATCGGCCGTCCTACACACAGAGTACGCCAGACAGTAACAGCTGACCACCTCGCAGGTGGGTGCGGCGGAGACGGGCTATGACACACAAGCCACGGGCCGCTGAGTACTTCTTTCGGTCGATATTTGTCAGAAAAATAAACCCTCCAAAATTAGCATCCCTAGCAGTAGGCAAATATTTTAAATAATGGTTAAATGAGATCCCAAAATAAGAGTAAAAAAATGTGTTATGTTATAATGTAATGTGTTTAGTTATTCAATGACCCAAATGTGTTGAAATGGCCAGGCGACAGTGCTTGCACACACCAAAAACCTTTAAGATATCCATTCTTTGCAGCATTTGTCTCCATGGTCTTTATAATGGAAACAGTTTTATACTGACTTCCTTCCCCCCTGTCTGTACAGTGAGCCAAGCACATACTCCGAGAAACCTATGAGTGAGAAATGCCATTAAGCTGCAAACAGGAGGCAAACTAAGTCTAAGTACTCCATGTACTGTATGTTACTGTGATTATGCTCACTTCCCTCAAGAGCATTATTACATGAATCAAAGACAAGTGTGGCTATTTACACGGGCGCTGCTTTGCGTGCATTATCGTCTTGATCCCACTCACCCCATTTGTCTCACCAAATTGGGGATTCCAAAGTCACCTACATTTCATTTATGATTGAAGGAAACACAGATACAGATA
Organism: Perca schrenkii; assembly: GCA_025617405.1. Classification (NCBI taxonomy): domain Eukaryota; kingdom Metazoa; phylum Chordata; class Actinopteri; order Perciformes; family Percidae; genus Perca; species Perca schrenkii. The sequence continues at coordinate 37,355,212 of CM046788.1, forward strand.
TAACACAGGGGGTAGTGTTAATTTTTGGCCGTAATAGCCCAAATTTGGTGGCCTCTGGCACATTCTAATGCCACTAATCCATCATATACACCGATCTTACACTGAGTTTTCCTCCATATATTTTGTGTATACATTTTTATTATACAGTATATTATTTTCTTATTGGCTATATCTATATGAGTCTATCAATCAACTGACGCAACCCGAGTACCGTGCACAATCGCCTACTTATGGTGCGTTCAAATCAACTAAGACGTGTTGTAAGTGTGGGGGACGGTTGGCACCGACATTGAAAGTGCCGGAGACATGCCCCCCCCCCACCATACCCCGTGTCTGCTACGCCCATAATCCTATTATAACAACACTTCTGCTGTGCATGCAAATGCAGCCAGTGATGGAGGATGGACGGGTGAGAGTGAACGGGTCGGCCTTGCCTTCTTTCCATTCGCCGTGGTACTCCTCGCCATTGGAGTAGCTGAAGGAACCTCGTGTCAGGGTCATGGGTCCTGCTGGCACACACGACAACACACAAAAACATCATCAAGACATGGACCAAATAACCTGCAGCTCTGACATTCGGACACGCGCACGCACAGCTGGGAGTTCACCTAATGACGTGTCCACCTTTTAACCAACCGTGTATGGCGTCAGGATTACGTCATATATCGCGAGTGCGATAAAACATGCTCACAAGCTAATTATATCATTTAACACGAAGCAGATATCCCTCGTCGCGCACCAATTCAACAATCGAGAGTGAATAGGCAGCTGCGAGCATGAAACAAAACATAGGGAGAGAAAGAATGGCACCTGCGCGTATAAAACTAAGCAGCATGCGCACAGAGCAGCCGCCACGCAGCCCCCCGAGCGTCTGCTGTGCGAGCGCTGGAGGGCATACAAGCTCTCACAGGTAAACTCTGCTTTGTTTTTTAATTCATGAAATTGTTGAGTCTTAATTTTCTGCTGCTTGATTTATCTGTTAATTGACTAATCGTTTCAGGATCAGTTCATCCCTAAAGTGTTGGATAGGGCTGGAGTCAGACTGAGGCTAGTCTCGCATTGCCAGACCTTCCTCCACAGCGCCGCTGAGGAAGGTCTGGCTAGTCCACACAGCTCTGGTTTATTGCCATTTCTTTAAACCAATCACAATCGTCTTGGGCGGCGCCGGACGCAGCTAGGGCTGGGCGATATGGAAAAAATCAAATATCACGATATTTTTGACCAAATACCTCGACATCGATACCGCAACGATGTTGTAGTGGTGACTATTGGTGCTTTCACAAAATATTTACACAATGAGATTTTTGATAAATAATCATCAGTAATGTGGATATAATGACTAAGTGGGTAAAGGCAAATAATAGAACATTTACAACAGTCTGGTAAGTTCAGAAAATGACATCACTTTACTGTAATGCAGCCTTTAAAACCAGGAAAACACTACACTTACCATATCATGATATTACAATATACGAAATCTAAGACAATATCTAGTCCCATATCACGGTATCGATATAATATCAATATATTGCCCAGCTTCTGACACAGCAACGGTGCCGCTGCAAAATAGCTCTGGGGAAGGATATTGTTTTGGAGGAACATGTGCACGTAGTTAGGCGAGCGCTGGAATTGAAATGGCAGTTGAGTGTGTGATGGGAATTTTACTCAAATGAAAAAGATGAACATAATTTGATTGTCGGTTCTAGCTGGGAGGATGTTTCCCAAATCGACCGGAGTTTAGAATGCCAACTCAAAGGAAGCGGAAAGTGAGGAACATCCGGCCCAAAAATGAGGGACATCTGGCTGAAACCTCCAGCGACACCTGAACACTCCCCTAAATGAGAAGTCGTTGATATAGACTAGGCGGAGGCTGCCCAGCTCTCCTGAGCCCTGTGTGTCCAGTTCCCCCTCTCTGCTCCATTTGGTCGAACCAGTCCACCTGCTCGAGTCTCTCCCGAATCCGAGAACAGGGACGTACAGGTGGCGGAGCAACATTTCTATCCCCATTGGGTTTTTTTTTATTCAAGAGAAACTTACCATAAATTGGAGTTACAGCAGCATGAACCGGTCCAGATGCAATAGCCTAATATACTATTAAAGTACTGCTTCACTTTGGGATCCCTCACCTGTTTGTGCCCCCTGGACATGTCCCCTACTGTTAGCCTAGTAGCCTAGTTAGCCTACTCCAGCAGTGGCATGACAGCAACACACTGGCACAGCAGAGGTGTTTTTATTTATTTAGGCATCTTATGTGTCTCCTGTCTGTGTTTTTTGGAGCTGTTTGACACTTTAAATATCCAGTTTTACTCAAATCCATTGTCATTTGTTAACCTGCTTTGTTTACTGTGGCTCTCTGAGGGGCTAACGTTATCTATCCTCTCCTCTCTCTATTGTCTCAAAATGATGTTTTAATAGACAAACTACCGCCGACAGGAGCATTAGAGAAACATTTAGGCTTCACGGTGAAGAAGAAAACACCTAAGGTCCGTTTATTAGGCTGAATAATTGCTCGAATGCCATCAGACACGATGTCCTATTAGACGGGAGGAGGAGGAAAGGATCTATGGTGTATCCCTCCGTCTAATGTTGCCACAGTAACGGCGCCCTAATCCCTTTCATCCTGCCGGCATGACGCTGTCAGCCTCCGGAACAAACACACGCACACACACTGGGCAGTCCTGCAGTAATAAAAATAGACAGTTTACCTGTTTTATTAAAGAGCAACTCAGTCCTTTTTCTCTACATCACTGAAAACAACGCGGCAGTTGGAGGATTTCTGCTCCTCTCAGCGACAATTTCGCTTTTTTTTTTTCTCTCCCCACCGCTAGTTCCCTGGCAGCGGGAGCTGCCTCAGCGTCTCCGCAAGGTGCCGCGGTCTCATTGGCTGCCCTTCCTCCACCTCGATTCAAAGCGGCCTCCTATTGGCTTCTCTGCCCGCGGTCCAGCCCTCCGCGGGAGACATCTTTGTCGAGGGCAACGGGTTCAACGGCTTAATTAGCCGGAGTGCTCCTCCGTTAAAGCGTTTTGCCCTTGCCTTTTTATTTTTTTATTTTTATGCGCTGCTCACCGTCTCTGTAGGATTATAAAACTGCCGCGAGGTTCCTCCTAATGATACTGTGTCATTTCATGTTTCAATTTGGTGATTAGACCCGCGTTTTGGCGGGTTTTATGTAACTTGATTTATTGTTCTCACAGGGCGCTGAACCAGCTGCACTAGGTGGCGAGGGGTTTGTTAAATGAGGTGATATGGATTCAAAGCCAATAAGGCTTTAATTCACTAAAAAGCTAAGGGGGGGGGGGGGGGGAATCAAGGTGACCCAAATGCAAAAAAAAACCTAATTTGGTTTCTCTGGGGAAAACTGGATTATTAAGCAATAGACTAACTAATAGCCTATAGGTCTAATTAACTATTTTTTAATTAATAAGACATGGCAAACATTTAACTGTTGCTAGTTACCAGTGGTGGAATGTAACTAAGTAGGCTACATTTACTCAAGTACTGTACTTAAGTACAAATTTGAGCTACTTGTAGGCCTTGTAGATCACACCACTTTCTACTTCTACTCCGCTACATTTCAGAGAGAAATATTGTACTTTTTACTCCACTACATTGATCTGGCAGATTTGGTTACTAGTTACTTATAAATAAGATTTTTGCACATAAAACACATGTAGTTTATGACATGTGATGTCGTATTATAATAATATTGTCGTATTATAATTATAAAAATATAATAATAATAATAATTATAATAACAAACTAACAATATAACGACCTACAAGTCCAGCTCCTACTGCTTCCTCGTCACGCTTTTCAAGATGGTAGGCCTATAATGGTGTCATTCAAATTTTGGAGAAAGCCAATAAGATCTCACCGGAATCCGAAATCAGAAAAAAAGAGGGTGTATTGCCAAGTAAGTACTTACAAGGAATTTGCCTGGTGTTTGGTGCCAACTTAAACAGACAAACATATTGAACATGAATATGAAATAACTGCTGCTCTTTGTATGTTTCAGTTGGTTGATTTATATTATATTTATTCAATAGATGCATTAGAATACAACATACAGGCTCTCAAACTTTGCCAGGGATGGAACAATAAAGTCCTGGATTTTATTCCTGTCATTTGTTTTCACAGTGCCCCGACCTTTATTGAGGTAGAGACATCAGTCATAAGAAAAGGCTATATTAAATAACAAACGCAGACAGGGTAGAAGGAATCATGCAAAATTGGCATGACATCATCGTTCTTAAGAAACTAAATAGGCCTGTATTTGTATACGTTTTCGATGAGTCACTAAATGTGCTAATATTAAACTTCCATGGGATCAATGTGGAACTGTTTTCAAAGAGAGCACGATCAGGTGTTTTTCATTTCAGTTTCATGGCGCTGTTTATGGTGTTGACGTGTGTGCTCTGCTGTGAAGTTGTGTGTAGGCCTATTACATATCCAGGTCATACATGCTGTGGTATGTGCATGGTTGGTCCATGGTATGTACATCTCCCTGTAAAAAATGAAACATTTAATTTAAAAAAATAGTATTTTTTGTCTCCTTTTTTTCTACACCTTTAGGGAAGTTGAGAGGGAGCCTCTCTTTTGACCCTGATCACATTTATGAACGTCGTGGTCTATATCCACGACGTTCCACTTCCGGGATTGCTCTCGTTGTGCCGGAAATTCAGCCGGATGTCACTCTTCCTCTTTCGGTGGATTTCTGAGGACTATTGTTAACTGCTCCTCAGATCTCTGCAGGGTAAATCCAAACAGCTAGCTAGACTATCTGTCCAATCTGAGTTTTCTGTCGCATGACTAAAACTACCTTTGAACATACACACATTCCACCAAAACTATTTTGCAGAGGCGCCGTTGCCAGAGTCTAGTCTATATCAACGACTTTTCATTTAGGGGTGTGTTCAGGAGATGTCCCTCATTTTTTGGCCAGATGTCCCTCCCCTTCCGCTTTCTTTGAGTTGGCTTTCTAAAATCGATCGATTTGGGAAACATCCTCCCAGCTAGAACTGACAATCAAATTATATTTATCTCTTTTTTTTTTGTTGAGAAAAATTCTCATCACACACTCGACTGCCATTTCAATTCCAGAGCTTGCCTACCTACGTGCACATGTTCCTCCACTTTTGAGCAAAATAGACATTTTTAGCATATCGAACACTTCATTTTCTACATTCTGGTGATTTTTTTTCTGCAACAATGTATGGTGCAAATGACTTTTTTTATGTTCCAGTTTGGATTATTAGGGGGGAGGGGTTGTAAATTACACCTATGCCTTGGGGAGTTTACAATATCCATTTTTAGGGTGATTCCTTTACTGTTTTGGACTTGGGCGAGGGTAGGCCTACTGTATGATATGATATGATATGATATAAAATTTTATTTACATGTCATGCCACTATAATCGGCCCATCCCACACGGAATTACATGACACCAATACAAAAGTAACTTCATCCACATCTTCCAGTCCAATGTCCACACACAACTTTACTTACATTAAAAAATACATATTACAGTAGCCACAACACAATGGTGTAACCCATAAATTGTCCAACTAGAACTAAACATTACTTGTTGTACTAGACTCGTCACATCAGTATTTCTAAAAACCTGGAAATAGAGTTTTTGAAAAATGTCAGTTATGGAAAAATTTCCTGTGGATGGCATGCCATGGAAAACACACTCGAGATGCAACGAATGGGTGGAAAATAGCTGAATAGTTGAGCTTTTCGTTAATTTGATTAATACCACTTAGCAAGAAAATGTCACATAATCCCTTAAGAATTTGTAGTAATCCTTTAATTAATTGGCTCGATGAGAATATTTGTTTATGTGAATATTAGTGATGTCACTGGTCGAATCGTCGGTTTCCTGGTCGATGCGAGCCTCGCAGAGACATGAGGGGGATTTTTCGGACAGTGTGGTTTACAGTCACATCAAAGAGCTGCAGGCTCTTTTATTTTCATAAAATGATACTCGGGCCATTTCTTTTTTTATTTTTTTTTTTAATAACAATGCCTCTGTGTATACACAGTCCATACACTCTAGGCTACAGTTTATTAACTACAGCGCCGAGAGGTGCACTGTAACATGTCTGTGAATTTAAACAATGCAGTGTCTTTATGCGCATTCTAAATCCCCGGCACACCCGCGCCCTTTGACACATATAGCTTTAAGCCACGGCACATTTGGAGCACAGGCGCCATGTGCTCTGTGCCCTGCTACACAACATTAAAACAGACAAACATGTCTGTAAACGACCAATGACAGCACATCCTCGCGCAGAGATGCTGGGATGAGGGAGGGGGGTGGTGGAGGAAAGTAGAAGGAGGAGGGAGGGAGGGCGCTTTTGGTGGGTGGGACAAAACGAGCGATATAGAAAGGGGGATGCTGCAGCCCCGTCCCCCTCATATCTCACTCCACCCAGCCCTAGAATAAAAAACCACCGGTGACGTGCGCGCAGGGAAGCACCCAGCAGTATGTGCGCGCCCACGGGAGGGGCCGATAGAAAATGGCGAGTCTGTGCAAAAGGCAGCAATGCACGGTAGAGAGGCGCGGCTTTCGGCAGGAACTTGACTCTTGGAGGCACAAACTCATTCACTGTGTAGGTAAGCTCGCTTGGCATTGTGTGTAAGAGTGTGTGTGGCGCGGTCCGGGGCTGCCGGACGGTGCCGGTAACGGCGTGTTTTGTGTTTGTTTTTCTTTGGAAGCAAGGGAGCCGCGGCTGTAAATGTCCACTGGAAAAAACCTATAGGCGCTACATGGAGCTGTCATTTCTTGTTACGCACGGCTGATGCCTGGCGCCGCCTGCCTCCCACCGGACAAGATTGAGCTCTATAAGTTTTCGGGCTCATGTCGGAAATGTTGGCAGGTGTTACACCTGCAGACTTTGTGTCTGTGAGCAGTTGCCGAGTGTTGTTTTATTCAGAGTCTCGGTGTTTTGGAGATTTTTATTATTTTTTTTAAATACATTATTCCAGAGCTGTTTATTTATTGTAAAGCAGGGCAAAGTCACGTGTGCAGATGGAGCTGCGCCTCAGCCAATCGGCTTCCCCTGCTATAGGCTTGCCTGTGCCCGCGTGCGCGCCGCCGGGGTTGAGATTTTTGGTGGTGGGGGGAGGGAGGGAGGGAAGGAAGGCGTTGCGCGCACTCAATCTCCAAACATGACCCCCCCCTCCTCCTCCTCCTCCCTTGCACTTCCCTGGAAATCGGCTTTTGGGAGCGCGCATTGCTGCATTGGGGGGAATAATTTTTGTATTTTAGGGGAAGGTATAGGCGGGCGGGGGAGGGGGGATGCCTTAGCGCTCGCCTCTAAACCCGGATTGGTACTTGTTGAAACGGCCGGGGCTCCTGGATGCTGTGGAGAACTCTGCGGTTGAGATTTGCCCGGCGCAGTTTGTATCAACACATATTTATGATAAAAATAAATAAATAATAATAATAATAAAAAAAATGTTTATGACAGTACAGCATCTTTTTGGCACTGCAGGGACAATTAACAGCAGCGGCCGTGGCATGTGTCAGGCTTTGTCTTGTTGGAAAAAAAATAAAAACTGATGCAAATCCAGTTCTTGACCTCTCCCTGCTTTTTCTCATTAGTTCATGTCGGCTTTTATTTTGGATTTTCTCATCCATACATCTCCCCCCCCCCCCCTCCTCCTCCTCCACCACCAACACCATCAATCCTCCGTTTCTGTTGTATTTCATTAGCTCCGTTTAATCCGGTTACATCAACCTATCCTGATGTTATGGCAAGATTATGATCCACTCTTAGCGTCGGATCTCTTAACCTCTCCAGGGTTTCCTCGGCTCTCCGCCCGGCTCTTAATCTGGCTTTTATCGGCGGTATGAAGGTATTAGCACCACCGCAGCAGCACCAGAGTCAAGGGGTGTTGCGGCTGCACTTGTTTTTGGATGCACTTTGTGTGTCCAGATGTTGCGCGTTGAACTGTCACCCACTTATCCATCCGCGCGCTTTCTAATAACCCACATGGCCTGATTCCGACTATATGCTAGCGGGGCTTTTTAGTAAGAATAACCTTCTAATGAGAGCCCGTAGTGTTAAATGAAGAGGTTGGGTAATCTCTGACCTCCACCATGAAGCCATAAGGAATCACAGTAAACAGCATAAACAAAAAAGGCTTTCCCTTCCTCCACTTGTCTCACAACAGTTTCAAGTGAGATTATTACACAAGAATGTGTTTTTTACTCAACAAAAGTAAGCTTTAGCCTATTTTCTAGCTTCACATAGGCCACTGCCTGCTTTGTGCCCTGCTTTTGCTTTCATTTGTAGTCTAATTAGTGCTGTTTTAAGGATTAAGTGGGTCACCGGGTGGTAGTTAAAAGCAGCAGATGATGATGATGTGTTGCTCCCTTTTAATCATTACGTTCATCATTATTTAACACGATAACTTACTGACTTTTGGAAAGACGTTGCATTTGTTGTTTATATAAAAACAGTGAAACCACCTTGAACCGTGACATTTCCCTAAATACTTTTCCGGTTGAACTTTTTGATTTCCCCCTTCAGAACACAAGACAAAATAAGAGTTTATTTGGAAAACCGAATGTGCAAAAATGATAATTTTTCTAGATTACGTTGTCATTGTGATCATTGGAGTCGAAATTTGAGTACTTGCACAGCATGCCCTGTAATCGAAAAGAGCTGTACCTGTAATAAACACTGTAAGGATGTTATTTAGATATCTGAGTGAGACTTAAGTCCCAAGGAATACTATATAGATACTAACGAGATATCTATCATAAGCATGATAAACCTACTGTAAGATCACTATTGTGCACCTTGAATCCATGTAGTAATATCTGTGTGTGTGTGTGTGGGTGTGTGTGTGTGTGTGTGTGTGTTAGTTAGGCATATTTCTTCATATTTATGGTTGTTGACGTTCATTGGTTTGCTATGCGCGAGAGGAGTTTTAGGGCTGAGTGCAGCAGTGGTTATCAGCCGTCAGATTGAAAGACATGTTTATTTGTTTGAAGGCTAATCGGCTCCGAAACTGTGAGAAACTGGAACATCACGAGACATGTTTGTCTTCTGACCAGCTGAAGAATTTGCTTTCAAAAGTGCTGTGTGAGTTTTGACATTGCTTGTGATCATTTTGGGCTATCTTCATGAGTTTTGGGCATTTATGTGAAATAACAGATATCCAGATGTTATTAGTGCTGGAAGTAGTGATGAATGATTCTCTCAATAGATCCATGAATGATTTGGACAATAAATGCCACAATGTAGTGAAAAACAATCCAGAACCCCAAAAATTAGAGTTCACTATCACTTAAGACAAAAAAAGCAACATATCTTTATAACTGAGAAGGCAAGGCAAGGCAAGGCAGCTTTATTTATATAGCACATTTCAGCAACAGGGCAATTCAAAGTGCTTTACATAAAACATGAAAGAGCAGTTAGAAAACAATTAAAAACATTTTAAAAGACAAGAATAAATTTTACAGTGCAGTATAAGAATTTTAAGACAAAAAAAAGCAACATATCTTTATAACTGAGAAGCTGTAACCAGGGAATGTTTGGCATTTTTGCTTGAAAAATGACATAGAGTGTTATCAAAAATAGACTAATCCATTAATTGACAAATAGTTGCAGCTTTTTGTCGATTGAAAAAAGGCACGTTTTTTTTTTTTTGAAACTCTTAATTTGAAAAGCCTTCAAACTCCAAAATAAGACTAAATTGTAAGAAAAAAAAAGGAATTTTATTCGTACACAAAAATGTGTTTTTTTTTATTAAACAGTGTTATTAATAGTGATCCTTGTGTTTTAAGAAGATCCGGTAACAAAGGTGGACATCTTCCAGTTCATTACAGGGTTTCAAAAGGATGCAGCTTGTCGACACCAGCAGCCTCATCACTTTACCCTGTGCTGTACTGATAATAAAGTAGGGCCTATATGCCATACAAAGGTTAACATTATTAGTTGGTAGCAATTATAGCCCGACTGCCGATTCCTTTTTGGCACACACTCTGGGTAGGAGAGTGCGGCTAATTTGATTGCCGAAAGGTTGTGGCCGTGCTGGAGAGAGACAGACTGTGAGGAAGAGAGAGGTGTGAGTCTGAGTGGCAGATTGCTTTTTTTACTTCCAACACTTCTCAGAGAGGAGAGCTTAATCCGAACACGGTAACGATGCCACCGGGTTGAGATGAACGTCGGTTGGTTTTATGGTGTCTAAAGTTCCAGAAACGGTAGTTATCTGGTGATGTATTCCATCCGCTGGCAGGTGATTTTTTTAGGGTCCCTGTAGTGACCAGCAGTGCAAGGCTACATCTACACTACTACAGTAGGTTTTGGTTTTAAAAAAAACCAACAAAAAAACGAATATCTTTTGCTTTGTTTATGCCTTTGCGTCCACACTACTCTGGCGTTTCCGAGCCCCTAAAACGGAGACATTTGGATATAGGGCTGTGCTCGATTTGAAGAAATT